>CM042193.1:11841078-11870621 GCA_023539305.1 Ilex asprella
TTTTTTTTTTTTACGATTTCGTTTTATGTCAATTCAAACATATCATTTTTTTTTGGTGAAAATATATACAAAAAATATACATGCTTGAAAATAGTATACGTACACTTTTTTTTACGACGTCGTTTTATACAAAAATATACATATTTGTATAAAAATTTTGAATCTTGATTAATTTTAATTTTGTGAAACAGTGACATCACCAACATCCTATTTTAATAAACTATGTTTGAATTAGTGAATTATGGTTGTGAACTTTGCATTATAATATTAGTGAATTATGTCGATGACTTGAGTAGTTGGTGGAGTATTAATAAAATGTTATGTTTTTATGAGTGTATGATTTTTTTCAAAGGTATATATATTTTTTTATTATTTATTTAAATTTGCACCGTATCTTACGATACGCGATACGATACACGATACGATACACTATTTTTAAAAAACGATACGCCTTCCGATACACGATTTGATAACTATGAGCCGAAATAATATAACTAAATGGAATTTTGGTCTTTGAGAGTAGCTATTTGGAGTGATGCATCTAAAAGTAATGAGTATGGATGAAGCATTGAATTATCACGAGACCTTGCATAAGCTCCCTTTGTTGATGTATAAGTTTTATCCCATCTAGGTTGTTGTGGGTGAAAAATAGATCAAGCTATAGAAGCGATAAGGAGAAAAGAAATCCATTATATGAAAACTAGGTACAAGAGACGATATATATAAAATCCTACTTCAAAAGAAAGACTAGAATACCCTTAATGAGAAATAAACATAAATACAATCTTAGCACCCCCCTCAAACTCATAATATGATAGCAGACAACATCGAGAGTTTGTCAAGAAGAAAACGAAAACGCAACGTAGTGCCGGACTACGTGAAAAAATAGGCTAATTGCACAGTTGAAAGAGCAAAAAGCAAGGAAATAGTCCCAAGCTAAAGATGATGGCAAATAAAATGACTATCGATCTCAATATATACTTGATCTGCTTATGACAAATTAATTTATGTGCAATCTAAATGACACTTTTGTTCTCACAATACATAGAAGTAGGACTTGCTTGTCCTATAACCAAACACTACCCTTCTTCTTCAACAAACCAGATGTCCCACACATTGTAACATCGTCATCAGCAAGGAACAACTCCACCAAAGGATCACTAATCCAATCACGGCTATAAATCACAAACCCACAACTGAACACATCAACCAACAACAACGTTGAAGATGGATTGCAATCGAAGACTCGATCGATATGCTGTGCAGCAACAACACACAGGTAGCGATTCCGTAGGCGACAAACAACAACTAGGGCTAGGAAACTCAACAGAAGAAGAAGAGAAAAAAAAAGGAAAACGAAAGGAAGGAAGAATAGAGAAAGAAGAAGGATCCAAGTGAGGTTAATTGGCTTGCTTTGATACCTTGTGACAGTAGGAAGAAATAGGGTTTGAGAGAGAGAGTCATAGAGAATGAGGCGGTGACAGAGAGTGTGTGTTGATCACATCTCTCCACTCCATATATATATGTATCCAATAATAAAGCAAAGAATTATGTACCCCTTAAGGGGTATCCTTATTACAATAATGCCATTCCTACATTCTAACAAAGCTCTCGATCATATTCTTGTCTTGCGACCTTTGTTTCTCCTGTATCTTATTCTTCGTCTTTGCCCTCAAAAGAACATAGCCCCTATCTATATTTCAATCCCTGTCATGAAGATGAACGATTATCTCTCTTTCGATCCTTATCGGAAGCACACATCGTATGAAATGGTAAGCGAGTCAAATTTATTTACATATATTTACATATATATAGTATGTAAGGACTGAATAAATTGTAGAAACGGAGAAAGGATGGGATTAACCCACGTATTTGTGAATATTTATTATGATTTCTTCAATATCAGCGTGTCTATTAAATTTAAGTTTTGGTATCATTTTGATTAACTTCTGCACTATGTATTGCAGTACATGAAACATCTTGCCTTCTTCACTGCAAAGCGTGGATGGAATGTAGTTGTTAGTAACCACCGAGGATTGGGTGGAGTCTCAGTTACTGTGAGTGCTTTGTTACCTGACAATTCTCATTACACTAAGAGGGTGTAGATTATTGGAATTGACGGGTTTCTCAATGAACGACAGTCTGTAGGTGTTCTATGTTTTTCTGACTCTCCAGAAATATGTGTACCCTGTTGTCATTGACTGCACTAGGCTTTTGAGGGAAAAAATGAATTTATTATTTATTTTTGAAATTTGGAAGTTAATTTGCTATTTTAATACGCTTGTGCAGTCTGATTGCTTTTATAATGCTGGATGGACAGAGGATGTACGAGAAGTTGTTGACCATCTCCATCTTGAATACCCAAAAGCTCCAATTTTTGCCATCGGAACAAGCATTGGTGCTAACATTCTGGTACATTGACTGGAGTATTTTCACTTCTTTAAGCCTCAGATAAATGATTGTGGTTGTAAATATGGATGACCTCGAAAATGCCATGCCCCTTCGGAGCAGGTCACCGTGTATTCTGGGGTGGGAGTGGATTGTTTAATAATGCTTTACATTTTTACCTTCCTGATTAATGTTTTCCTAGTGAAAGTCAAATTCCTGCTTTTTTATTTTTTTTATCTATCTTTGCAAATTCATTGGATTTTAATAATTGATTTATTTATTCTTCCCATAAAAGACCGTTACTTATTTGCTATTGCTTTTTATTAGTTATTGGGCAATGAGATTCATGGATTTAAGTTTTCGTCTAATATGACATTGTCCAATGAGCACGACCTCCACACCAACCACCTCACTGTTACCATTATTACGAACCACCAATCACTGCTACCACTATTGCCAACACCACCACTGCCGCCACTACCCTGGCAGTACTACTACTATCACAATAAACTTACACAATGTTGCTCATATTGGTAGCTGACAACACAGTACTATCTCACTAGAAAATTCATAATGCATATTATTGTGGTACTTTATGAATTGATTTTGGATGGAGAGTCAATAATTTATATCTATTTATGCAATTGTGTTATTTTTCTCTCAGGTAAAATTCCTTGGAGAGGATGGGGAAAATGTTCCCATTGCTGGGGCTGCTGCAATCTGCTCTCCTTGGGACCTTTTGGTTAGTTCATTGATTTATAATTTAATGTGGGGTTGATATAGCAAGACAGTAACATATGCATTGTAAGGAGACTGCGGGAAAATCCCTCAGCATATATTACATGGACTTTGGTATTTGTTTTACATGATTGTTGAAAAGTTAAACAAACGAATAATCGAAGGAAGAAAGAAGAAGAAATAAACAGGCAAAAAAGAAAAAGAGAGTGGGCGAAAAAAGAGAAAAACATTAGTATTCTATCTCTGTACATAACTATTATATTAACTCTACTATATTGACACAAACATCCTCCTAGAAATAAAGAACGAAAGACACAAAAACAACATAATTCAACACCCCCTCAAGCTGGTGCAAAGATATCCCACATGCCTAACTTGCTTAGAATATCATCAAATTTTTTATTCCAAGCTCCCTTTGTCTAGATGTCAACAAGTTGATCTTTAGTCTTCGCATACAGAGTACAATCGAGTCAACATTCATCTTTTCTTTCATAATGTGCCAGTCAATCTTGATATGATTAGTTCAACCATGTTGAACCAGGTTATGAACCATGTTAATTATTGCTCTGTTTTCACAATAAAATCTCATAGGCTCTTTACAGTTAAAACCAAGTTCTTTCAACAATATCTTTACCAAGGAAACTTTTAGGCTCCACGTGCCCGGGCTCTAGACAATGTATCTGTACTACAACAGGCCAAAGCAGATTGTTTCTTGATATAGAAGTGCAATAGCCAGATGTGGACCTCCAATCTGTAGCCAAACTAGCCTAATCTGCATTTGTATGTGTTTTTATTTATCAGCAACAAAAGGCTTTTCTTCAATAATGAAAAAGTGATAGATGAAGGACAAGAAGTCCGACAAAATAAATAGGATAAAAGTAAGCATGCAAATAGAACGAGTTACAAATCACTAGCGGTTTTGAGATTTCCATAATCAAGAACAAAGGAACTCCCGAAAAATGAGGAAACACGAGAACCCTAAAGGAAACCAAAAGAAAAAGATTAAATTCTATATGTAATCCACCTCCTCACACTTGTCCTAAAAAAATCGTACATTCATCTCAAGCAATTCAGTTATATGGGGTTTAGTTAGCCTGATTGAACCAATTCATGATTTTATGTCTGACTGGTTCTTAGTCAGTCAGTGCTTTATATATACTTCCTTTTTTTTTCCGTTCATTGTGCTGAGACCTATTTCTTGTTAGTTCAACACATCCACTTCAATGCTTTTGAGTTTTTGTGAGACGTATGATAAAATGCTTAGAAATATAATATGGCAGGTGTATGAGAAAAAAAGAGTGATAGATAAGTATATTGAGGTGATAAAAGACATATATCACGGGGTATGACTATAATTAGGTCCTCCATGGTAGAAAGTAAAGAATTTTCAATCACGGTGGGATTACACTAAGGATCAACTCTAAGTCCCTACCTATTCACCTTAATTATGAATAAACTCACTAGGCACATTCAAGATGATGTCCCATGGTGTATGTTATTTGCTAATGATATTGTCTTATTAAATGAAACTCGAAGGGAGATTAACAATAAGCTAAAAATTTAGAGAGAGACAATCCTGTCAGAAGAGTTTAAAATAAGTAGGGGTAAGACTGAATGTATGCAATGCAATTTTAGTAATATAAGAAGTAGGCATAGTGAAAAAGTTAAGATTGAAAATTAAGAAATATCAACGCATAAATGATTTAGATATCTAGGATTGCTCATTAAAAATGAAGGAGAAATTGAAGACAATGTAACTCATAGAATCAATGTCGGTTTACTTAAGTGGAGGAAAATCTTTGGCATATTATGTGATAGAATGATACCAATAAAATTAAAAAGTAAATTTTACTGAACATTTATAAGGACAACAGTGTTGTATGAGATGGAAAGTTAGGCAACTAGAAAACAACATAATGACAAAATGAGTGTAGCAGGAATGAGAATGTTAAGATAGATGTGTGAAAAAACTAGAAAGGATAGAATATGAAATGACTGTATTAGCAAAATGGTAGGAGTATCTCCAATTGAAGATAATTTGAGAGAGAATAGATTAAGATGGTTTGATCATGTTTAATAGAGGACGATAGATGCACCAAGTAGAAAAAGTGATAGAATTTCTCTTAATGACACTAGGGGTAAGGATAGGCCTAAATTAACATTGAAAAGATAAGTGTATAAACGTATAACACATGACCGAAATGAATGGCGAAGACAAACTCATATTGTTGACCCCAAATGATTGAGACATAAGGCTTGTTTGGTTGCTTGATTGGTTTATATGTGATTTTTCCTCCTAAGTTGTGTTTTTGGCATGGATTGTTTTGCTGATGAACTTCTACTACCTAGTTGTGCTATGTTGATCAGGGTTGAGTTAACTCTAGTTTTGTGTTGCTTGGGTTTGCAGAACCTTTTCTTTTTTTGTGTTGGTTGTCGTCTAAGAAGCGCGGATACAGACACGGGTGTCGTATCCGATACGATACGGATACGGCGATACGACAAAATTTCAAAATATGAGATACAGGTACAGCGAGGATACGACTAATTAAAATAATTATATATATTTTTATAAATATAACCACAAAAAAACTAGCAGGTAGCACAGATGACCAAGACAAAAAAAAAAAACTAACAGGCAGCCCAGAAAATCAGTAGATAGTAGTACAAATGACCAAGACAAAAAAAAAAAAACCAACAGGTAACACAAATCAATTTTTAGTATTTAAAATCAGCAAGCTACAGCATACTAGCACAAAAGGCAGCAACACAGATGATCAAGACCAAAAAAAAATTTCGATGACAGCAATCAACACAGCACCAAATCAAAAAAAAAAACCCAAAAGGTAACAACACAGCAAGAATATTGAATACCCTAAAACCCTAAAATTCCCAAATTTTGAAAACCATAAAACGCTAACCTAATTAGATTAACCTAGTCAAATTTTTTGAAAGTCCAGATTCCACACAGACTAGAAGAGGTAAGAGAGCAATAACAAATCTGAAAAAAAAATTAAGACAAGAAGAAGAACTTACCTTCCTTCGCAGTCGCAGAATGATCGCACTTCTCATTCGCATTCGCAGTCGCCGTAGCATGTTAGTCTCCCTTCCTCTTCCCTCTCATTCTTCTTCTCATCCTCTGGTCCTCTCGATCGATTATTCTCCTTTTCTCTTCTCTTCTCTCGTTCTCTGTTTTCAGTGGTTCACTGACGCCTTTTCCCTTTTATTTTTTCTTTTTAAGCCAAAATATGTATGTAACCCCCCTTTTTTTTAATTATCGCTCCCTATGTTTTTAAAATAACAAAATATACCCTGTTGTATCTTGCCGTGTCCCTCACATATCCGAGCCGTATTTGAACAAAAAATAAAAAAACCACTGTTGGGCACATGTCTGACACTGTCACGACGACCACCCGACGAGTATCCGTACTTCCTAGATTATCGTGCTATGTTGTTTAAATTCTTGGGACATGTGAGTGATATTTGATTGATTGTATTCAATGGCAACTCCTTAAGATAAAAAAGGATACATCTGTGGATGACTCGGTTCGACAGGTTTATTCTGAATATGACCAAGTTCGACAGAGTACTTCTGTGGAGTTAAATAGAACCAATTATCATTCTTGGTCTCATGTTATTAAGGTGTGTTTTTATGAGCTAAAAAGAAAATGAAGTATTTGACTGAAAGCCCTCTAGATAAATCAACAAGTGAAGAAGACTAGTGGAGTGAGAATTCTTTGGTAATGACTTGGTAGTGGCTTAGTATGGAGCCATTTATTGCTTCTAATGTTTAACTTCTTGATATTGCTAAGTAAATTTGGGACTCTCATGAGAAGGTGTATTCACTAGAATACGTGTCTAGGATCTATGAACTGTTTGAGCATATATTTAATACTAAGCAGGGAAATAAATCTTTGGCCGAGTATTATGGTACTTTGAAAGGACTGTGAGAGGAACTTTTGTTCTATTAGCCATTGAGTGTAAACTTTGAGGAACAATGACGGCAGCATGAAGAGTTTTCGATTTCATTATTCTTATCTAGCCTTAACTCTGAATATGGTGTGTTCAAGGATCAAATTCTGACTAGTGAGAAACTTTCAACGGTTGTCAATGCTTATTCTCATCTTTAGAGAGCCTCTCTGACCCGTGAAATTCCTCACCCTCACAGGATTGCTCTGTATTTCTCTCTGCTGATGGTGGTCATGGTGGTCGATCTCCGGCTCAAGGTAGTGGTCGTGGTAGCAGAGGTACTGGTAGAGGAGGATATGGTGGTCGTAGTGGTTATGGTAATTGTTTTGAGTAGAAATGTTCTTATTGTAGAGTTATTGGTGATATTGAGGATTATTGCTGGGATAAACATGGGAGACCGACTTATGTTAATCAGTTTTCTGATGACCCTCCTTCACAAGAATCTCAACCATCTATTGGTGGTCATACTCCATCTACGTCTGGCTCACACGATGAACTTATTGTGCAACTTAGTCAGCTCATCTAGCAGTTGTCTTCACATATGCCAACTTTCACTATCGGTTTGGCCATTACTGGTAATTCTACACATGTGGCTACCTAATCAACTTCACTATCTTGGATTATTGATTCGGGACGTAGTGCCCACATGTCTGATTTTTCGTCCTTATTTTCTAATTTTCACTCATCTAACTCTTGTATTGTGTTAATTGGTGGCTCTTTTAGACTAGTGCACAGGACTGGTGATTTCCAATCCTACAGACTCCATGTTCTTAATATCTGATTTATTTGTCCCTCAGTTTCCTTTTAATCTATTATTAATGAGTTAGCTAATCAAGTCTTTGCAATGTTCAATGATTTTTTTTTCCTTCTTGTGTTTTTCAAGACCTCCAGATGAAGAAGGTAATTGGTTTAAGGCATGAGCAGAATCGACTTGACTATTTCGATTTTAGAGTTGTCGTTCTTGCCTTGAGTGCTATCGTTTTTCCACTCTAGTGACATTTTCGATTGGTCACCCTTCACTACAGAAGTTTCGTCAAGTCATTCCTAATTTGAGTGTTTCTGTTATGTTAGAATGTGAGCTTGTCAAACATCATCGTAGTTCTTTTCCGGGTAGAAGTATGAGTCGTCAGTCTAATCTTTTTGCTATTATTCATTCTGACATTTGGGGTCCTTTAAGAACAAAAAGTGTTTCTAGATTTTATTATTTTTGTGATTTTTGTTAATCATTATTTTCGTATTACTTGGTTGTTTCTTATAAAGGATTGTTCTAACTTACCTAAAAATTTTCTCGCTTTCTATAATGAGATTCTTGTACAATTTGATAAATGTATTAAAATATTTTGTTCTAACAAAGCCCTTGAGGATGTCCAATTATTTATGCATACATGTTGTGATGATCATGGTATCATTTAGCAAACTACATGTCCACACACATCCCAACAAAATGGTATTGCAGAATGCAAACATCATTAATTATTAGATGTTTGCTCGTACTCTCATGCTTAACAAGCATGTAGCCAAACCTTATTGGGCAAACGCTTTTCTCTACAATGTATCTTATTAATCGGATGTCCTCTTTTGTCTTAAGTAATAAATCTCCATTCTCCTTATTATACCCCATTACATCACCCTTTGGTCTCACCACTTGTGTCTTTAGTTGTATTGTATTTGTTCATCTTTTAGGTCCGGGTCGGGATAAACTTTTCCCTTGCTTGGTTAAGTGTGTCTTTCTAAGTTACTCCCATACTCAAAAAGGTTATTGATGTTATGACCCTATCTCTCATCGGCATTATATCAGTACTAATATTATCCTTTTCTAGTCAACTTTTTTTTTTCAATTCAGGCAGTACTCTTTCTCTAGAGTTGATATCTACAACTCAGAGAGAGCTCCTATTGCTTCTTGTACCAGATGGTGGTTCTTCTTCATCTCAAATTCCTAATCCTCCATTGTAGGTTTATCATCATTCTCCGGATAAACTGGTTGTTCCACATGTTCCGGCTCCTTGGCTAACGGCTGATTTGACTGAAGTCCTTCCTCCTAAGCCATCTCTTTCATCACTCTCTTGTGATTTGCCTATTGTATTACGGAAAGATACTCGTACTTGTACTCAACACACTGTTTCTAACTATGTTTCTTTGCATAGGCTTTCCTCCTCTTTTCGCTGCTTTGTATCTGACCTATCTTCTGTTGTTGTTCCTAGTTCTATATAACAGACATTAACATCTTCTGGATGGAAATTTGTTATGGATGAGAAAATTAAGGCACTCCATGACAATCATACTTGGGCCCTCACTTTTCTTCTTTCTGGCAAGCAACCTGTCAGTTATTGTTGAGTCTACACTTTGAAATATCATCTTAATGGGTTTGTTGAACATTTGAAAGCACAGTTGATTGCTAAGGGCTACAACCAGACATATGGTGTCGATTATAGTGAGAATTTCTCTCCTGTTGCTTGACTTAGTTCTGTTAGAGTTTTATTTTTGTTGCATTCAGTTGTGGTTGGCCATTATATTAACTGGACAGAAAAAAATACTTTTTTACATGTTGATCTGCAGGAGGAAGTATATATGAGTCAACCTCCAAGTTATGTTGTTTCTGGCTAAGAACAACTAGTGTGTCGGTTGAGAAAAACACTTTATGGATTGAAGCAGTCACCACAAACTTGGTTTGATAAGTTTAGTACTAATGTACTTCAGTTTGGCTTTTAGCGTTCCACTTCAGATCATTCAGTCTTTATTCCTCGGTCTTTTGCTGGTATTATTATTGTTATTGTGTATGTCGAAGACATCATCATTAGTGGTAATGACTCCAAGGGTATTGCCACTTCAAGGTCTATTTGGAGAAGCAATTTCACACCAAAGATTTGGGCATTTTTTGGTACTTTATAAGGATTGAGGTTGTCTGGTCAAAAGAGGGTATCATGTTGTGCCAACGAAAGTACGTACTGGACTTACTTTCTAAAACTAGCACTCATGGTGTGCATCTGATTGATACGTCTATCGAACCTACAGTTAAATTAGATCCAAAGAATGGTGAGGTGTTTGATGATATAGGACGCTATCGAAAGTTGGTTGGCAAACTGATTTATCTCACAGTTACACGCCTTGCTATCACTTATGATGTTGGTGTAGTTAGACAACATATGCATGTTCCCCGTAAGTCTTGTTGGGAGGCCGTGCGTTATATCCTCCAATACCTGAAAAGAGCTCCTAGGAGAAGATTATTGTATCGCCCATCATCATCTATAACAATGGTTGATTTTTTGGATGTTGACTGGGCAGGTAATCAGAGTGATAAACGATCTATATCTGGTTATTATATGTTTCTTGGAGAGAATCTTGTTACCTAGAGAACTAAGAAGCAGACTGTGCTTGGCTGTTCTAGTGCAGAGGCTAAAGATCGTACTATGACTTACACTGTGTGTGAACTTATAGGTTCGTTCTTTACTTCTTGATATGGGATTTGATGTATTGTCTCTTATGAAGATATATTATGACAATCAATCAGCTATTTTCATTGCGAGTAATCCGGTGTTTCGTGAGCATACCAAACACATTGAGTTGGATTGTCATTTCATTCGAGATCTATTGATGCGAAAGGCAATCATCATTCTATATGTTAAGTCTGGTGATCAGGTGGGTGGCATTCTTATCATGCCATTGACTCGGTTTGTCTTTAGTGATTTGTGTTCCAAGTTGGACATTTTTTACCTTTATGCTCTAACTTAAGGGGGAGTGTTAGAGTTCTTATTTTCTACATTAAGTCCTAAGTTAGTCGGTATATGGTAATATTGTAATTATCCTAAACATTACTTAGTTATAAATACAAAGGTGTATGGCAACATGACAACCCTAACACAACAAATTATCTTCTCTTTCTTATTTCCTCTCTTTCTCTATTTCTCTGCATCTTTTCAACCCTAATATTGGTTTTCCTATTTCAACTAGTACTATGGCACATATTGTTTGTGCGATATTATGGGTCTGTTATTTACTTCGTGATATGGGACTTGATGTGCCTTCTCATATGAAGATACATTATAACAACCAAGCAGTCATTTTATTTGCAAGTAATTCAGTATTTCATGAGCATATCAAACAATTTGAGATAATCCCTCATGATATCAAGTCTGGTGATCAGTTGGGTGACATTCTTACAATGTTATTGCAGTTCATGTTCCTGGGTGGACATTTTTTATATTTATGCTCCAACTTGAGGGGGAGTGATAAAGTTTTTACTTTTATATTAGATATAAGTTAATTAGTGTAGGGTAATATTGAAATTTTCCGATTATTACTCAATTATGAATAAAGAGAGTGTAGGGAAATCTAGCCCACACAACTGATTGTTCTCTCTTTCTCTCATTCATTGGAACCAGAATATTACTTTTACTATTTTCACTAAAACCACTAGAACAACACAACACTTTGTCGAAAACACTTAAACAAAATGGATTCGGGATAAAAGTCACTAAACTATTACCAAACTAAGTCAAAAATCACTATCTTGGTACTAAATTGAACTGAAAACAACGAAAGCCACGCCATTGATTTGGCACTGAGACACAGACACACAGACACAAATTTAGATACCCACAATAACTGATAATGATCACTATAGTCAATGAATAAACGTAGACAACTACAACTTGATATCTGCTGGGCCGATCCAACAACTAGGCAAGTGAAGGGCTTGCTTAGGGGCAAGCCTCACTCACCCAAGTAGCTTGTTCTGATCATGGTTAAGGGTATTCATCGAGACCGATATGACTCGGTCGAGTCATATCCATCTCAGTTATGACCGATATGATAACGACACCCGCAACAAAAGATCACGAATCGAACCTAAATCAGTTCCATCTCGGCCAAAATCGGTACAACTCGGGTGAGGCAGCGAGTCGTCACTGGTTCATCACTGATTTGAATCGATTCATCACCGATTTGAACTGATTCATTCCAACAGAATTGACTGCGTGCAAACAAACTTTCAAAGCACTGACCAGCAGAGAAAAAATGAAAAAAAAAAGGCACAAAAGTTGTGATAGAAAATTAACCCTAAACCCATTTCCCCTTTTTCTCCATTACATAAACAGATGAAGAATTAGAACTTAGACACATACCAATACAACATCCAGACCAAAATCCCTCTTAGTTGTCGTTCTTTCACTTCCTCTTCCTCTTCATCTTCATCGCAGACGTAGAAGCCCTAGGAAGACGGAGTAGCAACAGCGGCAGGTGCTGCTATCGAACACAATAGCAACCCCCTAGATATCATATCCAAACTCTTTCCCCTTCTCTCTCGCTATCACTAGCGTTGCTTGTTGTCAACCAGTCTGCTCCACATTTTTTTTTTTGGTTTTGTTTTGACATCGTTTTTTCCAACGTAATCCCCCCGCTCACTCTCAAACAGTCAACATGTGCAAATTAAGACCATCTATTTTTGAATATCTACTAATTTAATTATTATAACTTCACTTATTAAATTGACAATTTTTTTAAATAATATATATTTTTAAAAATATTAATTAAACTATATATACACACTTTTATTTTTTTATAATTCTTAAAAATTATAAATTAAGTTATATTAACATTAGTACGATGTACCCAAAAGAAAACATTACTATGACATTCATATTCATTAGTTTTGGGATCTAAATATTTAATAATCTAATTATTAAATGGAAAAATATTCCAGTAGCGCCCTTATTATTTCATTTGACAATGATTAATGTTTTAAATAATGTATTTTGGAGATATGATGCATAGATGATGATATTTACATTTATTATAATTTTTCCTAATTTTTTCAAAAGCTTTCTATATAGCGTTTTAAGCGTATCAGCAGATACCATGGCGCAACACCGCGGCGGATGTGTCTCAGTGACCTCCAAGTTAACGGTCGATACTGCGACCTTGAACCATGGTTCTAATACTACGGTTAAATTTGAATAATTATATGTTATGGTTAAAAAAAAAAGATGGGAGGAATAAAAGTATTAAACAATATTGTGTAGGGTATTTACTGGAAAAAAATGGTGTGGGATATGTGTGACCATTCATCGACACCCAATTACTTATTTATATTAGATTGATATTGAAGACAATCACCCTTTTAGGAAAGTAATACATAATAGGAAAACTACATAATATGAAAGTAACACTCTAATAGTATTTCTTGGCCTGATCGATTTGGGAATTGATTTTCCATTCGTTTACACCGTAGGTTCACTTATTTGTTTCTATTTTTCTTATTATTTGTTTACCTCTGCATATGTGAGTGGAGGTTGGATTTATTCCACAAGTGATAAAATAATTCCTCCCAACATAATATATGAGCCTTCTAGGACACCATTGATTGTCAATTGATTTTTGGTTGGATATACAATTATATTCATCCTTTTAGGATAGACAATATTTCAGCACTAATGATGGTGCTTATATGGCTTGAATTCTTGTACAATTTCTCATTGATCTAATTACACTAGAACTCCTCTTAAGTTTGTACTCTTAATATCACTTTTACAAGGAGTTGCACTGCCTCGAGTACAAGTTAGCACCTTTTCAATAAATTGCTTGTTGAGTGTGGCGTCAATGTTGTAAAGCATGAAGATTAACAATTTGTTGATATTTACAAATAAATTTAACAAAGATTACTGAAAATAATTGGAACAGCTAGAGCTAAAGCAAATATCCATCTGAATGTATATTGATGTGCATTTTAATCTGATAAGAGTCAATGTAAAAAGAATTTCATGATCGTGTCATTGATGATCCAAAATTGTTGTTTGGATGTGACCAACTTGCTCTATTAAAACTGTGGTCAGTATTGATAGCATTTATTGATGCCATTTATAGCTGGCAATTATTATTTGATGGGACTCGAAGTTGTCATGGTCTTTTGCCAACTTTTTAGACATAAATTAGCTGTTCATTCAGCATTAGATGTTAATGTTTTTCTCAGATCTTTGAATTAGATTTTAGTTCCTGTTATCTGTCTCCCATGTCCAATTTAAATTTAGATATTTTATTTTCTTTGTTTTTTTCTTTTTGTTGGGGCGGGGAGGGAGGGAAGGGTTCTTCAAGTTGAACTTACATCTGCTTCTCTTCTTTCCCAGATTGGTTCTAGGTTCATAATTCGCAGGCTTGTACAGAAGTTATATGACAGAGCTCTTACTATTGGCTTACAAGAATATGCACAATTGTATGTTTGAACTACCTTCTCAATCTACTATTTATACATCCAGAGCAATATGCATACACTTATAAGTCCTAAGTGTACTTCTGCTTATGTTGCAGCCACATATAATTTACTTCACACGTATCTTTCATTTCTGTCACTTGGCTTTACATAACGATATAAAATGTTCGTGCAGGCATCAACCTCACTATTCTCGCCTTGCTAATTGGGAAGGCATTGAAAAGGTTTTCTTCTCTCTTGGAATCATGTTATCTAAGAAATATAATGTGGCTGTAAACATAATTAAGTTATATTGTCCGTTGTAGTAAACTGTTGTTTTTAAATTGTGCACTTGTTCGAGAACTTGAAACAGCTTAAAGAAATTGTATTTGCGGAAGAGAGAACCACTAGTCAGATATACAGTCATAGGTTGGAGATTATATTTTAACTATGCGAAAAAATATGATCCCACTTCTAGTCCAGGTGTGTCCATTAATCATTTTTTTTGGGGAAGTATGTTTGTTATTTATTTATACGTGCAATACAATTTTAGTAATAGAAGAAGTAGACATAGTGAAAAAATTAAGATTAAAAATCAAGAAATACCAACGAGTAAAAAATTTAGATATTTAGGATCGATCATTAAAAATGATGGATAGATTGAAGAGGATGTATTCATAGAATCAATGTCGGTTGACTTAGGTGGAAAAAAGTCTCAGGCATATTATGTGACAGAAGGATACTGATAAAATTGAAAGGTTAGTTTTACCGAACAGTTATAAGAACAACAATGTTGTATGGGATAAAATTTTAGGCAATTAGAGAACAACATAGTGACAAAATAGGTATTGCGAAAATGAGAATGTTAATATGGATGTGTGAAAAAACTAGAGATGATAGAATAAAAAATAACCGTATTAGAGAAATTGTAGGAATAGTTCCAATTGAGGATAAGTTCAGAGAAAATAGATTAAAATGGTTTGGTCACGTTCAACGAAGACTGATAGAGGCACCGGTTCGAAAAAGTGAGAGAATTTCTTTTAATGGTACTAGAAGTAGGGGTATACCTAAATTAATATTGAACGAAATAAGAAGAAAAAATATGAAATATTTAACTTTAATAACGTATAGCATATGATCAAAATGAATGGCGAAGATAGACTCATATATTCGACCCCAAATGATTGGGACATAAGGCTTGGTTTGATTTGGTTATGTCTGATATTTATTTGCCTGTAGGGGATTATGTATTGGTTTTTGATGCAAAGAGAGGAAAGCTTATACCATTGAGTTGTGAACAAGCAGAAATTTGAGACCAATTGATGCAAACAGGTGCAGGACATAAGGTCTTTCAATAGAAAGTGCAGTACTGGAAATCTCTAACCAGCAGACTACAACCCCCAGCATCACACAGCTGCTACAATCAATTTTTTAGTCTCAATAATACTGTTTAGTGAACAATTCATCAAGGATATGACATGTTCCATGAGCGGCCAACACATAGATAAAGTCACAAGGATCAAAAAATTGCTCAGATCTTGAGAAAAAAACTGATTCTGGAATTTTTTTGAGCTGGACTGTAAGCAGGAACTAAGAGAAAACAAGGTTTTTGGTAGCCTCTCATGCCTATCAGTGCATTGCAAGCTCATTTGGTCTTCAATGAGCTATCGGAGACCATTACATAGTGGCCAACAAGGATATGACTTGTTCCATGAGCGGCCAACACATAGATAAAGTCACAAGGATCAAGCACCTTGCTCGGATCTTGAGGAAAAACTGATTCTGGAATTTTTTTTTGAGCTGGACCGTAAGCAGTAACTAAGAGAAAACAAGGTCTTGGTGGCCTCTCATGCCTTTCAGTGCATTGCAAGCTCATTTGGTCTTCCATGAGCTATCGGAGACCATTTACGTAGTGGCCAACCTTTTGGCTCTTGGTTTCTTCAAGTTCACACTGCCTTAGTTTTTGCCCCTGTTGAAGCAGTTTTCTCAAAGCAAGAATGAGCTTTTAGCGTCTTGTGTACCTTGTACCTGTTGGGCTTTTGTGGAGCCTAATTTTGTGTTGATTCGGATGGTGATCTGACCCGGAATAATGTTGCGCGGTTTTCAATGGAAAATTTTCTGAGTCTTAGTCCATGGAGCGAAGGCTCCTGTTTTGTGGCCCGGTGCGCAAGACATAAAAACCAATGTTTTGGTGATTAGGGTTTGTCAGTACATTGTGTAGCCGCTCTTTGTAACTCTCCCTCTCAACAATGAAATCCCTGCAACTTCGTGGATGTAGGCAAATTGCTAAACTACGTAAAATATGTGTGTTCTGTTCTTTATTGTTTTTCTTTTTACTCTATGTTTTTGGTTTGTTCTTCGATTGTATGTGTTTGACTGTGGGTTTAAAGCACGTTTAAATCTCAACAGTACCATCTTCTTTCCTTTCATTTTTCCCCACTTGCCAAGGTTTTGATGGCTTTTCCAATCTAGGCTAACTTAGGTGTTAAAACCTGATATGACAAAAAGTTTACTCCACCTGATTTTATCCAAATCACCAAAAGGCACATTTAGGTATTACTCCTATGCATTTATATATGGTTGGCTTCAGTTTTTGTGCTGGACTTGGATCAGTTCCTTAAGCAAGTTTCGGGTGAGTGCACTGAAATTTCAAAGAATCACATTGTAATGTCAAAACAATAGCGTACTAGTGTGCCATTCCTGGCAAAAATGTATTGTTCAAGTTACACTCAGGGAACTAGAGATGAATTATGCGTTTGAAATTCGTACTTCTCCCCTGCTATATTAAGTTCCACTTGTACTCCACTATGTTTTACCATTGAAAGATATGATATGTCTTCAGATGGACAGATTTTGCGTATGTAGCATGGATTTAAAATATTGCTTTATTCTTCGTCTCACTTCAAGATTCTGAAGTTAGCTACGTCGAAAAAAAAACATGAATACTCGCCCTTCATTATTAGCTATTTAGCCATGGATAATTGCCCTCAAGTAATTCTACGGATAAATGGATTCATAATTACTTTTTTCTGAGTTTTGTTGTTGATTCTTTTTAATCTCACAATCATCATATGTTAGGTGCACACGCTGTTGATTAAATGCATACATGAACAAAAATTCTAAATCTTTAGTCATATCACTGACTATCAGGGACAATACACATCACATGTTACTGAAAACTCAGCTCTGTCCAACTTCACTTGTAAAATCTTTCACGCTAGACTGCTAATGATCTTAAGGAGATTCTAAATCTTTAGTCATATCACTGACTATCAGGGACAATGCACATCACATGTTACTGAAAACTCAGCTCTGTCCAACTTCACGTGTAAAATCTTTCACACTAGACTGCTAATGATCTTAAGGAGATTCTTCTTCCCAGCATTACAACCCTTTCCTTTTTTGGATCATTCATGTTCCTTGGTAATTGGTACACAATTTACCCTCCCTTATGTCATTTTACCTAATATTTGTAGCATTTTGACTTGTAGACAGTATTTGATTGACGGGTATCAGTTTTTGGGCTCTAGATTTTGCATTCAACAAAGTTAAAATGTAAGATCCATTTGTATCAAAGACTATTCTCTGATGCTATTTCGATTCCTCAATCTACATCTGGCAACCATCTAGGGAACTTGATTCTAACTGGGAATGCTGTTACCTGAACAAAAGGTATGAATTTTGGGGTAAATATCGGTAAATTCAAGGAGACTTTGGGAAACTTCAGAAGAACCTTTTAGGAAAACTTTGGAATCACGTGCAAATTTTTGGAAATTTCCAGAAAGTTTCCAGACATCCATTTCTTTGCACTTTAGAATACTTTAGGAATTCATCATCATTTTATTTTTTTTAATTGTGCTAGCTACCTTAGTTGCATTATTATGTTTCATACACAAACCACATTTTCTCATAACTCTATGTTTTGTTCTGACTTAGCATTTCCCCACGTCTTCTATGGAGATTTTTGCTTCTGCTGCCATTCTGAGTCGATGGTATTGTTATATACTTACATTATAATTTATAAGATTCTAGGGTTTGCAAAACAAGAGATTTTAGTGAAGGGGGGAAGAGAAACAGAGAAAAATACTCTATGATGCCTTAGAAGCATGTATGAAAACTCAGTTACAAAGAAGAGATAGAGGTAAAGAGAAGAGAATACTGCCGCTACATTCCAATATTCCATAATAGAGAGAATGATTAAACCCTACAACAAGAGAAGGAGAATATAAAACCCTAAATTAAAAGAAAGTCTATACTACCCCTAATAAAATAGGCAAGGATAATATAAAATCTTAACAATGTATGCACAAGGAGTTATATAAACTACAAAAGTATCCCTAAACACAAATAACTTGTCATAACATTACAACGTGGATTTTGTTCTAACATTGTTGTGATAGCGTAGGAGCAGTTCATTATTGTTTAAATGCTTCTCTGGAAGTTTTACTCTGGTTAAATTTTTGTATAGACCATTGACTATCAAAATATTTTATGTTGGAAGTCCCTCAAATCATGTCGATGTAATTTGATATCTTTGGACAGTGCTATCTAGTTGCATCGAGATACTAATATATCAGGGCATAAAGTTAGTTTGCTTGTCCCTATGTAAGGCCATGCATGGATCCATTGTTTTTCTTGAAGTGTGACATTTGAATATGTGCAGGGCATGTAAGTTTATTCTCTGAAAAAATGAATTGTGAATTACTTGCCTCTCTTCAGGGCATAGTGTTCTACATTTTCACATATACTCAACTCAACAAAGCCTTGTCTGAATATTGTTGGAGTTAGCTATATAAACCCTATTTTGTCATTGTGCTCTATTAAGGGAATGTTTTCTCTTAAAACATAAGATATCATATCTTTCATTACTATCTTATTTATAGATAATTTTGGCCCTCCTCTACTCATGCGCTTACCATCAATAACTATCGTATCAATCTTTTTCAATGGTGCCGTAATAAATTGTTTGTAAATAGGTCCAAACCATTTAAGTTGATTCTCCCTTAGTTTATTTTTAATTCTACTTTTTTAGGGATATATTCGTTGTTAGTCTGTCCTTACTAGTTTAACCACAAATCCACCTTAACATTTTGATTTCTGATACCCAGTTTTTGAAGGTGCTTTTTGCTAGCTGCCCAACCCTCACTACTATCAAATAGAGCCGGTCTTATGTCCGTTTTATGGAACTTTCTTTTTAGCTTAAGGGGTATGCGTTTATCAGACAATACACCAAATTCATTCCTCCATTTAGTCCAACTTGCATTAGTTCTATGGATAGCATCGTTGCCAATCTTACAGTCTGTGAATAATAGACCCTAAATCTTTAAAGTGTTCACTCTTCGGTATCCCTTGATCTTCTATTTTTATTCTACTCTCACATTTACATTTTTAGAAAATCTATTATTGACAAATGTCTAAGCTGCCATTTAAGTTCTGCATTGAGATTTTACTTGACAATTGCTTACTTCATGTTGTACTACTTCAGAAAATAAAGTACACCCGTTTGTGGTCATATTGTGGTTGGCTAAAATGAAGACCTTCCCTCTACCCCTCTCCCCATTTTTCATTTCTAAATTTCAGTTCAAAGAGTCTCAAAGCAAGAATTTTTTTTTTAAATAAAATCTACCATTTTGTGATTGTTGGGTTTTGATTATTATGTGAGTCTCATCTCATTGCCCTGCTTCCTTTGAGTTTCACTTGAGTTCTGTTGTGATGAAACAGTCACGATCTATACGAGATTTTGACACCCATGCCACCTGCCTTGTTGGAAAGTATGAGGTAATAGGATCTGATCTCTCCCTCTCTCTACCACCCCACCTTTCTTTCTCTCATGTTTTCTACTAATTGATGTATCATTCTTTATCTTCAAGACTGTGGATACGTACTACAGGCATTGTAGCAGTTCTTCTTTTGTGGGAAATGTGTCGGTGCCATTACTCTGTGTAAGTGCTTTGGATGATCCAGTTTGTACTAGGGAAGCCATTCCTTGGGATGAATGCAGGTGGAACTGATCTACTTATGTCAATTGACACATGCCCAATTGATCTCTTTCCATCATCTTCATCTTTTGATGCCACCATTTAGCATCCAATCTGATACTTCTTTTCCATTACAGAGCAAATAAAAATATTATCCTGGCTACCACACAGCATGGGGGACATCTGGCCTTCTTTGAAGGCATAACAGGATCTGGCCTCTGGTATTTTGTACTTCCTTTCCCTGTTTATCTTTACCTCAGTCCGAATGATAGCAGTTGTGACACCGATAACATTTTCCAGCACTTAATATTAGAAAGAGAAATTTGTTTACTTGGTTTTCCATCAAAAATCCTACTCCATCTTTTTGAACCCATATTTTAGTTGTCCTTAACGCAGTAGAATCTGTCTTCTCCTTTATGCCATTGTTTCAGCCATTCACAGACTAGCTAACCTTGTGACAATATTGTTCAATATGCAGATTCCTTGACTTGTCCTTCCCTTGCAGGTGGGTGAGAGCAGTTAATGAGTTTCTTGGTGTCCTACATTCTAGTCCCTTTATGCATCGAAAAACAAAGGTGCAAATCATACTCATTACCCTTATTCTTGATGTTTAGAAGGTAAAGGATGGCACAGGAAATTTTAAGGAAGTCTTGATTCTTGAAGGTGTAGTTGGGGTCAACCACAATTTCCAAAGTAGGAGATAGAATCTCATTATAAGAGTGCAACTGACCAGAACACCCCTCTGGTCTGAGGAAGACATAATAACCATAGTAAGGGCAAAATAGATAAAAAGTTAAACATCTTAATAACTTGGCTATAACTCCAATATGGCTGATGTCAGTTTGAGAGAGTTTCAAAACCAAGCCTCAGAAATATCCTAGTAGCTCAAAAATAAACCGCAGGGAATACCAAGAATCTTTCTTTGGTGATTTGTTTTTCCATTTTCCCACATGCATACTATCTGTTCTATTTCTGCAGACACAGAATCATTCCCCACTGGAGTCTTCAATTGATCAGGGCCCATATCTCAATGTCGCGGATGGAATGGTGGCTGCAATGTGCAACGAGCTAACTCAAGATCGAGTAGAAGAATCATCCGAACAGCTGAAAATTCAGGATGGAAGGACTAATGGAGTGGTTTTAGATGCTGAACAAGGCGATGCCACAAGTGAAACAAAATCTGACAGGGCACCCAGCCATTCTGAAACCTCCAAACAAATGGCAAACAGCAAGGGTGTCAAGTCTTTTGATGTTACTATAATTAGAAGATGCTTAGATCAGGTTTGTCGACAAAGTAGTAGATCAGTGTGGCTGCTTGCTTATATTGCCATAATCTCGAGTTGGCCATTGGCAGGTGCAGCTCTTCATTTCATCTTCCGAAAGAAGTTCAAAAAAGTCTTACCAGCAAAATCACAAAAATGAAAGATTTACAAGCTAGTAAATAATTGCCATAAACTGTACCTGTAACAAGGGTCTGCCATTTTGAATATGTTGTTTTCACCTAGATGAACATCTTTGTATTGATAAAAAAAAAAACATCTTTGTAAACTTTCTGGTGACTTTGAACTGTACTGTACAAGATGCATGTGGCTCTTCAATGCTTATCTTGTAGGTACTTGTTTTTAAATGTGACAAGTGGATGATAAACTGAAGGTGGCGAAGTTGAATGAGTTAGATGTGGTGATCCTAATTATCTCTCCACAAATCGGTTCTCTTAAATCTGACTTTACAATGACAAACCTAGATGGCTGATTGAGGTACGTGGTGCATGTTATTGCTGGGTCAACAATCAGTTTTGGGCTAGTCTGTTACTTTGAAACATATGGTTAGAATCAAGGATGAAAATTTTGTTATGTTTCTACGGAAGTGAATCAATAATTGAAGATTGTAGTTCGTATGTTTTTGTGGTTTTGGGGGATATTTCGAGGCATTTTGTTGACTTTTCTGTTGTTTTTGCCATTATTTCCGAAACAATTCTCAAATTTCTTTTTACTTATCATTCTCTTTATGAAATAAGAGTTTGTTGACCATATGTTTGGTTAAGTAAAATTTTGATGATAACAAATACCTATGTAACTAATCATCTTTGTGCGAGTTTGGTTATAAAGCATAACACAAGTTTGATGCAAGAGGTTGAATTTGTAATATGCTACCTTGAATACAAATAATTGTAGGACATGTAAATGGGTAAAATACTAAATTGGATGATTGCAATGTGATGAAATGAAGACAATGATCATTACTAGATCAAATGATTGAAATATG
The DNA here is from genome assembly GCA_023539305.1 of Ilex asprella. Lineage (NCBI taxonomy): Eukaryota > Viridiplantae > Streptophyta > Magnoliopsida > Aquifoliales > Aquifoliaceae > Ilex > Ilex asprella. The sequence continues at coordinate 11,863,594 of CM042193.1, forward strand.
CGAAGAAACGATAACAATGAGCGTTACAAAATTGAATGGTAGAAGATGTAGATAAATAAAGATAATGAGCATGGAAAACAAGCGCTTCTAGTTAGGTCAAGAAGGACAAGTTACTCGAAGTGTACATTCATATATTGAATGTATATGAGAAAAATACAAATTGGTGTCAACCGAGAAGCAGCAACAAGATTGACTTCGCCTATTTCTCTTCTTTCCTAGCATATGCTCTACTGACTTATGCCGCTAACATAACTAGTGTTAACCATTAGTAAGATATGACGATTTTGGAAAGAAAGGGTAAAACAATAGCAAGAAGAGGTATAATATCTATTCATTCTTGAAATCAAGAAAGATGACGAGCACCTATTGGCTTTCTTGCATATTCAACTCTCTAATGCACATTTGACTTCGCTACCTTAACTTGCGCCAAAATATCCAAGATTTAGGGACGGTACAGACAGCTAGCCCGCTAGATTGAAAATACTTAGTTAGGGGGAGTCGAGCCCAGGTCAAGGGCAAGGGCCTAAAGTCTCAAAAAGGCAAGGACTCTAAGAAAAAAAGCCAAACCTAAGGCCAAGAACAGCGAGCTCAAGATTAGGAGCCAAAGTGGACGATGGTTGTTTAAGTGTTCAAGTTAAAAAGATAATTATGTTACTTGATATGAAGATCGGAAGAAACAAGCTAAGCAATTTGATATAGTCTTAGAATTTTAGTCATAACTTGTTATTGAGATATTCAATTGACCTAATTCTTGAAAATTTGGAAAGTAGACTTCAAGTGTTATAAGTTTGGATGAAATAGGATTTTTCCAAATCGAATGTTTTTGTGGTAAAAAATGGCCTTTAAGGTGAGAGTAATGCATAGATTTGGTCAATCAGAAAGAACATACATAGTCTCAGTAATTTGAACATAACTTTTTACTCTAATATTCAATTGACCTACTTCAATATGATTTAGAAAGAAGACTTCAACATATACAACTTTGTGTGAATAAGAATTTTCATATTCGAACGTTTTTGGGGTAAAAAATAGCCAAGAAGTCAAGTGATGAAAACAGAAGCTTGTATCAGTTGATAGGTAAAGAGTTTGTTTGAAAAATGTCCAAAGAAATGGAAAAAAAAATATTCGCTTAAATCTGCCTCACTAACTTTTAAGTTCATTTAAAGAAAAAAATTAAATGTAAAAAAAAAAAACTTGGCAAATTTATATATCTTCCAACCTCTAAAGGGATTTTCATAGCTGGCTGTTGAAGTAGATTGTGAACAAACCAATAGAATTACTTATTCATATGAGAATTTTAAGCTTTTTACATCAACTACCAAGGCTTTGGGTTTGCTGGTGATCCCAGAGCTTGACCAGTGATTTGCATTGCAATGTCCTAGAATCGAGTCACTTCCTAAGCAAATGTTTTTTCCTCGTCCAAATTGTAATTTGGTTTAGTGATTGTCTAAAAAATATGTAAGTCATCTCTTATACGACTCATTCTTATCTGTGCTTTTTTGGAAGTGGTATTGATGATAAGTAAATCATGATGCTGGTTAGAGGAATGAATATTTGAAAAATTGACAGAACTAACCTTTTTCTCTTTGAAATTCTTTGAGAATTTTTGGGCACAAATGTATGCTAGAAGTGAATATGAAAAATCTAGCTAGGGCAATTAGAGCACGATTATTCGAATTTGTGGGGAAAAATTCTTTGTTAGATTTTACTTCTAAAATCGGACTACGTTAAAAATAAATAATTCAAAAAATATATATATGTTTTATGAGCGAGGATTATGCAACACGACTTGATGTGTTGTTATGATATCATTTCACACACAAAACAACATCATTTGAGAGAATGACACTTTTGTAAACAGTAAATGAGCTTTACTCATTGTTGAATATGATCGTTTTGTTTGTAAAACAATATTGTCTGGTGGAACTACATTACTATCAGGTTTTTTTCCTACTAATTGGTGCCCTCTGTTCATCACCCCCCAAAGTTCAATAAATTTTTAAAAAGTTGAGATTAATTTAGAAGCACTTTATAGTCAATATTTTATAAAAAGCCTATAGGATGAATTGCAACTCTTTCAAGCATCAACTTTTTTTTTTGGGGGGGGGGGGGTTTGCATTTCTTTGAAGATTATATGTTGCATCCTAGAGAAATATGTTGCTTGCATTAAGGTAAAATGAGGATCTTTCTATCACCAACTCCTACGACTTGTTTGGATGGATTTTTGGGAAAAGTTTGGATTGACTTCTCCAAACTCAAACTGCTCTTTACAAATATGAGACTCAACATTAAATCTAGTTTATATCCATGTTTGGTATGCCAACAGATAAATTACTATTATGATAATATATAAATGACTATTTTATCTCTTCATCAATCTAATTCAAACTCATGTTTATATACGCGTGGGTTATAATTGTCATTTTGTATCTTGAATCCGTTAACCTTCATCCAAAACTAACCCCCCATGGGTTTGATGAAACTTATGATCTAGAGTGGGGGGTTTGATGAAACTTATGATCTAGAGTTTAAGATTTGGGCCAATAACGGGCCGGGCTTGGTAACTACGGTTTCAATGTTTTGGCCAAACATGAATTTTGTGTGTCATTTAGACTTTTTTTCCTCAACTCATATTCCAAACCCCCTAATCCCACTTACCAAACATTCCCCTATAGTCAATGTGCTTCCACACATATTGCCTTTGTTTTGCTCACCTTGCTGGGTAAAGCTAATTCTTAGTAAATAGCCGACTGTTTGATGCCTTTTGTGATGATCATTGTGGGTTAGATACTAAGCATATTGCCTTCGGCTAATCCAAAACTCCAATTGAAATCTACTAACCAAATCCAATCCGATTATTTAATAGATATTAATTTTCTGTCTATATCCAAATTTATCAAAAATCAATTATATCCAATACGAGAATCCTATTCGATTCAAAATTCACATAAAGTAAAATGTTTACAATTTGCATCTTAATTTCTTCAATTTAACCACTCAAATTTTTGTTTATATATACATAATTCGCATTTAGATGAGAATAATCGGTCATAGATATTAATTTGTATCTGACAAATCATATTTAAATTTAAGTCGTGTTCAGATCAAATCTGATCTACCGACATATTAATTTAAGTTGTTTTATTAATTTGAGCTTCGTTTCAAGGTTTCTTCCGGCAACACTTGGAGTACCTAATCTCATTTTAACCAAGGTGGACTATATAAAGGTTCCATTTAACTACCAAGTTATATGAAAGATAAGGATTTGTGGATTTATTGGAAGAAATGAAATAAGTGGGGATAATAAAAACGCGAATTTCTCGGATTTTCTCTTCAACACGTAATGCGTAAATTCCTCCATTATGATCAAGACCCCCCCCCCCCATGAGAAACAAAAGAGAAATGACATGGTAGACCAACAAACTTTTTCTTTATTGGTTATCGTACGATTTTTTTCATTTTTATTTTCCATAGCAACCAAACTGGAAAAAAAAAACTATTTTCTTTTGCTCTTTTCTTTTACTCATAGATTCCCCTATCCAAGAAAATAAAAACAAAAAAAACAAACCCATGATTCCCTGAACTTGCATTCACATAGTCACAGACACAAAGTCAGAGACCATAAATTACTAATCCTGCCAAAAACATGACGAAAAAAGTTTCATTATCCAAGACAAATAGTACATTCTGTTTGTATTGTTATATAACATTTAAAAAAAAAACCCACAATTTGAACGGCAATGGAATCAAACCACCAAACTTTTTTGCCAAGAAACCGAACCGACCCTCAACGTAATGACGAAGATGATGCCTTGTACATGGTAGGCCTACTCATCTATGTCGTACCATTAATTTAAAACGAAGTTTTTTCGTATGAAAATGACTTCTTTATCATAAGAATCAAAATATAGAGACAAACATGACGTCCTTCTCGTACCAAAACCTTGTAGAAGGATAGAACTTTCTTTTAGCCGATTTCAAAAACAGTATCTGGCTGTTGTGAAAAGATGGCATGATCCCTTGTTCTGGATAGAAGAATATGCGTACGACAGAAAGCAAGACAAAACTAAAACAGGAGCCAAATACTTAATGCTTTGGAACCTCAGCCTTCATCCATTTTCTTGGTTCCTACTCATGTTTTTACTTTGTAGATGGTGCCATTGCACGTCAAAGTAGAAGTTTTAGTCTTGGTTATTTCTCTTGTATGTAAGTGAAAATATAGTTTGTTATTAACTTAGATATTGTTTGATAACATTTTTAAGTGAGAATATAGTTCATTATTAACTTGTATGTAGGGTTAGTCGCATGTATAGTGAGCTAATTAAAGTGAAGAAGAACGATGAAGCCATTTATTTGCCAAGAACTTCAAGTGTGGATTTTGTGTGATTTACAGAATCTAGTGTAAAATTATAGATCATCAAGATCTTACAATACCCATGGAGTATTTTATGCATTATGTTCATTTTCATAATACTTGTTTTTATCTATATTTACTCACTTTTGGCTTCAACATAGGAAACTATGTCACTAGAAAAACTTAGATATTCTCAAACTTAGATAGATATTCTCAAACTTAGATATTCTCTTTCATTATGTTACAAATTTGTTTGCATTGTTTGTGTTGGTAATGATTTTTGGCTTTGTTTTAGGGGTATTTTGCATTAATCTGACAAACTTGAAAGGATATTTACAAAATCTTGAGAATTTTGTAAAATGCGACCAATTTTTTGATATTGACAAGTTAGATTTTTGGCACTAAAAATCTAACAATAGTTTTAGAGACAGGTATTAACACTTCAATGGAAACATTAAATTATATAAAAAGACCAGATTTTTTTTTCGAGATATATGTATTGCTCAGACAATATGATTCGGAATTCCTTTATTGATTTGAAAAAAAAATTAATTAAATTAAAACCAATGATGTCCTACTTGTAATCAATTTTACATCTCAAAAGGAGAGCAAAGAATAATTTTTAAATAAAATTCAAGTTGTACTGTTTATATACTAATATTAAAATTTAAAAAGTCTATTTACAAATTTTGCCTAAGACTCCGAATTGTATCGAGCTGCACCTAAGCCTAATGTATGAAACAAGTGCAATTTAAAATAGAAGCATTACAAAAAGTTTGTATCTAGAATATAAAATTGTTCTCACCTACAATGAAATTTGATAGATATTAAACAGTAAATAATATTATCAAGACTAATTTCTGAGAAATTAGTTACTTGTGAAATTGTTTAGAATAGACAAGCATTTGAACAAGTTGATGCAAATAATATTATTCAACACAAAAAATAGAGATTTGATTAAGAACAAGTGCAGGAAATGTCTATTTTTTTATGATAGTGATTAATGATAAGGGAATCTAGTATTTGAATACAACCAAACGACGACTTTTAGAACTTAATTATATGATTATCTTCAACATTAAACTACTCTCTCTAACTGTTTTCAGAAATTTTGTTATCTCTTCATGCATTCCACCTACTTCAGAAAATTACACAAAAATTTTATAACCCACAAAACCAGGGATTTCCACATTTTGGGGTAGGAAAATCACAACCCAATAGGACAAAAACCCAAGAATATTTATAAACGTTCACCTAGTCAAGAACAATATTGCAAGTAAGTAACTTGAGAACACATACATACATGTGTATGTGTGTGAATTTGTAGCTGAAGACTATGGTACCATGTGAGGTACCTTATAGATAACGGAATTCACCTTACCTTAGGAGTAAGAATTAAAGTATTTTATTTTTTTACCTAATACTTTACAGAAAATTTTTTTCTTAATCTATCCTACCTGATCAAGAGTATTATTTATATCCGAATTCTGTCCAAAACAATCGGGTAACAAATCGGGTGAACGCATATTTTTTAGTTATTAATTTTTAAATCATTTTAACAATTTAATTCAGCAACCACACCAATTAACTAACACAATAAACTAATAACACTAAAAAAACATAATAAATTCAATAATATGTAAATAATTACAATAAAACACAGCAAGTAAGCCATAAATATCAATACATCATATATAACAAAATCATAAACATTAATAAAGCATTCGAGTTTTTAGATTTTTGAATTTTAATTTTTAGGGATTAACACACACACACATACACACACACACACATATATATATATAGAGAGAGAGAGTCAGGTAGCATAGAGTAGGGTCGGAATTTGCGAGTAATCTAAAATTTGAATGTAAATTACATCTGTTAAAGTATTATCATTCTGAAAAAATTATGATCGATCATTAAAGTTATAATTTTTGAAGGTCGAGTTACAATTTATAAAAATCAAGTTATATTTTTTAAGGTTGAAGTTACAACAACTGATCAAAAATATTCATGTTCAATCATAACCTTTCATGATCGATAATGAATTTTCTCAAACTATTATAATTTGACCTTTAAAAATAATAATTTTTTGATACAAATACCAATTTTTATTTTTATTTTGCAAGGAAATTAACACTCTCTCTCTCTCTCCTCCCGGTTGTCCCTACTCCACCCCTGAAGTCACCCCTGCCCCATGCCCACGGCACATTATTAGGAAATCATCCATTAACGTGTTAAATTGACTCTGACTCGTTATTATAAGTTATGTTTTCAAAAGTTTCCTATTTTATTATATAGATAAATTAGAAATAACTCGTGTTTAAAGTCATGGTTCAACATAAAATTCGAGCGTCTAAAAAATCGATCTCATTATATTAAATAGTGATTTCTTTCCTTCACTTTCTTTAATTACATAATTTGAAACTAATACTACCCATTATTTTTTAAAACAAAAATTAATAAAATTTTCTCAAAATAGATGACCTCCAAAAAATTTTACCGTGAGCACACTATCATATATGAATAATGTTCAAAATAAAAATTATATTTTTAATAATAGATAGCGACAAAATTTATTAGTTGTAATATTAAATAGATGTATAATTAGGAGACATGTACAACATGCACAGTATTTACACTCCCACCCCACCCTCCACTTCGGTCATCCGCC
>CM042193.1:11871021-11940894 GCA_023539305.1 Ilex asprella
ATAAGAGACAGCCATAGTACCCTCTTCTTGTTGATGCTAATCTGGATTCTTGTAAATTCCTAACAACAATGCAGGAGCCAAGCAAAACTCATATTCTAACACCCTCACCCTCCTCAATCTGGTGCTAGCTGCTTCTATGTAGCAGATTAAAAACAAATACAAAAATTTTATTCATTTTAGGTGGTGAGTGGGTGATATTGCAAAGTCAACTTCTGATTCTTTCTTCTTGTTTTAGGCCATAAAGAAGCTTCTTACCAATCCCAGACACTGGAAAAATAAATCCTAAAAAGACATAGTTTTCAATTTTTCCATTGATATTTAAATTTTACACATATCACCTATCTAACACTGTATTGAAGGGAATTGAAGAAAAAAGGTAGTGGCGGGATCTGAACCCATTCCAACTAACATGTTCAAACCCAACCCTATCATGCCAAACAAAATTGACGTCTTTAGTGGTTATCCAATTTCATATCTACTACTTTAAAATGTCAAAGAAACCTATTTTTAGGAATGATCTTTGTCAATCTTCAACCCTTGAAAAAGTAGACATCCTCCTTCCTTTAATGAGAAAAATTCCTGGTGGAAATCTCATTTTAGTCTACTTGAAAGACTCCTTGATTGGAGGAGACTTTTTAAGTAAAAACTTCTCATATCATGTAATTAGCCCTAATAATTATCTTTGACTGAGTGGCTATCACATGCCCCATATTATTTGTATAGTTAGTTATTGGGTTCCTTAATTTAGGAGAGTCTTACTTGGGAAAATGTTACATGATCTCCATGGTTAATCAAATTTTGGATTTTTAATCAATGTGGATCATAGGACAAGTAGGTCTCACAAATATTCACCAATTATTCAATGATTGTCAATGAGTCACATCATTTGGGATTCAAAATTTGATAAAAAAAAAAAACTGGTAAACACGACATTTCTCATGACCAAAATCGGATTTTCCCTCCCGGAACAAGTTGATCCATCTTTTGCACTATACCTAATTCATTTGTTATTTGTTTTAACCGACTGTAAATGGTGTGTCACCTTTATGAACGAAATATAGTTTCTAGTCCATAGATGACCATGGCCAACGTACTTCTTCAAAAGGCCTGCTAAAACAGATGGCTGATTGGGTACAGCAGCCATACGGTTGAGATACCATGAATGAAGCTCCACGGCCATTCGGCAATAGTATAATATGGATGATCAAATCTTCAAAAATACACGTAGAAGATGCCATGGGAGAGTTCGCCATATGTCACCTTCAAGGTTTAAGGAGAAGAATCCACATGCCTACCCTCTCATAAAATACTCGCTGATACTGCCTCAGAAGCTGGGCATATTAATACCAGAAGCTGCCTTCTTGGTTCTCCATTAACAAGACACTTGAAATTGAAACTCAACGTCATGACACTAACGACTTCCATGTCTTATTCCAATTTCTACCTCAGATTGATTCGTTCAAACACCGATTTCAATGCTAAGAACATATACCAACAACTATTGCTTTACTTTTTAATCAATTCAATGGGCACTTCTTTTGTCTTTGATGAGCGGCTCAATGTACAAGAGATCTTATCGTTTTTAAGTTTAGGTAAAATTATACGTCTGCACCTTTAACCCTTGTATATGAAGAGGTGGTTTTCGCAATTCAAAAATTTGAAGCTCACGTCACAATTGATTAATCTTTCCATTATAATAAGGTTCATGCACATTTTTATTTTCTAGAAAATTATACTTAGATGCCTTAAACTATGCCCCTTGTGCCACGTTTCCCCAATCATTGACTTTTGTCTGATCTTTTACCGCAAAATAAGGCAAAAATCAGATCTATTTTCCTAAGCAAAAATCCATTTTTGCCTTGATTTATTAAGAAAAATTGGACAGAAGTGAACAATTGAGGTAATGTGAAGCACCAAACCAATAATGTAAGTCGTAGTGTTAGAACATAGATAGTTTAGGAGAAATGTGAAATGAGAGATATACTTTAAAGGGTCTAAGCATAATTTTTTTTTTTTTGTCTCTTATGTTTGTCTGCTAATTGAAATATCGCGGGAGAAAATATTCAATTCAAGCGGTTGTATTTGTACCTCATAGTATTATTATCTGGTATCACTATTCAATAATATGTAAATAACTAAGCAAATTAACTCCATACAAATCAATAACTAATATTCTATATAAGTTAATAACTACCTATTCTCCATCCGTATAACGACTTATATACAGACGTGATATCACTGTTGCATTGAATATTTACTCATGCAACCACACACAAGAAGCCAAACCAATAAATAAAGCAGCACAATTTCCAGCCCATCCGAACGAAAAAAATCATGACTGCCGCATGCTGAAATATGTAGAAAACCCATTAACGTCCACAATAACAACTAATGCATTAACAATGAAAATATCGAAACAATGGCGTTGATCCTACGTTGGATAACCCAATTGCTTCTGTTTGTCTATATCCTTGGCCTGAGATCCATGCATGAACTTTGGATGTTTTTGGTTCCTTAAATTTAAAGTAATGCCGTCAAATTTCTTAAATCAACATGCGGGAATAAAGCTGTTTACACCTTTTGCAGCGGCATATTCTACTTTGATATATACATAAAACATTTTCATGGTCTTCCAAAGGGAATGCAAAGTTGTCTGAAATCTGATAGTGCTAGACTTTTGCCCAAATAAATAGAGGAAACCTTTGTAATTGTTTGATTATAGTCCTATAAATTCGTGGAAAACCTTCTCGACATTGTCTTTGTACAATTATTCATTCCATATTGTATTTGGTGTGGTTCTATTCGATTTTTTTCTCGATCTTTGTGTTTCTAAGTCAAAAAATATCAATTCCTAACAATAAATGAATAAATTTTTTGTTCAGGTATTTCCTTCTTTGTCGTAGAATTATCATTATGATTCACCAATTAGAAGAATTTAACTTTAGATACGGATCTACATTGGTTACCCCAAACATATAATACAAAAACACATTGATTTTTGTGATGGTATATTAGGCTTTCTTGTAATTAACATGCATGAATTGATTCGAATGATAGACTGCAGAGACTACAAGGCTACAAAGACATAACTTCAAGCATTAACTTACAAAAAAACTGCACGTGTACCATAAGATGGCAAAGAACTCCCTTGGACGGATGTCGCACTCAGTGGTCCATACTATGTAACCTATGAGGTGATTTATGGAGTCTAAATAACCAAGTCAGCAGCATTATTTTGCTCATTTGGATTGCCATGCATTGTAATGTGCCGTGTTGCTTAGGGTTCATATTAATTTTTATGACGTGTTAAGTTTACACAGTTCATATCTAATTCATTTATTTTAGAGTTTAATTGGGTTCATATTATATCATAAATTTCTATTGTGTATATATTTTATCTAGACAATTCGTCTTATGCATATTTTTATTTGGGTTTGTATCGACTCGTTTATTTGACAATTTTGTGAATCCACTTGTTTACAACGCCCAGCTAATTTTAATCCAACAATTCATGTTGATTTCATATGGAAAATGCAAGTTTGTGTGTAGAATTATCAGGCCTACAAAAAAGTAATATAACATCAACCTCTCGAACTTTTCAAAGTATGTCAGATGTAGGTGCATCAATCGTGCCAAAATATTTTTTTAACAACTCTAATAAGACTCTCTAATCTAGTAGAAGAATACCCTCCATAATCAAAATATGTAATGAAAAATTATAGGTGTTATTTTTTCATTCATTAATGATAAAATAGATGGTGAGTTTTCTTCATATATAGAGAGTCAAATTAAACTCTCTATTTTAGTTAGTCTAAATGGTCTATTGAAGATGAATTTTTAAGTATTGACTCTCCAAAATAGAGAATTAAATGAGAATAGACAGCCTATTGAAGATATCTTAGTATTCGTATTACCTTTGAAATTTTGAAAAATAATTAGATTCCTCAATATAATTTTTAGCTGACCTTATTGGTTGGAACCACAAAAAATATGATGGTACATAATAGCCATTTTATATACTAAAAGAACAACATGTATGATTGTCTTTTTCATTGAATTCAAGATCAAACAATGGGAAGACGCATCGAACCGCCTCATGTCATGGATTGCTTGGAAATAAATTCATTAAATTGGAAAGATGGGTAAACCTAAAATATTGCAAAAGATGTGACAAATGCCAATAAGAGGAAAAACTATCATAACAAGTGTGTAAAGTATTAAATTCCGTCTGAAAAAACATAATCTCAAAAAGAGATAGAGGATTCAATGTACAAAACTTGCTATTGTAGGATCTAAAGAGCACAAAATCCATAATTTGAATCTGTGACGATTAATCCCTACCTACATGAGTCTCTATTCGATTTTCCTTGCATATGCAAAATGACCTGTTTCCGTAAATTTGTAGACTGTTGATAAAGAATTTGAATGCATTTTTTGTTTTTTCTACTCTAGAAAGCACCAAGAAATTTCCTGGCCCTTTTTGTGTTTGTTTAGGTAGAAATGAACCGACATTCAAAACAATGACCTGTGACACATGAGAAAGTTGAAAAACAAAACAGGAATTTTTGGTGTGGCAAGGCATCTAGAAGGAGTTCTGTGCATGTGGACAAACTTTCAGAGGACGGTAGGTTTGATTCCCTCTTTTTTTCTCGCTATTCTTTGTCCACTGCAAATGGCATCTTTTGTACCCGCCGAACCGAACTACCGCATGACACACAAACCACAAAACCATTTTATTCTTTTCTAATCATCCCTGTATTGGAACGAACAATCTAACAGTTTCTTGACCTTGAACACTGATTTTGAAGACCCAAAAGATACCCATCTCTTATCTTTCCTTTTCATCAATTTTATAAATATATGGAGAGGGTAAAGAGAGAGAGAACTTTATTCCTTTCTCAGGTCTCCCTTGCCTTTGGTCCTATTCCCATGTGAAGACACAAAAGAATTTTCCTGGATTATTCCTATTCTACCTTTCTCTTTAAAGCCTAACCGTAATCTCCTAAGTCGTATCTCCTTTTCCATATACACAGCATCTCTCTCTCTCTCTCTGTGCGTTTGTGTCTGAGATGGAAGGTACAGATGAGGAGGAGCTTCTAAGTCTGAGGCTTGCAATTGTGACGGATACAAGTTTTGAGAGGAAGAGAAAAAGGAAGAGAATGGAAGCCTTCAACACTTTGAATATGAATGAAAGCTGCGAAGGAAAAATATTCGGTCTCCTTCAAATGAGGGAACAAATGTTAAAACTAGACCACAGAAGGAAAAAGCTAGTTGAAGATGGAAAGGGTCTTCATTTGATCCATTTGTTGCTCATATCCGCAACCTCAGTCGACGAGAACAACGTCAATTTAGCAGTTGAAAATCTTAATGAGTTGTACCAAAACGTATCATTAACTGGTGACTCAGTACAACGAGTCGCAGCCTATTTTGCAGATGGATTGGTGGCAAGAATTCTTACTCGAAAATCCCCATTTTACGACATGATAATGAAGGAGCCAACACCTGAAGAAGAGTTCTTAGCTTTAACTGAAATGTATAGGGTGTCTCCATATTATCAATTCGCTCATTTCACGGCCAATCAAGCTATTCTCGAGGCCTTTGAGAATGAAGAAGAAAACAACAATAGGGCATTGCATATTATCGACTTTGACGTCTCCTATGGCCTTCAATGGCCTTCCCTTATTCAGTCTCTTTCCGAGAAGGCGACTAGTGGCAATCGGATATCGCTGCGAATAACGGGCTTTGGAAGATGCTTGGACGACCTACAAGAAACTGAGAAGAGACTATTGAGCTTTGCAAAAGGTTTTCATAACTTGGTTTTTGATTTCCAAGGGTTGTTGAGAGGTTCCAAACTCGTAAACCTGAGGAAAAAGAAGAATGAAACAGTCGCCGTAAATTTAGTTTTTCATCTAACTACTTTGAATAATTTTTCAAAGATATCCGAGACGTTGAAATCTGTACATTCTCTTAACCCTTCGATTGTGATCTTGGTGGAACAAGAAGGTAGCAGAAGCCCTCGAAGCTTTTTGTCAAGATTTATGGAATCTTTGCACTATTTTGCAGCGATGTTTGATTCACTGGATGATTGTCTCCCACTCGATAGCACAGAAAGGTTGAGTATCGAGAAAAATCATCTAGGAAAAGAGATCAAAAGCTTTATGAGCTATGACAAGGATGATATGAACTGCCCAAGATATGAGAGGATGGAAACATGGAAGGGAAGGATGGAGGGTCATGGATTTGGAGGAGTTAAACTAAGTTCCAAGGCTCTGTTACAAGCAAAACTTCTTTTGAAAATCAAAAGTCACTGTTGTCCCATTCAATTGGATGGAGAGAATGGTGGGTTCAAAATTTCCGAAAGAGATGATGGCAGAGCTATTTCTCTGGGGTGGCAGGATAGGTGTCTGATAACAGCCTCTGCATGGCATTGTGTATGATAGATATTCTTTTAACACATTCATCGTTTTTGTTGTCTCAATAGGAACTATAATCAGCATATATATTGAGATAATATAATCTAATTTCATGTTACTTACCAAAAAAAAATCTAATTTCATGTTTTTGTATCACTAGGGTTTGCTATGATTTTTCTTCTTCTTCGTGCAAACAAACAGCATCCTCAACAGAGGATATTATGGAGTAAATATTGAATGCAACGGTGATATCATGTCACCATTAATGACATGGTATTACCAATCAATAGTAAAATCCTAAATGAAAAATGTGAACCCTATTTGAGCTTACATGGCAGGAGTATAGGAAGTTACTTGTTTACATGACAAATTTGTTATTAATTTTTGTGAGGTTCATGTACTTATTTGTTTTACTATTATTAGCTGGTAATACCCCATCACTTTGTCACGTGATATCACCGTTATAATAAATATTTTCTCGATATTTTGACGTATTCCTCTATGTAACATTAAGCACTAGTCTTTGCTTGAATATTATTCCTATTGAGCAGTCAGACTAACTTGGTCTCCATCATATTTGTTTCTTTACCTGTGATTGTCAATACTTTTTGATCAAAGAGTTAATTACATTTTGTCCGCTCAAACCATGAAGTTTGTGTCACTTTGCCCCTCAATTATAATGTTTCTACCTTGTACCTTTAACTATAGTTAGAATAAATTACATTCAGACCATCTGAAATTTGTCCATAAATCAAACAAACCCCTCAAGTATGAAAAATAACAGTGTTCCATTGAGATTTGATTATGTGTGCCCCTGTCCAATTGAGAAATCATCAAACTTGATTGACATAAGCATATTTCTATCATAAAATCCCTAACTTACTTCTACAGGACCCACCACCATACAAAATATATAGTCTCCATTTGTTGATTCAAAGACCACATCTCCACTGGCACACCACTATCCATCACCACCAACACAACCACCACCCAGCCACATGTACCACATGTGCAACACCCAAGCCACCACCAGAATAGATAACAAGCACCTAAGCTACCACCTCCCACGAAGCCACCATCGCACCCCCCATCTCCAAACCCACCACTACCGTTTTTCCACCTTCCCCCCAAGCCTCTTCTCTCTCTCTCTATCAATCAATATTATTAGAATCGGACCATTGTAGGTATAATATTTCAAATGTGAATGGGTCCAAGTGACTAAATGATAAATATGAAGGAGTTTAGGTGTAATTTATTTATTTAATTTTAGACCATAAACTAACGGTTGTTAACTTTGGGTGTGATTTATATCTTTGACGGTGCAAATTGAGATTTTTGATATTTGAGAGTGTAAATTGATATTCAAAAAATCTTTCGGAGCATAATTTGTAATTAACCCACTGATTTATAGTGATATCTATATAATAAAACAGAATAACATTTGAATTTAATACCCTATATATTTTTCCTCCCAAAACCATCTTATCACACCCATCACCTCCTTCTTAACGTTACATTGCCACCTCACCTCACCTGCACACTGCACACAACCGCCTGACACACTCATGGAGCACCATGTCTATCAGTCCCTCGCCATATTTTTCATTCTTTTTCTTTGTCTTCCCTTCAAGCACTCCCTTCCCCCCTCTCTCTCTCAACACAAAACACTCTATGTTACACCAACGATCCAACGACACCACCGCTAGTGGCACTGCCACAATCAGGTATCCCTCTCTCTCCCTCTTTTCTATCTCTCTTCAATCACGATGCTTGCAGTCGTCATCAGAGGTGACCCAACGACCACCATTGACGACACCATAACCACCACCAAAGAATCGCTTCTTAACGGTCACCAGAGGCGAGCTTGCGACCACCATTGACGATACCTGGATATCCCCCCTCTTCATCTTTCCATCTCCTCTCTGTCTTCAGACCTCTTCATATTTTCTCCCCCAAATCCCACCAACTTCTCAACGGTCACTGACACGCACAGCCTCAACGCCCGCGCGCCTGTCAAAATACACACCCATACCCCATTGTCGGTTATTCCCCTCTATACACTAAACACACAAACCCCTCTCCCAAAAATAGAATTCTCTCCGGTCTCTATGTGTGTAAAATTGAGCTCAGAAGAAATTCCACCGACTCACTCTCATCAGGTTAGCCTCTTTCTCTCCCTCTTATACTTTTCTCTATACTCTCAAACCACAGCATACATCACACACACAAAACCCAGACCCCAATCACACCGCCCACCATGTGTTTGACAAAACACACACCCAAGCACACACAACACAACACAACACAACACACGCACAATATACTGAGTTGTACTCTATTTGTGCCAAATTTCCTTCAAATTGTGCCTTTATTTTGCTAACATGATATTATTGAGTTGTACTAGGGTTGTTACTTTAACTGAGTTTAAAAATTATGTGTTGGGTATGGATTATATTTGAATTTCTTTTTTGTGTTCAACCTCTGCAGATACAATGCTTCTTTTTGGGTATGGATTATGTGTTGGGTATGTATTATATTTGAATTTCTTTTTGTGTACTTTGTGGATGTTGTATCACAGTTTGGAATGGTTTTGATGTGAATGGTGAAGAAATGGTTTTGATAGGTAAAGTTATGGTTTCTGGTAAAGTTTTCATGTTTTCGTGAAAATATAATCTGAAATTGATCTCATGTTTTCTCCTTATGTCGTCAACGCTAATGAAATTGATAGTTTGTGAAGTTGATATTTTGTGTTGGATTTGCCTTTGTCTTATATCGGTTGGCCTTTCTATTTTTTTTTTTGTTCACCGTTGATTAAATGTTTTCTCATTCCATTGGGATACAACTAGATTCCAATTTAGCATAATTTAAAGGAGAGAATATGAGGATGAATTTCATGGCTGCAATTAGGTTTTATTTGATGTAGTACTTCAGTTGCATTCTATGTTTGGTGTCAAAGTGTTTTTTTTTTTTGTTATTGGAATTACTGGGTAGTGTGTTTGTGTTTGTTTTTGTTTATGCATGTGTTTTGGTTTTTCTCTACTGGACCCTCTTTTTTCTTTTTCAGTGATTCTATTATACATCATTGTCAATTTATAGTAGAAGTTGATAAATTTTATCAGCAGTGCGACCCTGGTGAGTTTTCTTTTATGTCAAGTTGCAATTATGCAGTGTCTGAGGTTTACATTAGAGAGAAGGAGTGTTAATCTCTATGTATGTGTGAGTGCATGTGTGTCAGGGTTTGGGATGGGGTGTGGGTATTCAACCTTTCTCCACCTACAATTATAGTAAATATACAACCAACATGTGTGTATATATGAGTGGCCTTTCGTTGAATGACAGCTTTCTATTGTGAGATCCTAGTATCCCACATCGGTTAGGGAGAGAAAAATTGTTGAGTTTATAAGTAAGCTCCTCACCTTACATGACATAATACATTTTCTAAGGGGTATTGGGAGAAATAAAATCATGAGGGTCAGTGGGCCCAAAGCGAAAAATATTATGTCATGTGGAGGGTGGGGTGTTACAAGTTGGTATCAAAGTTGACTCTCGCCTGGACCGAGTGTGGGGCCCTGTCGTGCTCGCGTGTAGTGGGCGGGCAAGTAGTTGGCGAGCTATTGCACGGGGACGTGCAACCCTAAAGGGGTGGATTATGAGATCTTAGTATCCCACATCGGTTAGGGAGAGGAAAATTGTTGGGTTTATAAGTAAGTCTCTCACCTTACATGACATAAGACCTTTTTTCCAAGGGTATTGGGAGAAACAAAACTGTGAGGGTCAGTGGGCCCAAAGCGGACAATATTATGTCATGTGGAGGGTGGGCTATTACAAGTTGGTATCAGAGCCGACTCTCACCTGGACCAAGTATGGGGCCCTGTCGTGCTTGCGTGTAATGGGCAGACAAGTTGTTGGCGAGCTACTGCACGGGAACGTGCAGCCTTAAGGGGGTGGATTGTGAGGATCCTGGTATCCCACATTAGTTAGGGAGAAGAAAGTTACTAGGTTTATGAGTAAGCTACTCACCTTACATGACATAAGACATTTTTTCAGGGGTATTGGGAGAAACAAAATCGTAAGGGCAGTGGGTCCAAAGCGGACAATATTATGTCATGTGGAGGTTGGGGTATTACAAGTTGGTATCAGGGCTGATTCTCGCTTGGATCGAGTATGAGGCCCTATCGTGCTCGTGTGTAGTGGACGGGCAGGTAACTGGCGAGCTACTGCACGAGGACGTGCAGCCCTAAGGGGGGAGGATTATGAAATACTGGTATCCCACATCAGTTAGGGAGAGAAAAGTTGCTAGATTTATAAGTAAGTTCCTCACCTTACATGACATAAGGCTTTTTCCCAGGGATATTGGGAAAACAAAATCGTGAAGGCCAGTGGGGCAAAAGCGGACAATATTATGTCATGTGGAGGGTGAAGTGTTACATCTATGATATGGGGTTGAGATTGCTAATGGGGAGTTTGCTAATTTGTTGATTTTTCAAGGGACAAGTTCTCTTGGGGCAATCCATACTTTATGGCACCGGAGGTTCTAAAGTCCATACTGAGGAGTTAGTTCACAATGCTGCATATATTATTGGTATGGTTATTTCTTTCCTTGCCTCTTATGTTTTTTTATTATTATTTTTTTATTAGAACTATTTAAGAGCTATGATGGCTTGCAAGTTGGCAACAATGGTGTTGGATATATTATTGTCTTTTGTTTTGCTGAATGTAATTGGTGGAGGTTCTGAATGTTTACCCAAGTGTCATTTCTTCTGGAACCATACCTATTTTGTACAGATTTTAAAATCAGCAAAAGAATGATCCTAATGTTTCTGTCCCCACCACAATGGTGTTAAGAAATTGTCTTTTGAATCCGATATTGTGCAGAACGTAACATTATCAATTCACCAAGCGAGAAAGAATATCTGAATTTGATATAGATAGTGGAACTCATTTCCATTTGATTGGAAAAGTTGTGAAGCACCAATTTTGTGTATGGGTTAAACTCTTATATCGATGTACATGTGCATTAATAGATTAAAAAAATAGAGTATTTGACTGTTGAGAACATGAGTGAAAGTTATTTTCGTCATATTCTTTTTTCTATTGCATCTTGCTCCAGTGTATTTTAATTTTACTAGACATTGTGTTGCAGGTATTTTTCCTCCTCATTAGCTATGCTGGATCTTAAGGTTGGGGATTTGTCTTGCCTCAACAAAGATGCATGAGTTGCATGTATTTTTGGAGTTTTCATTGGGGTTGAGATTTGGTTTCCATTTACACAATTAGGGTCATTTGAGTTTTCATTTATCATTGATATTTTGGATATGATTTTGATCTACTACTGTAGTACTAAATGTGAATGATTTGCTCTGGGTACCCTGTGTATGTGTGTGCTGATTCAATTCATTTTAGTTTAGTATTCAATTGTTACTCTTATATGCTGTAAGTTGTTTGACGAAAATTCTTTAAGTGACTAATCTCATTCCTTGCGCACACAGGCACACTGACACTGCATCACACTGGCACACTTTGTTCATAATGCTGAAAATGTTTTGACAAAATGTTCTAGCATGGAACTTTGTTAACTTACTTTTGGCAGTGAGCACGTTTGATCGTATTCTAACAGCGCTTTAATAGTCGATTCGTATTTGAGAAAAGTTGTGGTTTTGATTTTCTTTCAGCTCTTTACGATTTAATTTGAGTCATTTATTCAATGAATTAGTATTTAGAGCATTATTAGATTTTTGACTTTTTATTTATTCTTTTTGATACCATATAGAACTTGAGAACAAGATACTTAGGAATGTGAATGCACGATTTTATTCTTTTCTCATTCAGTGATTGCCTACATAAATAGGAATTAGGTCATTATTAAATTTTTTGCTTTTGATTTATTCTTTTTGATACCATGCAGAACTTGAAAACAAGATACTCGAGTTGATTTTTTCACAAGAATCTTAAACGGGTAATACTTTGTTAAGCATATTTACAAAGTGTGGGTATTGAGGATGCAATTTAGGTTTTGAGTTTAATGTGTCTTTATGTTTCGGACTTGATTTTTTTGTGTTCACAATAAATATTCAATTTTTAAAATTGTATAATGCCTTCACACAGGTTATCGTTAAAACCCTAGCACACCCGCCAAATGCCAAGTAATACTTTGTTAATCATTTATGTAAAATGCGAGTGTATTAAAGGATGCATGTTAGGTTTTCAACTTGATGCGCGATCAAGTTCAATGCTTGATTATTTCATGTTTACGATCAATGTTCAATTTTTTTTAAATAGTATAGTGTCTTCAGGCACATGTTATCGCTAGTATATATATATAGTGGATTATGTATTTTTTTTACTTATTTTAAACTCATCTATTTTCCCTTTTGAACTACCCTTATATATGTCCCACAAATTTATTTAATTAAAACATTCGCCCCTTCTAATTTCTTGAAAATTTTTGTAGTGCTCTTATTTTGTTTAATTTTCTGTGACTTAAGGACATATTGACCCTAAAACAAGTGTTTTCTTTTTGGATTGTATACTTCTCTTCCATCTAATACATCATCCCATGTTTGTTTTAAAAAAAATTGTATAGTTAATCTTGACCAAATAACATTTTATAATTAGAAGTAATTTTCACAAAATGAATGAAGATTTTGTCACGGACTCGATACTTGTGTACATCAAAAGACGATAACGGAGAAATATAACGTAGAATTAATTTATTAAAGATAATTTTTTATGCTTAAAAGATTGTTATATTCCACTGAAAAAAGTTAGTTCGTGTGATTTTTACTCCAATTTCTTTTTGAATAGATAAATATTGATTTTATTGTTTCATACATTAGTTAAGTCTTAAATTTTATTATATTGTGTCATGCTTGAATTTAATTTTATTTTCAGTTGATGTATTTTCTAGTCAAATTTTGTCCCCTCCCCCCTCCAACAACGTCATCTTTTGGCTCCGCCCCTATCAGCACAAATAATATCATCCTAGGAGTACTGAAACATTCAACCAAACCCTCAGTCTACTTCAAGAGCTAGTTTGTTTTGGGAATAAGAGTGGTATAAGAAGGAGTGATTAGGGAAATATTACGTGAGGTTCACCTTATATTTTGTTTGCATGATATTTTTCAATCGGTATTATTTTTCAGGTCATAGTATCGACCCGGTGTGAACAATGAA
Organism: Ilex asprella; assembly: GCA_023539305.1. Classification (NCBI taxonomy): domain Eukaryota; kingdom Viridiplantae; phylum Streptophyta; class Magnoliopsida; order Aquifoliales; family Aquifoliaceae; genus Ilex; species Ilex asprella. The sequence continues at coordinate 11,884,608 of CM042193.1, forward strand.
TTAAATGTATTTTATATGGTATTAAAGAATATCACCTATCAGGTGGTATTATCTTCTCAATACAAGTAAAAAGACGGCATAAGAGAATAAAATAGCACAAATGCCCTCTTATGTGAAATAAAAAATTTATTTTGAATTTTTTCTTTATGTTTAAGTGTACAATGCCATTGATTTTTTTTTATTTTTTTAAAAATTATTTTAAATTTTTTTCTTGTATTATGTTTAAGTATACAGTGTTATCGATTTTTTTTTAAAAAAATTATTTTAAATTTTTTTTATTATATTATGTTTAAGCGTACGGTGCAATCGATTTTTTTAAAAAAAATTTTTAAAGTTTTTCTTTGTATTATGTTTAAACGTACGGTGTCACCGATTTTTTTTAAAAAAATTATTTTGAATGGAATGGATGATGTTAAGGGTAAAATGATATATTTGTTATAAAAGATGTTATAGAATAGATGATTGTTTGTGGGACCCATTATAATACCTATTGAACAAACAAACAAGGAAAAAAATGAGATAAAAATTTAAGACTGGATATAGTATGCAATTGGATAAAAGTGGAATGAAAATAATTTCTAATACCACTCAAATTTAATAGTACAAACAAACAGGCCCAATGATACTATTTGGGTTCATGCCTATCCATCTAATTAATTATTAAAGTTAACCATTTATTATTTAAAATCGTTAACACTTATCCAAATATGTTATTCTTGTTCACATGAACATTGGCAGGCCTGTTCATTACTCTGTCAAGTTTCATCCTCGATGCATCAACATAGAAAATATCAGCCTAAGGGTACAAAGCAAATACAACCAAACCTTCTAGGGCCTGTTTGGATCGTCCGCTAAAAAGGGATATCCACTATTTGGATAGGGAGAAAAAGCAAATGGGGCTCAAAAAACAATTGGTTATAAAAAGTTATACTGACATGTATGTTAACCATGGCTATCCAAATACAGGCTTGGATTGGAATAACTCCCAAATCCTTACCACTGATTCCGGCACAGGTGGATGGGTTGGACTGGAAAGGACAAAAAAAAATTACCTTTCCAATCCACTCCATGCATTAAAACACCCCTACTGTGTCTGCTCCAATAGGATCAAAGCTCTTATTAGGCCCAGTGCTGTATGTTTAAGGGCTTACAATAGTGCAAACCCAAAAAAAAAAACTTGCCATTATATGCTATCTTGTTTACTTTGTTATACACCATGTTCAACTTAGTAAGATTACTTCTTGCTGATTAGGATGCCTTTTAAGTTTTTGCAAGCGAGGTAAGGTATAATTCAGTGTATAAGGTTCTTGCTATTGTATTGCCTTAACTATGAGTGCTTAAAATCTTTGAGAAAATAAGTTAGCGAAATCTATGAACTTCATACAGAAAGTGTAGCATCATTCTACATTTAAGGGAGCAATGGATGTCCATGAATAGCCATCCAGGAGAGCAACTTAAACGTTATTCAATCGTGATTTGGGCGATACGAGCTAAAGTTTGCGAAAACAATTTATCAGCATGAACAACAAGACAATGTACAATTAACTCTTCTAAAATCCCATAATGGCAAGAGCCATAAACTAATTGTCTTTTTTTTTTAACTTAAACACCTCAAAGCAAATTTAATTTGACTGTGGTTACCATAAGAAACATTATATTTTGATTTACAATCATAAGCTTCATAATTGGTATAAATGATAATGCTGGACTAGACATAAGAGATCAGGTAAAATGATTTAAATTTTGTTTTGAGTAAACTATCTATTTAACTCTTGAATTATATCATTTGTATCAATCAAACCCTTAAACTTTATTTTGTGTCAATTTAGCCCTTAAATTAATGCAATATGACTCAATATGACAGTTTCGTCCAAATTTGCCGTGACATAAACCCTCACGTGCACATCACGTAACTCCTGAACTATAACTTAATCTTTAACTCGCTTGAACTATAACTTAACGGAAAATTTTGACGGAAGAGTCACATTGCATTAATTGAAGGACTAAATTCACACAAAATGAGTTTGTTTGGGATTATCATACAGTTTAGAATTGATCCCAAATCATTTGCTGCTTCTCTTCATGAAACTCTTGCTTCTCTCTGGGATATTATAGGGTATCATATGATGAGATATCAATCTTTAGGAAGCAGTCAGCATAGACACTGAGATCCTATAAGCAAACAAACAAAAACAAACCTCAAGTCTGCTTCAAGAGGATCTAAGCTAGCGATGCATCCAAGAGCACTTAGAAAGTAACGAACCTTGTAGAATCTTTCGTGCCCGGGTGATTTGTTTGGGGAAGCCAGTAATCATAGGCCGTCCATTACTATTGACGAGATTTACTAGAAATCTGCAATGTTGACTCAAATTTGAGTACAATATTTGATTTAATAAAAGATACTCTAATAGACAAACTCATATTTAAAGAATGACAAACTCAAAATTTAAAGTGGGTGTAAACTCGCATTTAAAGGAATATGAAATATGGTCATTGAATCTTTTAAAGGAGTAAAATTTGACTATTTAAGATTTGAGTAAATATCTGAGTCCGTCTTTATTTGAGTCTCTCTTCATTTGGTATAAGTTTAAGTCAAAAAGCTGTAACTTATTTTTAGTCTATTTTATTTAAATTTAAATTTGAGTAAGAGTTTGAGTAAGGAGTGGAGATGGCCTTATAGACCTCACCAATGGAGAAATTCAAATTTAAAAAAAAATAAACCAAAATTTAAATGAGTACAAACTCAAATTTAAAAGATAATAGGATATGATTATTCTATAATATAAAACATGACAGACTTTAATAAACCCATTTGACGGTCTCAAATAGAGTAACCCAACGGTCACCAACATTTTTTTTTTAAACCATTCACATTAAATTTTACATTCTTCTCCTTACTCTTCACTCTTACTCCTCACTTTTCCAAATTATCATAAATTAAATATTTAAAAGAGAAGAAAATCTAACGATTAGAGTATTTTCAACTTTTACTCAAATTTAAATTTAAATAAAAAAACCTAAAAAACTAGTTCTAACCTTTTTATCAAACTTATCCCAAATTAAAGGGGACTTATTTTTTTTACTCAAATAAAAAGAAACTCAAATTCTTACCCAAATATTTAATGGTGAGATTTCACCCTCTTTTAAAGATTCAATAATTATATTTATTTTCTTTTAAATTTGATTTTATCCTCATTGAAATTTGAGTTTCTTCTTCTTTAAATTTGAATTTGTTCATTCAAACCTTATATATCAAATCAATTTTTTTACTTAAATTTATACACAAATTTAAATAAAAATTTGAATCATAGTTTGAGATACTTAGCGAAAAAGGTTTGGTTTTAAGTTTTTATAATTTGAATAAAAAATTGAGTTTTTTTTAATTTAATTTGATACGAGTTTTGGTATCATTGGAGAAGATTTTGAAGAGTTGTTTACTTAAATTTAAATTTGGGTCGGGTAAGGGTTTGAGATGGTCTCAAGCCCAAATAAACCTCGGCTTTGCTGCTTATCCTGTGGCCTCTTCCCTCTGTCTGTTGGTCTCTAACCCTCAATTATCAGATCTCATCTCACTTCCTTAATCCGTTTCCGATCTCGTCGTCTCTCTTCACTTCTTCTTCAACCCTCGTTCATCGGAATCAAAGATAGCATAGAAATACCAAGTATTAAGTCTGTTGTATAAACTGTATATCAGCTAAACTTTGGGTTCACTTGCAATTCAAGAACATTCGCGAATTGCAGAGACGCCACAGCCTACACGTTACAGCTTTTAGTTAGATCAAAGAGGTGAACCAATGGATGACCTGCAATCTGCCTTGAACGACCACATGGACCAAATGGCAGATCTGGTGGAGAAGTTCAGTGCAGAACTTCGCTCTGGACTGAAACCGGCTTACGAAAACTTCTTGGGTTTCTTTCATGCAATTGATTGGAAGGTGACACCGCTACACCTTTTTTTCTTTCTTTCTTTTTTTCTGTCTACGTTTTCTTCTCTCTATATAAGCCCATTTGACTAATGAATGGGAACATTTTGGCAGAATAGCGTATTCTATGGACGTATTGCATAATCTGAATTTGCTGCTTTGTGGCATTGTTATTCTGGTGCATTATATAGGAATTTCTTTTTTGTCTTTTTGCCTGGTGGGTTTTGATTCCAATGTATAATAAATTGAAATAGTAAGAGATCTCGTGAACCCATTTGATTAGTGCATTGGACTATTGGACTATTCTGTTAAAAGTTGAAACAGCAGCATATTCAGATTCTATAAGCCCAATGGAGTATAACTATATTAATTTGCCTTTGTGGATTTCGGACTCTGAGAGATTATCAGTTGTGGGTTTCAAATTCTCTTAATATCTCATTTGTTTTGACTAGGTGTATGATGAACTAAGTTCCATATTATGTTAATAAAGATGTTGTTAAATGGAGCCATGATTGGTATTTGATGTGTAACAGAGAGATCCACCTGACAATTTTTAATTTAGATTAGGCTAGGAATTTACGTGAAAGCTAAAGTTAAGGTACGAAGTCTATTAGTATTTCTGAGTGAGAAGGTAAAGGTAAGATAGGTGGGATTCCCCATCTAGAATTAAGGGCGGAAGGAATGCATTGGGGTTTTAGAGGTTTAAGAAGGTTTACAAAATAAAGAGAAAACCTGGGAAATGGATCACAAATTTGCGAGTTATCCAATCAAATACCATCTAACGCACCTTTGAAGGCACAACCTTTCCTTGAAGGCGCAACCTTGTAAAACCAAGAAATTTGAAGGCACAACAACCTTTCCTTTTTAGCTTGAGGTCTCATGTGAGGGTCAAAATCTTTGCTTCTTAGTGTGTTGGTTGAATTCCACGAATCATGTTGTAATTGAGTCATGATTGAAGATAGAAGCCGTGTTGAGACGAGGGATATTGAAGCCATATTGCTACAGTTGAAGCTACATCTTTGAGAACCACTGATTTAATATCATAAGTGACTTAGAGGTTCAAGATTAAAGTTAGACTACGATTGAGACTTTGATGTTTGTAGCATGACTATTGTTTTTGTAATTACTAGTAATGTACACGTGACGTGAAAAAATTTAGATCATAAAATTTAGATTATATTTTTTAGAAATACAAAGTGTATGAAGTTGACGAAACGAAAGACTGTTGATATATGCATTCAATTGCTTTTTGAATCTAATAATAATTTATGATATTACAACATAAAATCAAGAAAACTCTTAAATATAATTTATTAATCTAAAATTATTCCACCACCACATAAATTCAAAAATTCTGGTAACAAAACCAATTCTACTTATAACATAATAACTCCTACAAGCCTACTAATAATAAACAATTAAATATTACGAGATTAGTTTAATTGATTAAACTCTTCATTCAATGAATTGTTTTTTTTTTAACGTTCATTATCACTTTGATGGGAACACCAATTTGATTGAACACAAATTAATTTTATTTTCAATTACAAAAATTATTGTAAGATGAATAGAGCATTTATGCAATAGTCATAATCGAATAGATGGAAAACAAAGTAAAGAAAATACCATACTAACAATAGGCATGTCATGGAGAGATATATGTCTATCTTCCTATATCTACTTATATATATTTCTAATAAAATTGTTCAAAATATTTTGGAAGTATAATAGGTATGAAAGAAAGAAAAATATATAGGTTTAGTTTTTTGCTCTTCTAATTTTTTATTATATATAACAATTAATAATGAATTTTCGATGGTTGTGTTTATCACTTAAAAATAACATTTTTTTTACATCATATTATAATTTTAGTTGAATTTGTCGAATTGATGAAAAGAATAATGTACTGACAAGTTACAGTGATAAAGTTTATCTAATAAAAATTTTGGAAGTCATAGAGATAAATTTTATCTAGTTAATATATAGTAATAAAATCTATCTAGCAAAAATTTTAGAATATTAATGATAAAGTTTATCCAACAAAAAATTTGGAAGTCATAGAGATAAAATTTATCTAGCTAAAATTTATCTACCTAATATTTTGTGGGCATAATTGTCTTTAATGTAATAATTTGGAGTGAAATAGGAAATCAAAAGTTTTTCACAAATGCTGACATTTATAAGTAGTATAGATAAAAAAAAAATTGAAATATTTTTAGAGTGATGTTACGCTAGGGGATCCAAAGATGTTTGAAATTAGGTTTCATTGGCAAAAACCAATAGGTACAGCCCTCTCGACGCTCGTTTCAACCGCTCAAACAGTTCCTTAAATCGTGGGAACTGATATTCAAATCCAGTGACTAGCGCTCACCTAATGCTCGAGTGGTTGCTCAAGATTGCCGGTTGATTGTTTTTGTCCAGTGGACAATGTCCTTTCAACAATCGCTATGGACTTCAGTGATCTGTCGCGATAATGTAGACTTACTTTTCTAATTGGATTTGAGATATATTTCATTCCACTTGAATTTAAATTGTCTTTTACCATAACTAGGAAAGACTAAACATGAGGTTTAGGGTTTGAGATCATTGAGAGATATTGGAAATACTTACGAGAGCCTAATCTAGCCTTCCAAACCATTGAAACAACACCACTTGGTAGAATCTAGAATTATCTGTTGAGTATCGAACACTTAGATCATGTTTTTTGTGTGAGCTACCGGAGTAGGCTATGTTAAACATTTCGATATATTTGGATAGGAGGCAGAGTTTAAGGTGGTTGATTCCTTGAGTGAGTGAAAGTTAATCGGAGTGACTTAATTGATTTAGCACATTGTTGATTTTAGTTGTGGTGATTCTAGACGCGTTCAAAATTGTAAATGCTGTTTCAGTACAGAGTAAAAACATCAAATTCGAAGTAGTTATTTGAAGTATTAAGTCTTTTTAGGGCTTGTAACAAATTTGAAGATATATTGGATTAGTTGACTTGACTAAATCCCCTTTTTCTGCTGGTTGGGGGTTTTCCATGTAAAAATTGTACTTGCATATTTGCTTTATTTACAAGCAAGTTAATTGCCTATGCCACAATATTTTTTTGTGTGGTAATTTGGTTTATTAATAATAAGTTAAACATTATGTATTAATATAATAATAAACGCTTTAAAGAGTGCAGAGAGTTAAAAGACCTATTCATCCCCTCTAAGTAGATATCAATCCAAGCTCTCTCACCTCGTTGGAAAAATAGTATAAAAAAGTGTAATAGAAATTGGATGGGCTCACTACCTATCAATTTAATTTTTTTGGTAAAGTTGGCTTGCATGTTATACCTTCATTGTTTGATATTCAATCTCTCCTACCTCTGCTAAAAGTTGCATCAAATTCCATGCGTAACATTGGGATCTAACATGCATCACTCTTGACATCAAAGGTTGATAGAGGGCAATAAGGAAAAGATGATATAGAAGAGGAAGTTGCCAATAATGAAAGAATAAAGCCGCATCATGACATCGCAAAATGGTATCAGGTGATGCACTGTGAGTTGATAAATATGACTCAGCCGAAACGGCTGAGACTTCTCCTAGTTAACCACTAAGACTCGTGGTTTACAAGCGTGAACAATATCTGAACAGAAAGTGTAAGAATTAAGATACAACATTGCGGCAGAAATAGGACTGGGTCGATTCTTTGAACTGCGGTGCTCAAGACTAGGATGTGCAATGCGAGTTGTAGTATATTTAGCGGTCTGAATTCTTTTTCATCATAAAGAAAAAATGGTATGCTGATCATGGACGTTATTGCCTTATAAGTTCATATTTGATTTGTTAGCTAGTTAGTCTTGTGCTTCTGGTAGAGAGAAGGATGGAACATTCTTGTCGCTCTCAGTTGTGTTGTGAATTTCCAATTCGCATGATTTAAATAAATAACTAGAGAGGTAGCGATAGAGATACAGAGAGCGCGAGCGTGAGAGCTTCAATTCTCAAAACCTTTGAGAGCTGGTGAGTCTACGAAGCACCCCATATGTGCAAGAGTGATTTTTGTACAAAACAAATGCACAAAAGTTGTAAATTTCAGGGGGTATAAATGCAACTTATTTAATTAAACATTATCCATAGCTTGAATTATATAAACCAAAACAGTAACAAAAAAATGAAGAACGACATGAATGTTAGTTGAAGTAGCATGGTGGTTGTGCTGCATTGTGGACTATCCTTAAGAATAAGTTATGTGCTTGTGTCTGTTCACTGTTGCATGAGTGTTTTGAATCAGGAGTCTTTTGCTGCACTATTTAACATTGTAATTGGCAGTTGGCTACTTGGATCACATGTCTAACTCAAACCAAACACTTGAGAGCTCCAGTTGCATGTTCACCTTCCTTACAGGCCTCCAAAAGGTCCCTATTTGTGGACTGAGAGCATTTTTGCTCCTGCCGTAACACCTTCACTCTAACCATGTATGGGCAGATTAGGCTGAGTGCTACCTGTTTCGGCGACATTGCATAGAGATCCATAAAAATGCTCTGATCCTGGTGGCCCTTAGGACCTTAAAAAACAAACATTGGAGTTGAGTTTAGGCTTTGCTTTATTTTGTTCTCTCTCGGGTAAGCTCTAGGATAGACACCGCTCGTAGTCAGAAAAATGGTAAGTTCACATACTCTTCTTTTCCTCTTTCTTTTTAATTTTGATCTCTGATGGAAGCTTGAGAAGAAGAGGGAACATGTATTTTTTCCAAAAATAACTGTCACCACCTTTATTTTCAAAGCTTTTCTCCTTTCTATCCTAAAAACAATCAATTTATTTTTCCCAGAAAGAAGGTATCAAATTCTTCATCTTTTTTTTTCAATTTTGTTGATGGATAATGCATGAAGAGGTTGAACAAATGTAGTTTTGATTTGATAGTTGTCCTCCGCATTAATGGTAGAGGTTGGTTGTATAATAATTAGTATCTATTGCGTATAGGCCTTATTTTTTTCTAATGACAATCGACAATGAACCTCTCCAAGGTAAGGTCACATTGGAACCACCTTTTCACAGGAAACCTGAATATCTGGAATCACCAGGTAACCATAGGTAATTGTTAAACTTTGGAGACACCAGGGAGACTTGAACCCAGGATGTTTGATTTTACAGTTCACCCCAAGCTCAACTCCACTCCATTAGGATACCTATGCCGGTTAATTTGAACCTTACTAATCAATAATAGATCTTACTCAACCCAACGTCTATTTTGTATCACCATCCATTGGGATACATGTACTTGACTTAGTTTCTTCAATCGTCTAAGTTTTTGGTGTTTTGGTACATTTGTTTTCCTTTTGCATGGGAAGTTATTTCTCGTCAGGTCATTTTTAGTTCGTGTATATTATTTTCTTTCTTTTTTGTACTTCCCTCGTAAATGGTGATTTATTTCGCACAGGTCATTTTCAGTTTGTGTAAATTATTTTCTTTTTTTTCCGTACTTTAATTCTTATCCTTTATCTTTATTTTCTGCAGGAACCTTGGTTGATATGCTTAATGATGTTCCATGTTTTGTTGCTACTAGTGATTTTTGCCTCAAGGAAGAACATTAATTTCCAAATGTGCTTGTTCCTTCTTGCTTGTAAGTTTACTGATCAAACATGGCTTAATGTTATTTGAGGCTTGTAGTTCCACGTTGGATACTCTCTTATGGTGTTGGAGCTTGACCATCATTGGTTATTAAGTCAAGTTTCTACTCTTGAGAAGCACAAACATAGACTTGGTGGATATGAGATAATTGGTTGTGACATACAAGGAAACTTTGGGGGGAGACTGATCGAACAACAACTAAGATTTGAAACAATCGTATCTGGGAATCAATTTGGGTTTAGGCTCGGAAGGGCAACTGTGAAAGCTGTATACTTAGGAGACTAATGAAATGGTGTAGACAGAAAATAAAAGATCTTCATTTGTTGTTTATAGGCTTAGAGAAGACATATGATAGAGTGTCTAACAACATAATATGACCGGGTTCAAAGAAGAAAATAGTTACAAACAAATATATTGACATTATTAAGGACATGTACGACGATGCAATAACCTTAGTTAGAACACTGTAGGAGGAAATAGTGAATTTCCAATCATGGTAAGCTTACATCAGGTTCCGCTTTAAGTCTGTATCTCTTTGTCTTAATTATGAATGAATTGATTAGACACATTCTAGGTGAGGTTTCATGGTGTATTTTATTTGCCGATGATCTAGTGTTGTGTTAAGAGATGTCTATGAGGGGTACTTATGTACTTTGAGTATTATTATTATAAATACACAAGGCTAAGGGAGATAACCTAATTCTCTTATTTGCTCTTACTATTGTCATAAACGTATTCTCTTTCTCTCTACTTTCTTCTTCTCTCTCTTTTATAATTTATCTTGGTATTAAAACTGTATCCATAAGTTGATTTTTTTTCATTTTCTTGTTTTTTAGCGATGTTGTCTGCTCTCTTCCTCTCAATAGTTTTTTTTTTCGTTTTCTAATGAATCTAAAATAAAATAAAATAAAAAATTAGTAACATGAACAACTAGGGTCTCTTTGTTTTTTTTTTTCCTCGAAATACTTGATTCTAATTTGTTTGATGCAAAAGGAATAGAAACGGGCAAAACATAAGAAGTCTGTCAAGTGTTAATGCTAATGATGTGCTCACCATTTGTCTTTTGGTATTCCAAATGGTAAATGATGTATTAACTGAAACTTAATATTTATTTATAAAAAAAAATTAGGATTGTGTATAGTTATTTGCAATCATTTATGGTGGCTATATATGATGAATGAAATGCACATTAGATAATCGATTTAGGGTAAAGTAGGAAAGTAAAAGTTTTTCATGTGAAAATACTTCTATTAGTAGAATATCTATCGTTTCCTATAAAAAAAATACACATTGATCAAGAATCCAATCAATTAAGCAACTATAATCGAAGTTCATTAATTTTGTTGAACTTATAGTTAGTATTCACTAATTTATCGAACTTAAGGTCAAAAATCTACTCTCATTCACAGTTAAGTGTTTAAACAATTACAAGTCCATATTTGTCACTGCAGAGATTAAGAATCAAACATTACAATAGGATTTCAATTATTGATATTTTAGAGAGAACTTTTATTAGGTAAGTTAGCATATAAAATACCGATAAATAGTAAGGTGCTCACTTCAGTTGCTTTTTGATTAAGCACGAGGCACTCGCTTTTCTGAACTCAGCTTAGTCTTGTCTAACACTCCAGGCGAGCAGACCTTGCCTCAGCTCACCTACTGCCTAAACATTCTTTTGATAACACTAATTATAATGATCTTACTAATTCTTGAAAAGAAAGTTTTACTCACACATTGCGTCTAAACACGCAAAATGCATATTCAAGATAAATTGTTTGTAGACTCTGAAACTGAAAATACTTGGCTAGACTTTCTGAGCCCACTGAACTTTCTGGACCCAATGCTTATTCAAATGGTGATAACTTTTTTTTAGAGGTCAAAATTGAACAAGTATTCAGAATTGAGATTCGGATTTCAAAGGCAATTTCTTTTGTGGTTCCCATGTGGACCATTTTCCAGAATTATATATGCTTGCTTATAGTTCTTTGGACGTTTAAGTGGGGTATGCCCTTTTTCACTAGGCCTTGTCAATAGAATCTTATCCCTCCATTACATTTTTAGATTTTGGTATTTGATGTCGTTGAAGGCGTCATTGCTTATGTCGTCTCCATCTACGTATCATTGGATGCACTCTTCAAGGCCTTCCAATAGTTAATCACTTGATTGGTTCCAAATGAGTTTCCTATTAGACTATTTGCAAGGGCGTTGAATTAATATATGTGTGCTGAGTTGTTTTATAGAATGGACATTGGATTATAATCCTTTTAATTTTTTCTAATAAATAAATGTTGGGACCAGTCAACATTGAACTCTTTTGACAACTAAAACCTTGGTTGATGGTCATTGGCATTCTCGAATAATTTATTTTTATTTCTCTTGACTCAAATGTTCATACTATTTCCATGGATTCCTTTGTGAGTTTATTAAGTTTATTTGTATTTCTTTGCAAATCCAAACAAACCTAACAAATTATAAAGTAATCTATGGAAGCATCACATACATTCAGACTAGAACAATTAAACATAAATGATTCAAGAGCACACGATTAGCCAAGGTTTTATTCATTAGAAGAAATTGAAAAGACTATAATCCAATTTCTATTCTATAATGCAACTTAGCACACCTACCAATTTAATCCTTGCAAATGGCTTCATAAGAAATTCAACAAGAACTTGTCACCTCTTGGAAGACATTAAAGAAAGCATCCAAGAATTTGGAGAAGGAGTTGACATAAGCAATGACGTTGTTGACTTCAAATACCAAAATAACAAAAATACAATGGAATGATAAGATTCTAGTGGTAAGGCTCAGTGAAAAAGGAGATGTCTCCCATGAACATCCAAAGAACTTTGTAACAGTATCCATAACATTTTGGAAAATGGTCCTGCGTACAACAAAAGAAATTTTCTTTGAAATTCGAATCTAAAGTAATAGAATTACTTCACGACTAACATCTATATGGCTGATCAAGTCCTCTATTAGAAATTAGAATTCTGTGAGCTCATAGTCTAGCAAGTATTTCCAGCTTTAGAGCTTGTAAAAAATCTCTCTTGAATGTTTTCTTTAGTTGAGTGAAATGTGCGAGAAAAAATTTCATTTGTAGTCTTGTAGAGCGAGTAAGGCCACCATAATCGTTTATATAAATAGAATATAATCTTTCAGTATTGCATCATGTTGAAATCCTGCTTCAACGTCATTTCTTACAATCTTAATTTGTCTTTCCTGTCTATCATATGAAAGATTTCCTCTCTATCAAAAGAGAGAACGGTAATTAAGTTGTAGTGAGGGTAGGCGGAACTATTGAAGGTGAAAATGTGTCGTATTTTTGTTTTAGTGGCTCATAGACAAGTGCTAGTATTCTGAATCTGGCTTGGATACAGGAATGGGAAGTAGGCTTCAGGAAGCGTAGGCAAAGCAAGTGGAAGCGAAATGGACCTAAAAAAACATAAGCAATATATGGTTATGTAACTTATGTTTATATACTTGAATAGTCGACTCTCTCTATGGCTCTTCAGTTTCTCCTAGTAAATTATTGGATTGAGGTTAGGCTGAAGGAAAACTTTCTTCAATTTCCCAATTTTGCAACCTCGAAATTACCTATTCTAATCTTTTTTCTTTTGTTGCAGATCTGTCAAATTCTTCTTATAAATATTATTTCGTTTCTAATCGTTGAAAAGTTTGAAATGGTGTTATATCCTCTTCAGAATCTTAGTAAATAATTCTGAATGTTGATGGAGCTTCTAGCTTGCCTTTATTTTTTAAGCTTATCATTATGTTTCTCTTTGTTACTTTTCTTCTTTTTTAATTTCAATGATGAAGGAAACTCAATTTCTCTCCATTCCAAGGTTTTTTGACTAATAATTGGATGTCCTACGTCAGTTTGAAATACAGATGTTTTTTATTCTTCAAATGTAATTTATAGTGGACAGCAAATTCCAGAAGTAAATTGTTTACAGTTTCTTTAAAACTGATTCCCAATGTTTTGAAGGTTAATCTTAACACATAATGAGCATCTCTATTGTCGACCGAGAAATGGTATAGTATAAAAATGTACTATTTGATGGTTTATATTTGCTTGCATAGTTCCATGGAAATGATTCACTAAAATCTTCGATCTGATCATCTCTCAAGTCTTAGGATGGCTATTTATCGAGAAGTAAAAATCAAATCTTTCTTGTAGAAAACAAAGAAATGAGATTGAAGTTGAAATTTATGTACATGGAAAGACTGAGTTCAATCAATCAATAACCATCAATTTCGATGCCAAAAGTAGAGATGGACCCCATTTTTGTGTATGAAGTAGTAGTGAACCTCTCTACTCTACAATAAACTAAGGATGAGGGTCGGCGAAGCTTGGACCAAAGCCATCTCAAATAGTATAATAAAGAAGGGTGTTCTCATTGATTTGTCCTTATAGGGAAAAAGAAATTGAGAAAAAAAAAGAGAAGTCTGGTTGTAGTTGTATCTATGTGGAATGTGTGTGTGAGAGGGGATTGAGATAGGGCCGTGAAGAAGAAAGAGGGTTCCGGGCTCAAGATGATATATTATTTATTATAAAGAGAGAAACCCACATGATGAAGGGGAAGGTTTTGCCGGATTTGTTCCATGTGTCCAATGTTGAGCATGTTGAAAAAAATCAGAAGGCAACGCTTGTGAGTTGTGTATTCAGAGCTTATACTTAATAATTCGAACTCAAGCCACAAGCAACTTGATCTGGGTTTGGATACCGAATGAACTCAAATAATTGGTCAATTTTGGTTCACACTACAATATGATTGAGCCAAACCAAGTCAATCTAAGTCGACCTCGAGCTACTCCAGTCATTTAACTATAGTTTCAATAGGTCCGGTTAAGTTTTACTCACTGGTTATTTCATTATAAACCTTTTTTTTGTTTTTTGTTTTTTTTTTTGGGGGGGGGGTTCAAAACTCCATTGGGCTATGTTTTTCTGATCATTTTAAGTCAATTTGAGGTGTATGGACTCATTTTCGAATGCCTGTAGGATGTCATCTGTCAGTCAAGTTTCTGGGATCACTATCTGGTAAAAGCCATTTATTTAGTAAATTCACCCATCATGTTTGAACTGTTTTTTTGGCCAAGTACAATGGTATACCGTTCATCCTGTAATGGCATGGGAATATGGAAATGTTGTGTTAGCACTTCATATGCATACCCCTGTTGATATGCAGTATTCCAAAACATTCTATGTTGCCCTCCATGAGGAGAATGTTCTGATTTGTAGGTCATTCGTTGTTCGGACTTTGGATAATTGCCTTGGGTCAGTTATTGCCTGGCTCAAAATGATGTTCTCCAGTTCTTCCTTTATTGAATTGAAGTAATTAACTATTGTTTAGATATTCAATCAAAAAAAAAACTATTCGATAGTATCTTCTCATTGCCTGACCATTTTCTATGAAGCATAGCCTTGCGTCTATCAGCGGTGATTAGACTTGTTTTGTAGTGATGTCCAGTGAGTGAAGTTAAGTTGATTATTGAAGCCTCTGAATGCCTCTAGCCATTTTCCCAAGCTGCCTAGAACTTGAAACATCCATGTACAGACTCCTATTTTTATCCACAAAAACATGAAAGTGCACATGCATAGTATTTATTCTGAAATTGCATCTTTTGTAGACACTGTCTTTAAATCCAATTGGCTTACAGCAGTTTTGTGGTACAGTGACGGGGGTATATCTTGCTGAGAGGCTTAATGGTTTCTTGGGTCACAATTGGAAAAGCTTTGCAGGCCAGAATTATTTTGACCCCCATGGAATCTTTCTCTCAGTGCTCTGGTCAGGGCCTCTTCTGGTCATGGCAATCATAATCTTGGTGGGTATTCATCCCCACTTCCTACTATGTTATGATTGCATGTCGTTGTCTTTTGATCTGAGCATGCTGTTTGTCGTATTTTCTTTTGCAGGTTAACACCCTCTTTGCTTTATGTCAACTGATTGTTCGTTGGAAGAGAGCAGAGCTCAGACAGCGCGCAAGAGAAGCTCGCATTAAACAGGAATGATTTTAGTCCTCCTTGCAGCTTCACCAAGGCACAGTTGTTTTATTTTAAAGTTATTCAACATGGTTATATGTTTTAAGTGGGTCGGTCTTAATTTTGTCACATGGCATTTTCTTCAATTTGTTATTTAGTAGTAGTTTTTATTTTGATGGTGAAGAAGTTCTTGATGATCAGCTAACCGACGACCTATGTACACATTGCATACGATTACTTTCGTTGAAACCTTTGACAAAATAAGCTGCAGACTTTGGCATAAGGATTATAATCTGTTCCTCAGCTGAGGTTTTACTGAACCCACCCTCAGGTTTACTCCTGTGACGGGGGCGTGCACCACTACCTAATGTAAAAAGTATCATGGTTATGTTGTGTTATTTCTTATTTTTGTTTTATCATAATTGATTTACGGAAAAACAGTATTTGTGTCCCAAGGTTAAATTATTGTAGAACTCCTTTAAAATCAAATATTTCTATCGAATTGAATGTATGATTATGTATAAGTATCGTGTTATTCTTATTAAATTTTTTTATCAAATCTTGCTCGTTGATTGATGTGACGGTCATCTATCTCTGTAAAATAAAGGAGGTTCGTTAATATTTAAAGAATTATATTAACAGAGATAAGTGCGTGCGCGTTCATCGGTTAGTAAGAAAAAACTTGGTATAAAAATTTAGAAAGAGTCGTATGTATTGATTTGAATTACGTAGTGTATTTTCCTATGTTCTGTTGCTCTGCCCTTGACTTCACACTTTTTTTTTTACAGTTTTCTTGCCCTTTGATTGACAGAAAGGAATAAAAAAACAAGATGAAACCATTCATTACATCAACAAATAAAATGACGAATTGCTGTAAAATATTTTTTTTTTAACTAAAAATTTATTTAAATCAAGATCACATTAAATCCACAATGTTACATGAGAATTTTTTTAATTTTTTTTTTTGTGTTAGTGAGGGATTTTCATAAGGTAGAGTCACTTTGAATCCATTTTTATAAGAGTAAACTTTGAATACCTATAATCACCTATAAACCGTACGTCTCAAATAAACACGAGAGATTTTAGCAAAAATCGAACTCTTGACATTTTAGGTCTACGATTCATTTAGATCTAACTCCAAATCGTTGGATTACTTGTTCGGATTACATAACAATTCTTACCTAACTCATTGTTCTTTTAAAATTTAATTTATTTATGTAGTAGTTTTGGAGTTTTAATTAAAATTATCTAACCTTAATTTTTTTTTTTAAATGATACATATCCGAGTTGAATAATACTTAGTTAATAATATTAACTTCTATGTCTGTACTAAAAAAATGGCGCTCTCAATGTGCTCTTGCTCTTAATTTTGTTTTGGCTTGTTTGATTTTGTCGTTTTGTTGTTCGATTTTGTTTTATCTCGTTTTATGTGATCTAAGTATTAATTATAAAATCATCTATTATACCATAATGAACTCCTTAGATCCATAAAATCTTACTAGAGCCTAAAAATAAGCGCACAATTGTATCAAGTTTTAACGGGTCATCTCAAAATCATTCAATTCATATACAATTCATTTGTTAAACAATATAAAAATCACAAAAATAGAACACGGTTCGTTTATTAAACAAATTTACGATACAGCCTTAGTTACTTATTAATCCTACAACACAAAAAATTCTTAGTTATAAGTCCTAATTTTGTAATAAAATTGGATTGCCTATTAAGCAAATAATAAGGTGATAAGTAGGTAATCGAGTGATAAATAAGTAATCGTGTGGTGGTAAATTGGTAATCAGGTGATATATCAATTTGTTAAAATGGTTAAAGTAGTTCACCTAATTAATATTATTTAGACCTAAAACATTAATTTAATTTATTGATATAATGATGTGGCTGTAATAGAATCATTGGATCAACACTAAATTCTAATGTTTAATGGCCCCCACAACCAATCCAAAAATCATAATAAATCAGGTCAGCAAATTAGGTCGTAGTAGCATTGCTCTTGATTTATTACTTGGATAATTTGTTTGTTATTCAAACTCATTAATATTAAACTCAAACTAACTAATTTTATATCAACATGACGGAAAGTCCAACGGTTTAGAGAGAGAAAAGAAGACAGAGAGTGTGTCTTTCCCGCCAAGACCAACCGTCTAGAGAGAGAGAATACTACATCTCACTCTCTGTCTCACACATACGCAGTGAACACTTCACCCATTGCTCCAAGAAACACAGTTGCTCCCTCCCTCTCTCTCTCAACTGCAAGAACGCTGCTTTCTGTCCAAACCCTAAATCAATGGCAGAACCCTCTAAATCCCAGACCCAGATTGAAATAAAACAACCACCAGCGTCATTACAACCAAGAATTTCCACCGATCTCAGCGCCGAAGACCTAATCAAAGAACAGAGAGTCCCCTTCTTCAGACCCCTATCACGTGGAAGAGAGAACACTTGGGTCATCTCTCTCTTTGTCATCCTCCACTTGGTGGCCTTTGCAGCCACCATGCTTGTCAATGATTGTTGGCAAAACTCTCATGGTGAATGCACATTGAAACCCCTCGGAAGGCTTTCTTTTCAGCCTCTGTCAGAGAATCCCCTGTTCGGTCCCTCGGCTTCAGCGTAAGCCATTTTTTTTACTTTCTTTCTTGATTTCTCATGTGGGCATTTCGTAGTTGTCCTTGAGTTTGATTATCTGGGTTTGTTTTGCATGCGTTTATCTCGGTTTCTATTTTTCCTCTGTTTGGTTGATGAGAAACTGAGGAAAAGCAAAATAATTCGTAGTTCTTCATGTCTTATGGTCTTTCGTCATAAAAGAATTTCCCTTTTCTCGATTATACATTTGGGTTTCGGGTCCTTGATTTTCTTGAAAACAATTAGTCGACTGTTCTTTTGGGTATGGATGAATCATATGGGTTTATCACATTTGTTTCTGTCCTAATGATTAGGTTCTCAATCGCACGTGCTATGTGTGAACTGAAGGTTATAAATATTTCTGTTCTAAGGACTACCAATCTCCCTGTCACCTTATGATTATAAAACTTAAACATGTTTTGTCCAAGAAATACGGATGTATGCATCTTACATGCTCTCAACCAATGTAAGCTTCTAGAGCAGTTGGTAGTTCGATGTAAACCAAAACCAGTGTCTAGCTTTCATCAAAACTACAAAATTCGATAGAACCTTGGCTAATTTAATCTAGCTAGTGCCACTTCTTCTGCTTAGTGTAATCATATAATATACAGGCACAAAAGGGCACTTACGAACTGTTTCTTATCTATTTCTATTTCTTTTGGTACTTCATCTAGATTTTTCTTTTAGTTCAGTGGTGAAACATGATTCATTTAGCTGATCCTGGAAATGTTAGGACAGGACTTTGTTGGGTTGAATTGTATCCGGATTTTCTTTTCCTTGTTGTTATTTATCCGCCACATTTCTGAGTCTGGGGTTCGTGGAGCTTCTTCTCTGTATCTGTGTGATTTGTGTTCAAATGCCCAACATTTTGATGCCAATTCTTCACGAGTTCAGGTCATATGTGTCTTTTCCATTCAATAAAATTGGGGAAAGAAAATGATTGGCTTTGGTCATCTAACTTGCTCTTATATATGATTTATTGTTGACTGTATGATCTTTCAAGTTGATTGCTTAGCAATGGCAGAAGAGAAGTATCTGATTGCAGGTGATATATTTCCCCTGACCAGTAAATCCTGATTTTCTTAAGTGATTCTGAGAGTTGATGTTTCAGTTGTGTGGTGGTTTATATGTTTGTATGGTCACAAATAGAGGGGAAAAAAATCAGGGGTGTTTATATGTTGTTTCACCTTATATCATTGTTGAATCAAATGTAAGATTTTAATATTGTGTAACACTCTCAGTTCCTATTTACGAGAGGAGTTGTTGGACTCTTACATTTGTAATTTAGTGGGATTTATAAGAAGGAACTTAAGATTTCACGTTTCTTTTTCTCTAAATTTTGTTGGTAAATTTACGTCCTATATTTGGCTGCCTTTCTTGTTCTGGAAATGGTCTATCAGTGTTCTACTCAATTGAGCTGCTTATTAAAATTAGCCAGACCCAAATTGTCCGGATAATGCTGTCTTATCGCTGCCATTTCTCTGGTCAATGGTATATGCATAAAGGCTTTTTTTAAGCTTACCCAATTCTAAATGGTCAGTTCTGCTGCCTACCAAATATTCGACTATTCGAGTTCTTGTATGTCTTCAGGAAACCAAAGAATTGCAGAATTAACTTGAATTCCTTTCTTCCCCCAATTGATACTAAATTCATTCATCAGATGGATACACTATCTGTAGTCTTATCGCTGCCGTTTCTCTGGTCAATGGAATGCGTAAAGGCATTTTTTAAGCTTAAGCTAATTATAAATTTGTCAGTTCTGCTGCCAACCAAATAGTTGAGTTCTTGTATTTCTTCAGGCAACCAGAAAATTGTAGAATCAACTTGTCATAGTACTAATTTCGAATGCTGAAATTTACCATACCGAACTTTGTTACTGTTTATATTCATTTGACATTTGAAATCTTAGTACGAAATTGTTGCCCTATATAGCCTTATAGACTCTGGCCCTATTTATCTGAATTCACTAGATCAATAGACCCTTACAAAGACCATTAAACTTTCTTTCGCCATGCATTGGAGATTACATGGGCTTGTTTATCAGGGAAGGACAGAGTGAAGAGAAAAGTATCATTAATCAAAAGCTAAAAAATTCTTGTCCAGAATCTTGATTCACAGGTTCAGTTTACGTAGTTAAAAATACATATCTGTCATCTGATCTTCATGTGATCAGCACAACATATTAAGGTTTCCTCCAGATTTTTGTTGGGCATGGAGATGCAATTATTGTTGCAGTGCTTCAGAAATTGACAAGTCTATGCTCTTGCTGCTGCAGGCTGGATGAAATGGGGGCTGTTCGGGAAAGATTTTTTACAAAGCAACACCAAATATGGCGTCTTTTTACAAGCCCATGTTTGCATGCAGGAGTTGTCCACATTATCATCAACCTCTCCAGTGTTATCTTTGTTGGAATTAACTTAGAGCAAGAGTTTGGACCATGTAGATTTATCTTAACTTTAGTTTGTTTGGTGTGCTTAAATATGGTTCGGTTAGATCTTCAATGGGTTCTAGATTATTACTTCGGTGTTTTCTGCTTTTGTTTGGCAGTGAGGATTGGGATTATCTACATACTCTCTGCCTGTACTGGTAGTATGGTGGCTGCACTATTTCTTCAAGATAGATCATCAGTTACTTCTTCTGGTGCTCTGTTCGGATTGCTTGGTGCTATGCTTTCTGGGCTTATCCGGAACTGGAAATATTACACCAAAAAGGTCCTTAACCTTTCTCCTTCTAGCTTTCTGTCTTTCAATCGGTCTCTTAACTAGGTTGTTTATCTCTCCTTTGTTTGGTTGCAGTTTCCAACTCTTGTAGCTTTTCTCTTCCTCTTGGCTATGAATCTTGTCCTTGGTCTCCTACCTCATGTCAACAATTTTTCAAATGTTGGAGGATTTATATCAGGATTCATTCTTGGGTTTGTGCTGCTATTCAGTCCTCGGCTAGGGAAAATGGTTCAAAACAAAAGCGGTTTATTTGATTATGGTGTTCAAGGTTCTCTCAATTTCAGGCAAAAGCTGGACAGGCCAGTGCTGAGGAGTGTATCCCTTGTTCTGTTCTCTCTTTTGTGAGTTATTGTTCTAACCTGTAATTAGCTAACTTTCTGTTGACCAGTATGGCTTTACTTGGAATCTTATTAATGGAGACCTCTTCTTATGCAGACTTGCGGGAGTTATTGTAGCAGTTCTTCATGGCATAAATATGAATAAGTACTGTAGCTGGTGTAGATATATTGACTGTGTTCCCTTTAAATGGTGGAGCTGCAATGACAAGACAATGCATTGTGAGGTATTTCTTAGTTCAGAAATTTGATTTCACATCTTAAATACTATCCAAATGATTGAAGAAGAAAAGATAAATAAACAAAGAAACATACAGAAAACTCAAAGCAAGGTATGTATTTGTCCTAAAAAATATCATTTTCTGGGAACAAAAAAGGAAATTAATTCCCTTTGAAAAAAAATTGAAGTTCTGCTTTTTCATGTCAGGGATTACACTATTGCTCCTTCCATGCTGAACAGAATGAGTGGCAAAGACTCAATGGTTTTCCAAGCTATACGTTTTTTTTTCGTATGTTTCAGTTGGATGGTGAAAACACCTTGAGAACCAAATGAGGAAAAAATAAAATAACAAAAAAGGAAAAATGAAGAAACTTGGAATCTTATAGCAGGTTGGAGTTGGAGTGGCTGTCTCTGCTGTAACACACAGATTGATATAGAACCTGACATAATCTAGAAAACACTTCCCAGCTTGAACTTCCCCTATCATTAGGAATACCTAAAGTTGCCTTGTTAACGACGAAGCCCCCTTGAAACTTTGTTTTTCCTTTTTCTTTCATTTTCCTAGTGAGTACTGGATTTTCATAAAAGGAGACATGGAAATTAGGTAAAACTTAAAAGGCAGAAGAGACACTAGACTTAGTCTTATCTAAATTGTTAATTATCCCCATGGTTTTTCCTTTTGTTGTTGTTGTTGTTGTTGTTGTTGCACCTATATTTTTGCTTTGTAACTGACTTTTTTTACCATACAGTTGAAATTGGATTATAATTCTAGTTTTTTTGGTAAATGCATGCAGACAATGATAAGCTCAGAGTATATGACTTTAACTTGTGCGAATAATGGCAAGTTCAGGGATTTCCCATTCGCCAACGTCTCACAAGCAAGGATTGAGGATCTATGCAATCTGATATGCTCTTAGAACGTTCTTAGTTTAAGTAATCTTGTATAGATTTTTTGACTTTGATTAAACTAGACTCACTTCGGATGTCAATACTGTTTTTCAATGATCATCCATCTTGGATGTTGGTAGCAATGTAACCATGCCACTGTGGCAATCATTCTTTTGATTGCATAAACACATTTTTCGTAGAAGCAATAAAGTTTGACTTGAAAGTCAATGTGATTGCTCGGATATATAATTGATGAAATTAAAAAATGATAGTTTTTGCTTGTGGCCTTGCTCTTAGTAACAATTAATTGTGCGCTGGTTAATTGTCACGAACAAAGAAGATTTTGTGGATATTAGAATTATAGTTGAACAAATTGCAAATGCAGAGTCTTGTTTAGCAATGTCTTTATCATTTACATATCCAAACTAAATTTCGATAGGAAGTTGTGTAAGTTCATAGCCATGGGGTATTTGTAATATGTATTATTATGTGTTGCAATGGAGAATGAGCGTCGGCCCAATGATAAAATTATTCTATTATACCTTGGCTGAATTATGAAAATAGTCTCTTCATATGTAGAGGTAAAGTTGCATATATTTGACTCTCGCACCTCTCGTATTGAAGGGAGTTGAATGCATTGAATTGTCATTTTTTAAAAGTTTTGGTTTAGAAAAGAGGGAAAAAAAATTGCCTCGTCATCACACGGTCTGGGTTGGTTGCCGAAGCTGCAAACTTTGGTACAACTGTACAATTGTTTCATTATAACTTAAACATTATGTATTTGAATTACAGAAATAGTTTCTACTCATGCAAATAGTTATTGAAGTTACAAGACAGAAAAATGAGGTGGGATGTGAGTTTATCCATAAATTGTTAAATTAGTAATACTTTGAGTTAGTAATCCATAAAGTCCATAAATTGTTATATTAGTAGTACTTTGAGTTAATTGTATATTAATTATAATTTTTTTTTAAATTTAAATTTATATTTTAAATTATATGTAAATAAATGTCATAATAGAACATGAATTTTGGTTGTAAAATTTAAAATTTTGGATATTCTATTTTTTATTAAAGTATTTTTAGTCTAAGAATAATATTTTAAATTTGAGGGATCTAAGTATTAGACGCCTATAAATTTTGAGTTTTAAGTGTTACATGAGTATAAATCTTAGGAGACTCGTGCATAATATTTTAAATATTAAGAGATCTAAATGATTAAATAATAAATTTTAAGGGATCTGAGTATAATTTTCTCATAATATTTATTGTGGACAAGGGCTTTTGAGTGCGTTCACATCTCCGGTCTGGTATCCTATCCATGAAATAGTGGGAAAAATTAAACAAAAAATATCTAATCCAAACCGGCCGGTCCGGTTCTCTTCCGATAAACTTATCTTCAAACAGTAACGAACCATGAAGAGAATGACCCAGAAACCGAGGCCACCCTACACAGAAAAACAACATTTACAGTTCAAGCTTTATAATTTCGCACACACACGGTCAGATACCTAGAGTTCAAAGTTAACATTTCGAAGAACCCATAGAAGAAAATGCTCATCCAGCCCACCATTTCACCTCCTTTACAACACTCCCTACATAGGTATCACAGTTCTTTTGTTATCAGAGCTCTTAAACCCCCTAAACTTCCTATTTCTTGTGCAGTCTCAGAGTTCCATAGCTTTGGGTCATCTCTAAACCACAATCCAATAAAACCCACAAAGCGCAAGTCCAGGCGCCACAAACTCTCTCTGCAGGTAATTCCTGTACACTTAGAAATGTATTTGCCTCTCTTTGTGCACATGTGATTATTATTATTATTATTATTATTGGCGTAGTTTGAAGTTTTGGCTTTTGGTATGATACTCATTGGTGTTCAGAATTTATCTCTTCTGAAAAAAAATGGAGATAGAATTTAGGCGAATTTGGTGGAATTGGTGAATGTAGAAGTTTGGGTACTGTATGTTGAGATTGTAAGGTTGTCTAAATCACGGAAAATTGGAGCCCCTGTGGCAAGATTAATTGCCTTTATAAAACTGACTCAACTTACTAATTATATGATAGGGTGAACTCACAAAAATAGCGGAATTAATTTTTTACCTCCTTTTTGCGAATTAAATAGACGATGTACCAAACTTAATCAATAGAAAATTAAAGCAAACAATGAAATCAAACCACAAACAAGACACAACATTTACGTGGTTCCTCCAAACTCGGGGTACATCTACGAACTCTGATTTCAATCTTCCACTGCATCACAATAATGGGATTTCAACAATCCTCCCGAACCAATTTCCAGAAGCTATCAAAATATCAATTATTCATCACCTGAAAATGGATATCAACAAGAATGACGAGAATAGATCACACCGAATGGGTCTTGCAAAATATCAATCTGCCAAGGCTTTGGATAAAATACAATGATCAATGTGAAGTTCTCATCGCTGCAAACAACATACTAAAATTTAATCAAAATCGGACATTGACTACTTGTCCAAATTTTGGCTCGAAGTAACCTGCATACATGAACAATCCCATCGTTTTGTTGCTGCCTCCTTTCATTTGTACGCCGCCCAAACCTAATTGAAGACAAAAGTCTCCAATTTCCATGTGGTCCCCAAGTGGGGCACCTTTCCGCCTTCCCTCCTTCCTTTTTTTTTTTGGGCACAACTAGGAAAATTCCAAAACATGAATTTTGGGTTTGACTGCCGCATGGGCTGGACCCAACCCAACATTATATTTAACATAGCAGAACTGTACGGATTTGCTTCAAGAACCCTTTTTTCCCTATTTAGTTACTTTTTATTGCCTTTTGTTTCTTGGAAAAAGTGCTCAAATGAAGGAAAATGCTGTGAGATATACTTTGTTAAGTGTGTGTTGGGCATCCAAAAAGGGTCACTACCCAGTTGGGTTTTATGTTAACTGAGGGCACAGTGAGGGATGGGCTAGGTAAAGACTTGATTTTTAGATTATTTGCAGTGGCCGCTCTCATTTTGTGCATCCTCATTGATTTGAATGGTCACATTATCATTTGCAAAGCAATTCGATTCAGGAACTATCATCTTGGGCGGATTTTTTTTTTTTTGCGAATGTTGGATCTCTCCTAAATGATGTGAAAAAATGTCAAAAATCACACCATTTGAATGGAATTTGTATGCGATCATAATTTTTTTCCAATACAAGTTGATCACAAGTCTACATGCCATGATTTATGAGCCAGTTCAAAAAATTTCACTTTTCATGAAGACTAAGCAGAGTGTTGGTTGATTATGTCCACTCATATGCAGTTCCTAACTTAAACTTTTGTCATGTACTAGGCGCAGATATTTGGAAGGGAAATAGCAATGAGGCCGCCCTTGAGTCCAACAAAAATTGAGGGTAATTCCCTTTTTTCGGTTTCTATTGTTTTATTAGAAGACTAAAATCAATGCAGTTTTTTTTTTTTTTTATGTAGTACTTAACAGACCTAATATGAATGTGCCCAGAGATTTGTGCATCTCCGCGTGCATGTGTGTGTACATGCGCGCATGCTTGAGTGGTAGAAGAATTTCTAATCCAATCCTAAACTTGAATACACCATCAATCCATCTACTGTGAGTACCATAGGACCAATGTCGTTTACCCTCTATTGAGCTTTAAGCTCACAGCCTATTCTAGATTGAAGTCTCTCAGTGCCTTCCTTACAGAATACCATTCTTTGTGTGGTACCACATCATTGTTCATTGCTGAAATTTCTAAAGTGTCACTGTTGTCGTAAAATCTAATTTCGCATGCAAAACTTACCCTTATGGATCATTCAAGCTGCAGGCATCTATCTCAGAATATCGAAAGATACCTATTAAATCACTGAATTGAGTAAATCTTCTGCGGGTCACAACATGCTCATTGTGAAAAGGACAAGACAACTAACCAAATAGATGAAATTTGATGTGATGAGTTTATTTGTTTATACTTGGACCTCAAATTCTCTGATTTTTTTTTGCTATATAAACCATAGTTCAAGGTCGCGATATCGAACATCGATTCAAAGAACTCAGAGACACATCGGTCACGGCGTTGCATTACAGTATCAAACGATACGACATAAAAAAAAATATTGAACATGATGAGAGATTCAGATCATATCACAACATTGCAGGACCATATCATTATCCGATTCGGTGATGATAACTCAGTGACTCGGATGATAACTCAGTGACTCGGATACAACTTGGACGACTCGGCCGAGTTATGTGATATTCGGGGTTTATACGTATCGTGTAACGGTATCGTAATGGAACTCGGTTGACTTGTATCGATATCGGCCGATACTTTGAATCATGATGTAATCAATCATGTAATGTCCAACTTTTGACGACACTACAGTTGCTTTCCTACTTTTAATGTATTACTAACATATTTAGAAGTTTCGATAAGCTTTTTTAATCCATTTTTGTTGAAGGTGAATTAAGGACTGGGTCTTGTTTTACCTTTTTGAATAGATTACATTTGATAATTTTTTGGTAGTGACTAGTGAGTAAATTTGACAATTTTCTATGTCAATGAGATTTTCTTTTAATAATAAAGCGAAGTGTTTCTGTTATATTCATTGAAAATCTTTGCATATAATTTTGTTATGATCAACAAATAAAGGAAGATTGCTCTGCCAACTTGCAGAGCACTATTAGATCAGAGGATAATCATATGTCTTTAATGAGATTCAAAACATCTTCCTTTGGCATTTAACTTGTTTTTTTTTCTTCCTTTCACCCTATTCTCTGCCAATTCCACTCTTTTTTTATGTGAAAAAATCATCAATTGACATGATAATCCTGTTGCAGCGCTTTCTCGGAGCCTTTTGATTGATGAAGATGTTGCAAATGTGAAAACGCCATTAATTCTTGTATCTGCTTTCTCTTGTGGAACAATCTCATGGTTGACATCTGCACAAGAGGCACAAGCAAGCGAAGATGTCAGATTAAATATGGTTTATGAGATAGGGGAACTATTTGAATTGGGAATACAGCTCTCTTACCTTCTTTTACTGTTAGGTTTGCTTGGGGTTGGAACCTTTTTTGTAATTCGTCAAGTCCTTGTCCGTAGGGAGCTCGACCTTTCAGCGAAAGAATTGCAAGTAAGTGCCTGCCCTTTTTCCCTATATTTTATTTATAGATTCACGAACTTATGGTGTTTGGTTCCATATCTTCAAGTTGACTGCAAATATTAGGTACAATAATTTTCAAATTCCATCTTTCAAAAGAATTATGTTCCCAGTAATTTTTGAAAGACAGGGTTGTACGATGATTAATGTAAACGGAACATTGGTGATGTTTAATTTTTAAGAGTTAAAAGTTGTCATGTATTTTTGTCAATGCCTCTTATCATAATGGAATATTTGTTTGTTCCTACTTTAGCTTTCTAATGCACTTGCTTAGTTGAACAATCATGCCAACAAGTGGAAATGAGGATTGTTGTAGGGTAATTTGCATGCTTGGATGCTGTGATATTAAATTTACAAGCTCCCAGAAATTAGCAATTATCTTGCCTGTATTGTTTGTTGTATTAGCTTATCTCTTAGTAAACCCCAAAGTCGTCCTAGGCATCATGGCATTTAGCAAAGCCCCCATTATTGCCAAAATTTCTTGTCATGTTCAACCTATTCTTCTATGTTGAAATTTGTGTTTGTCGTCCGTTATCATTCCTCAACACCACGATTCATGCACCATAGTGCCCCCTGAATAGATGATTTGATGTAGTGACACTAAATTGTGCTGCTTTTCACTAGTAAGCTAGGAAGCACAGACACTTCATTTTGGGTAGAGTGTCGGTGTCGGACACGTCTGAGACACGGACACGCTCGGACACGTGTTGGACATGTTAAAATGAGTGTCCGATTTTTTTTAGAACACGTTTTGGACACATGACCGACATGTTCTGGACATGATGGGACACGCAGGGAGATATGTTTTAAAATTTATTTTAAATTTTTTGAGAAATTTTTAGATAATTTTATAATTGAGAATTATTTTTATAATTTTAAAAGGATATGAGTTACAATTATAATATAAAAGAAGTTATAATCATTACATTGAACATAGGACATAAATTTAATATAATTTTGGATACGAATACAAACTTATATACAAATTGAATAGCCTTTTAATATGAAAATAGTGTGTGAAAAAATGGGATTACAAAATTGGAGCTCTTGGAATTTGATAAAAATTAGTATTACGAAATGAAATATTTTTTAAAGTAAAAGTTGTAGAAGTCATTGATTATTGAATCATGGTTGTTAATGTTGAATGTGTATCAGTATATCTTATATTATACTTTTTATGTAATGATATCATGATGTAAATTTTTAGAATTAGGGAAATGATGAATTAAAAGATTATTATGATAATATTTTTATTTTATCACATAATTTTATATAAATATATATATATATATAATACATATTATTTAACGTATCGCTAATGAGTCTTACTTTTTGAAAAATTTCGTGTCGGAGGGTCTGTATTGTATCATATCCGTGTCCGTGCTTCGTAGCTAATAAGTGGCCTCCTCATGGAGATCACATGAGAGGGGTGTGTGAAAATTATAATTACACGCCGACTCTGACTGCATATGTTGTTAGACCACATTGTCACATTGCAACACAGAAACAAAAATACACATCGTTAAATATTACTTTAACAGTTCTATCACAAGCTATTGTGTTTAAGGCAAACTTGTAAACTATACAAGCTTCATCTGCACAACACATTAATTCTATAGAAGTCTTTGATCATGTTCCGTTTTTCTGCCTAGAACTTGCGATGACATTTCTATGTGGTATCTCTAGGTTGCAACATGATGCCACTTTTGTGTTACATTGCAATGAAATGAATGATGTGGGCACCTCCCAAGTTATCTCCTTGGGTGGGAAAGTATACGTCATCTAGTTTCCAATTTTATTCTCCATAGTATTGACCAATTGATGGTTAGGAATCTCCAATATTAGTTTTTTAGTAGATACCATTTGTTGGGAGATAAAGGGTCCAACAACAAAACCCAATATGCAGGTTAGAAACTCAAACTCAAACTCAAACCCACCTAAAAGCTTAAGGTTATATCTAGCCTGCACATTCATCATATATTTAGGTTTTTTCACTTCTTTTTTATTTCGATATGAGATTTGCACACATGATATCTCAACAATCTAGCCCTTGTGAACAACATCTAGGCTTTTAACTTCCCATAAGTCTTATCATCCTCCCTCTACAAGCACCATGTCCAAATCACTCTTTACACGAGTCCATTTTTCCAACAACCAAGTATTCTAACTAAAGCTTTTAATTGCTCTTCACGAGTCACTATGTTTCCCTCTACCAAGGTCCTATGCCTCAACCCTTATCTTACTTAGAGTCTCAGTCCATGTCTTACTATGCTTCATCAAGGTCTGATGGTCAATTGCTTTACCATTTCATCAAGCCAACACGATATTAAGACTAGGAGGAACCTGGCCCAGTAGCTCACCTTTGTTAGACCACCACGATATCGTGACTGCAACTGCAAGCATCCATCATCATTAATACTAGCACGCGACACTGCTTAGAGAGTTCAACCAAGAGCAACAATCATCAACTTTGAGAGTCAGTTATGATGCCACTTTTTGAGAGGTAAGGGGTCTAACAACACGATGCAATATATATGTTTGGAACATAAACTCATAGACTTAATAAGTTCATTCATATTATATTAAGGTCCTTTAACTTCTTTTTACTTCTGATATGGGATTCCACACATGATATTTCGACAATATTGTAAAGGAAAAGAGATAATAAATGAGAGAAGAACTGAAATCTACAAGTATGTGTAGTTCCACATGATGGCCTACATCCACGGACCAACTGCCCAAACGAACTACATTTGATTATTCATTTTTGGGGGTTTGCATACATGAATGATAGTCATTTGCAAACAGTGAAATAAAGTCAAGTCTCACAAACTTAGAAAGTGAGATAAATGCACATCCAACCATCATGGGGATTTAGATAAACAATAATCTGAAATTGATCCCATCAATTAGAGGATCTTATCCTCAACAACCCTTGGTTTTGGTACAACTTTTCGGCCAATTTGTGATGGAGGTTAAGATTTGTTTAATTTTAATCTCATAATTCTCTTGATATAGTGGTATGCATTTATGAAGATGTTTGTTCTTGCTTGATGTGGATTCTCATCCATGTTAATGGTAGATTACAGTTTTCTAATTTATTTCATGTATTATTGTTTTCATATGTTATACCAAATAATTTTTAGAAATTTCACCATCATAGGAATGATGATCACTTGGTGAATTGGATTTTATTCTTGTGAAGTCATTAAATTAAGTAATCCTCATCATACTTGATTTGATTACAGTCAAACCCCTAAAGTCCCGGCTTTGCATCCCCATCATGTTCCACATGATACCACTATAATAATCATGAATTCACGATGGATTGGTTTGGACGAAAAATCAGCTATTTCTTCACCCTTATTATCCTCTTCCAGTATGGCTAATAGGTGTCTTTAACCTTTCATACATGGTGCATTTCTGCTTAGTCCCAAATAAGGGTGTCTTACTTACACGACATATTTTTCCCCTTTTTCCCCTCATTCTCTTGCATGTCATTGGGCACAATTATCTCATAGTGTTTATAGTATTATTAAACACAATTTCATTCCCTTTGCTAAGGCTGTCGGATCAAGAACAATAACTTTAAGGAGCAGTGATTTTTCTTTAAGTTTAGGCATCGTCTTCTCTGATGATCAGACCTTGGGCTTCCTTTGCAAAGGTTCATCACATCTCTTGAATTATCTCATTATGCAGATGCATGGCCTAAAGCTGTTACCACAAAACTCATAGCTTTGTCATTGCATGGTATGAATTTGATGTTTTAGCAAATCTGTTAGCCGTTGTACCTTGTATTCTAAAGTGCTTTTACCTTGTATCCTAAGTCCTTGAAGATTGTTATCTTGCATCCTCTTATAGGATTGCCACATCTTTCTTCATCTCTTTGTGCTCTCATGGAAGAATTATGATTGATGGTGATGCATGTACAAGTGAATAGCTTTCCAAGACATAAAGAGAAAGGTGCCTTACCCTCCCATATATGAATATTGAATTAGTTCAGCTCCCCCAGATTATGAGATATCAAGGTTTTTAAAATCGGGATCATATCTTGGATCGATGGGGGAGGTTACAGGATCGGGGATAGTAGGATCAGATCTAGAATTATGAAAATGAGATGGAAAACATATATGTAGCAATACAAAATTCTCAAAAATAAGAATGAAATAAGCCTAGTTTCATATGCAAATGGAAATATTATTACAAACATAGAACTTAAGCTATGATTGAGATTTGATAAACTATAATTTGAGCATTGTGGGGGGGGGGGTTTAAAATGAAAGATGGAATATTAATCTTGTAGGATTTTGCAAAGAGGAATAGAAGAATTGAAGTATTTTGATCTTAACTTTCAAAGAAAGAGATATAGACAATAATATTGACTATTCAACATTCAAACAAAAAAAAGCAGAAAAGAATAAAAATGGAAGACTATCTGGACATGATCACTCGTTAAGAGAGACGATCAAATCTGACTTTTGCTTTCAATTTTTCAACAAGAGAGACGGATATATAAAAAGAATTTTTGGTACACGAAACAAACATTCTGTTGCTTTTCCAATCCACTAAAATCCCCCAATAGACACGCAATTATATAAAACATTCACATTTGGACTGAATCATTAAGTATTAAAATGAAAAATATGGATTGGATTGCTCAATAATTAAATGCACCTAACAAATAAACTCAACAATTTAGATATGTAAAATCGTAATTCAGATCAGGATTCTATAATCCTATAAGATCTAAATCGTGATCCATTAAGATCCTACGAATTTGGGATTCTACAAAAGACTCTGATCAATTTGCTGATATTGGATCATAAGATCTTACAATCTGAATCAGGATTTTGATAACCATGAGAGATATCAAATTTGCAGTAAGTTGATGACCTGACACAGAAAAAAAAGAAAAAAAAAAGAAATGACTCGAAAAAGTAGCTTTGTCATTGAGATAGTGACAAGAGACGAAGTCATAACACCGAATACCTTTCTAAGTACGAAAATATCCCAAAAAGATACACTTAACTGAACAAGGTGTCAATTTATTATGACCAAGACCAAGTAGATGAACAAAAGCAATACAACCAAAGACACAAGTAGTTAAACTAAATGACAATGTGTTAAGATGTAGTAAGAAGAAAAGGAGACTTACTATCCAAAATAAGAGAAGACATGTGATTAATAAGATAAACTGATGTAAGAACATTATCAACCCAATATGGTTTCGACAAATGGACGTTAAACATCAAGGTATGGGCAACATCCAACAAATGATGATGTTTACGTTTGAAAATGTCATTTTGTTGGGCGGTGTGGATGGATAGTTTGATGGATAATGCCACAGTCAGTACAAAAAGTTTTTATAAATGATTGAGTATACTATAACGCATTATCAAACCAAAGAACTTTAAAACATATATCGAACTAAACCAAAACTTCATTATAAAAAGTGGCAAAACCCTTAGGCAATTCAGATCGATTTTTTATAAGGAATGACCAAGTCATACGAGAGAACAAAGTTTACAAAGTATTGAGAAATACTTTTGACTCTTATAGGACCCCAATTGTCTGTATGGGCAACACTAAAAAGACTAGACAAAGGTTGGGTAGCAACTTATGCAGAGTTACCTCCATAGTGACGAGAGTAGACAAATGTAGAAGAAGTGAAGATAACTGTTAGATGAGTTGACTAAGTTGAGAAGAAAAATCGTCATGAGGACCAAAAATAGATATAATTGGACCATCGATAGAAGTCTGATGCATTCAAAAACCTGAAGTATTATAAGAAGTCTGATTGACATATGTTGGTCTCCTATATTTATCCCGACAATAATCCTTGGTATAATAATTATTCCGACTAGAACGATTATAATTTCCACCACTGCCAGTACCTCGATCACCACGACCACCATGATTACTCTTACTAGATATTAAGAGAGAGTACTCTTGTGTAGATGAACAAGTACTATGATTAAGAGAAGAATGTTGACGATGAGAGACAGAAGTAGTTTGTCTGGTCGGATCATCCAATTAATGAACATGTATAACCTGATGATGTCCTAAAAGGGCCTTGAAATCCTCTGAAAATTTTCATAATGAAATCCACTATCAAAATTAGCTTACAAAAAAACAAATCAACCCATTGAAGCAATCAATCCAACTACAATGTGCTCGAACACACCTACGTAGCCTATCCACCACAAGAGCTACTCAAAGACATACACAGGAGCGAGAGACCCCCAAAACAAAAAACAAACAAAAAAAACCCATAAACAAATTGGTCAATCACAAACACATATTAGGGTTTTAATCAAATCCCTCGTTTCTACAAAATTGTTACCCAAGTATCAAGACAAACAAGTACTATAGTGATGAGACAATCGTAATCTCAACGTCGATAAATAACAATCACAACCAAAGGAACTCAAGCACTAGTCATCACTACTTCTTAGACATGATTTAGAATCCAAAGATCTTCATACAAGCAATAGTTTTACGATGGACAGTAACCACACGATGAATAATAGTTGATGAACAATTGTGGTGTACAGTAGGTAGAGAAGAGGAAGAAAGAAAGAAAAAGGATCAACCATAACAGATGCTCTAATACCAAGTTGAAATTCAAATAATCAAATATTAAAGTTTAGGTTTAGGAGAAAGAAGAAGAAAGAGAAGAGATAAATAGATTGAGAAAATATTAATTGTAGGATGTGTGCTACCAACATCCTATCACCTATTTATATTAGATTGATATTGAAAATAATTATAATATTAGGAAAGTAGGACATAACCAGAAAACAACATAATAGGAAAGTAAAATAGAAAAGAAAATCTCTAACAATAGGAAAGTAAATCTCCAACAGTAAAATACACCAACTTGAGATCACTTGGTGTTGGACCCTCTCAAAGCTTCTTAATGTAGACTGAGCCTTGAGCGATGGAATTTTACTGTCAAATAATTGTAGACTAAGGCTTTAATTTTCAGGGTTTATGATGAAAAAGGTAAGTTTAGGCTTAACTTGGCTTTTTGAGAATTAATTTGACATTAACATAAATGATACTGATTGCAAGAAACTTTGGACAACAAGGAAATGCCTAACACCCAGACTCAGTCCAATGCAAGGGAGTGTGATCTATTCATGTGCAATGAACTAAATTTCGTTTTGAAATGGTCAAAACGTTTTCATTTTCAGAGAGACCAAAACGAATCAATGATTGAATCAAACTTACAATACTTTGAGGTGTATTGGAATGTTTCAATGTATTTCGACATGTTTCAAGATATTTAAGTATATTTTTATTAATTTTGCAAAATATTTTTAAAATAGATACCCAATTTTTTTACACGTTTTCATTTTGTTTTTGAAACATTTCCGAAATGTTTTTGTTTCCGAGGTGACCCAATCAATACAACGAAATGAAGTTTTGGTACTTGTTCATATCGTCTTTTCCCTCTTCCCGGGGCATACTTAACACAGGCGTCCCTGAAATAAAGGACTGGTGTATTTAAAGACTCATGCAGGAGTGAAACATTCCAGGATGGTTTGGAGCAAAACAAGAGTTCCAACTGGACTTAGACATGGCTTCCATGTTTTTATGCGAAGCACTACAATGGCACAACAAATTTCAGTACTAAAGTTTTTGAGCTTTGGGCTTGAAATGGGTTCATTGAAGGCTGATTAGGATTAAATTATGCACAGCATTCTGGAAATAACTGAAATTTTGTAATATTTCTGGGGCCTACTTGGAGTCTCACCTGAAAGATATTAATGATGCCCCTTGAAAAACACAAATATGTGCATCAAATTTTATTGGTTAAAGTCGTTCAATTGCCTCTGCAAGTCTTTCTTATATAGAGGTGTTAAAACTTTCATATCGGAAAGAGGATTGCCTTATTTTTCCAAGACAAAGGATTTTCCAATCTAACCACAACTTGATTATTCCAAACAAGTAAACAAGTGCTTAACTAGGACATTAAACAAAGTTAACTTCACTATAACACTTCTAAATAAAGTAGCTTTAATCTCTCCTACCCAGATGTTCAAATATCAAGGGTGCGCTTTAGGCTTCGAATTAATAATGGATGTATGTTTACTTGATAAATTGTTAACTGCATCTATGATTGGAACCCAAAATGATTGTGGAATTTTATCTGTTTCAGACTTTTAACAGGAACTTAGTTTATTTTTGTGCTCTAGCTATCTTTTGAAGTTTATTTTCTCGTCTTCATGGGAACATCAATGATGCTTATCTCTCTCTCTCTCTCTCATGTTTTGCTTTCTAAAATAAATCTCAGGAGCAGGTAAGAAGTGGCGATGCTAGTGCGATGGAGTTTTTTGAACTTGGAGCAGTGATGTTGAGGAGAAAATTTTACCCAGCTGCTATTAAGTACTTGCTTCAGGCTATTGAAAAATGGGATGGAGATGATCAGGATCTTGCCCAAGTATGATACTATTTCTGATTTAATATCTTACAAACAAAAATAGTACTGTTTTGGATGCACATAGCTTGACATGTGTTGGCCTCCGGTAAAAAAATAGTGATTTTCCGATGTTGAAAGTATTGTATTCCTGGTTCTGGATGGTCTGGACTACGTAGAGGTCAGTCAGATCTGCTTGTTTAGGTTGAAAAGAAAAAGTGCTCCATTTTGTGCCATCTACTAGCAGTGATGGACTCATTAAGAATTCATCTTTAGGCTTATATTACCGTCTTAAAGAACCTTTTCAATTGTTTGATCATAAAAGGGTAACTTCATTAAACCCTGTATGTAAATATTCACTTTTGCCATGTTGTCTGTACCATTGAGAAATATCTCCCTCACTAATTATCAATCTTAAACCTGATGGATGTTATATTTCTATGGTGGCTTTGTGTGAAGGTTCCCTCCCCCCTTTTTTCTGGGTCTGGTTTTATCTGAGGTCGCGTGGTATGCATTCTGCCTTGGTCCCACTTGTACCGTAAAAGTATGACTTATTACTTTTTAGCATCTCAAGTTTTTTTTGACAAAAAACAATACACACGGGACCACTACAACACCGCCACTTAAAAGTGGTAGTGGTGTAGGGCCTTATACACACACACTCAATCCCAAGGCTATCCGATGTGGGATAGCCCCAGCCCCTACTCATCATTTGGTATCAACTGGGACCACAGCGGACGCGTGGGGCTGACGCACGCACACAAGTTCTTGGCGATATTTCACACACTTGTTTTTTTTGTCAATAAACAATATACACACACAGGACCACTACAACACCGCCACTTAAAAGTGGTAGTGGTGTAGAGCCTTATACACACACACTCAACCCCAAGGCTATCCGATGTGGGATAGCCCCAATGCTATTCTTAGAATCTCAGGTTGATGATTTTCAGTTGACACCATCCAACAACTCAGAGCTTTGAGCTCCAAATACTTGGGATTGACTCTGGGGACCACTTTTTAAGTTCAGTTTCAGATTTGAAAAGGCAGAAGCATGGCTTGGT
Source organism: Ilex asprella (assembly GCA_023539305.1). Taxonomy (NCBI): domain Eukaryota; kingdom Viridiplantae; phylum Streptophyta; class Magnoliopsida; order Aquifoliales; family Aquifoliaceae; genus Ilex; species Ilex asprella. Next base: position 11,921,540 of record CM042193.1, read on the forward strand.
GCAATGTTAAGAAACTGGGCTGTCAGGCATAAGAATACAAGTCGTATTCCTTGGGCAACTATTTTTTTGCAAACAAAAGAAAGATGTCTGTCCTATACTTAGTTTACCCCTTCTGCCACCCTGAATATGACGATGACAGTTTTTTTTTATCTTCTATGAATTCCTTGTTTATCACTTCTTTTCCCACTGTCTCAATTCAAATTCTTTTTGGATTCAACAAGAAATTATTGTACATATCGTCCGTCTTTGAAAGTCATAATAATCATATGGAGGAAGAAAGAATTGGTATATTCTTACTTGGAGAAACCCTAGATAGATGCTCTAGAAATATGTGGTATATATGAAAAAATTGAGGTATATCCTAGGCTAAATCTAAGGAGAAGGTACAAAACTAAGAGGGTTCAAGATATGCGGGATTAAAGCTTGCATTTTTGGAAGCTATATTTAAGAACATGAGAAAGTTTGGTAGTAGTGAAGTTTGATGGGCAAAAGGAGCATCTGAAAATGATTATTCTTAAGGGCAAGAGAGCAGATAACTAAACGGCATATAATCGAGTACTACTTTTGAAGTTCTGCAGACAATCAGCAAATATTTTGAAGCTCAAAAGAATGTTTTAGGAACTGTTTGAAGGCCAACTACTCTGTATGTTATAAGGTAATGCTTGCAGCCAGAGAACATGTCTTTAAATGAAGGTGGTTGGAATGTGACTTTTGAAATGGATCTGTGGCAACTGGCACTATGAGGAAATGAAGGAGAGAAAACTGACTGAAAGCTAATATAATGAAATGGCATTTTTTAATCATAATGAAACAAAATGGGGATTTTGGGATTTGGGAAATTGGGTGCTGTAGTTGGGCTGATTTAAGACGTGTTTATTCTTTTTACCATGGTCAACTAAGTTTGCTTAAGTATGACTATGGTGACACAGTTCATCTTACATAGACATGTATCCAGTGAAAAGTCAATGGTTTCCATGTATTAATACTCTATTATGATGATCCAGGAGGATCACCAATAGGTCACAAATTCGATTTCGAATCCAATGGTACAATGGGTTCTGAGCATATGTACAGAACAAGTATCTAAGCAGGATTGGCAATTGCAATCCACTTATGTGGTGATATATGTATAGCATAAGGTTAGTAGCAGTAACCCTAGTCTATACATGATTTATCTCACATCTAGAAAAAGGAAATCATTGAAACTTTTTTACATACTTCGCACCAGAAAATAGAGGAGTAATCTGCACTGTCAACTCCTTAGAGTAGGACGAAGTTCCTCTCACTATTTAGTATTGTTGTTAGGTAATGACACAATTCTCTAGCAGGTGAGTTCCAACAGTCGGTAGTTTTGTGTATTCCCATTCTTGTTTATGTCTTAAGTTCCATCACAATTGTTGTATTTGAGTTTTGTTAGGCTTAATGAATAGATCTCTTTTCTCTGATTGGATCAAGAAATCAAGCAAAATATATAAGTTGTATGGGAAAGATGGTAATTGTTAGAAAATCAAAATGAAAAAGGAAAAGAAAAAACCTGGAGGTCATTCTTAGGCATCTTCTTAATTTTTTTCGAATGATTTAAATGATGATCATTTTTCCCTGGACTATTTTGCAGGTTTACAATGCCCTTGGTGTTAGTTATGTCCTTGATGGAAAGGTTGACAAAGGAATCACTCAGTTTGAGAATGCTGTGAAACTTCAACCAGGCTATGTTACTGCATGGAATAACCTTGGTGATGCCTATGAGAAGAAGAAAGAAATTAAATCTGCTCTTAAGGCATTTGAAGAAGTCCTCCTTTTTGATCCTAACAATAAACTGGCACGGCCAAGGCGAGATGCATTGAAGGAAAAAGTTAAGATGTACGAAGGTGTTCCTTTAAAATCAAAGCAGAGATAATTTAATGCAGTTACTATGAGTTCTTCTGCAATGTTGAGGTTTTTTTCTACTTTTTATTCAAATTCTGTTCTTGCTTTAAGCACGACTTTGTCGAATTTTACATACCTCAGGAACATATTGAGTGTGGTTGTGCAGTGATTTGGGATGGCAATATGAAACCAGACACAATTGTTCTGATGTTATCATTGAATTGTCTGTGCAACTGAAATTATTGTATCTTGTTTTGCGAAATGTCAAAGGAGAATAGTCATTTTTCATTTCTAGGGCTGCATGATTTGCATTTTAATGCAAGATCCAAATGCCAAACAAGGGGAAGACGCGGATTTAGACTTCTCCAAGGCCAAGAACAAGGCTTTAAGCCATCATGTTTGTTAATGAAAGTTTTGAATGCAGTCTATGCCCTCAAGCCTTCATTAGTTTCTCAAACCCTAATCTACTCCCTAATTGATGCCCACTGCCTTCACCAGCCAACACTCCCTAGGTGTCAGATGAGTCATTGAAGTAAGATGAGATTTGAGTATGGTTGATATATCTATGGTCTTCCTTTGCTTACCTTGATGTTGAAATTTTTATTCTCCTATGATCAGTGGTCCTAAGAGCATCTTCAATTCTTACCTTTTTTAGACTTAAATTTAAATTTAGGTAAAATATTTCAAAATACTTTCTCCAATCCTATATCAAAACTCATATTAAATTAAGGGAAATTTAAATTTTTACTCAAATCAAGAGATACTCAAACTTTTACTCAAATTATCAATGATCAATTTTTTTTTTCATTAAGGATATGTTTGGTTTAGATATTAAGGGGGTGAATTAGATTAATTTAATTTGATAATAAATTAATACTAAATTTAGATGAGATTATAGTGAATCAGTATTAATTTTAATTAATATTGACCCGGTTCATTATTGTCCTTTAACATCTAATATTAGATAGTAATGAATATCATGTAGGAGGCGATATCATTTTTAACAAGTTAAGTATTAAAAATGCAATGACTTTATGCTCTTTGTAAACTTAGAGTTACAATAATTATATATTTATATATGATCTCAACATTTATCTAAACTTGTTATACAATGATAAGATTAAATAGTACTCTTGTTAATTTCATTTTATAGATTGGATGAGAACTAATTATCAACATAATTTTTTTATTTGTACCTGAACTAAGCATGCCCTAGGTTCAATGGTTATATTTGATGCTCCTTTAAATTTGAGTCTATCCTCCTTTAAATTAGAGTTTGTCTATTGAAGCTATTTGTATGAAATCAAACTTTTTATTCAAATATTAATTCAAATTTTAGTAAAAAATTGAGTCATAGTTGGAAATGCTATAAGTAATTAAGATAAAGACTTAAAAATAAATAAAATGAGTTTTGTTGATATGATTTTGTGTGTGCTTTTATTTTTGGGAAAACAAGGGCCGGTACACAATATTAAAATTATTTGGAAAAAAGTACACCTTTTAAAAACATTTATAAAAAAGTCCACTCACTATACCTGAAGTCAAAAATACCCTTTTTTAAGTTGAAAAGGTTTTCCATGCATATAAGGAAACTAGCAAGAAGGGAAAGAGGTCGCAACTGTTCACAAGTCTCCACCATTGGCGGCCGTAGATCGCACGAGGAGGACATTTGAAATTCAAATGGTACGCAATGTCTACCCAAAAATTATTCCTAACGATTGCAACATTGGTGCGACAACAAATGTCACACTACATATAAACATTATATGCAAGGTTTGACATATTGTGTGTATCACAGTGTAATATCAATTTCACACTGCATATCCACATACATATGTGGGGTTTGACAAAGTTTTTAGAGCCCAAGCTATTGAATGAAAGAATAAAATGTACTACAAAATTCAAACGTGTTGTCCCATTGAAACAAGAAATTAAATTCCACAATTAACTACTTAAAAAGTTGTCCAGCTGTCCCATTGAATTAGAAAACTGAATCCCACAATTAAATGTCTAAAAAATTGTGTAGTTGGATTTGTTGCTTCTTCTCATAGCAGGTTGGTTACTTCTCTCATATCTCGATTTGAAAGGTAGACAAAAAAAGTTAATTTTTTATTTACGTCTGAACGAAAGCTTTTCTTTTATCTTATTTTACTCGCTCTTATGTCGTGTTACAAAAAGAGTATCTAAAAAGTTTTGTCTATTGTGACAAAGGGAGACTAATAAATTGCAAGAGAGTATCGAGTACTTTACTTAAAGCAGCAAGTGAACGAGTGGACTATGGCTAGTGAGATAAAATTTTTGTAGGTCATAAACCGTATCAAAAAAAAAACAAAGGGAGCCTGTGTAGTATTGGTCTCTCTCTCTCTCGCTCCCCCTTCCCCCAATAAAAACAAAACCCAGTTTTTAAGAACCGGGATATTTTGGTCTTTTGCCACTTTCGTGTCATTAAAACAGTACTTACTATTTTTTCCACATAACTTGGATCTCAAAATTCGGTCAATTTAATAATTGGATCGTGTAATCTATATAATAAAACAGGAATGTGTTTGAATTTTATCCTAGTTATATTTTTTTTCTCAAAATCATTACCAATCACTTACTTCACCTATCATTCTTTTGTCATACTCAAACATCAAATCGCATCACTTATTTCTATCACATGTTTAATCATTTATATATTTTTTCCTTAAAACATCGCATCACTCATTTCTATCACATATTTAATTATTTAATATTTGATTAATTTATAGTTAACATATTTTAAAAAAATTTAATATAGTGAGATCGATTTTTTTGACGTTTAAATTTTATATTTTATCGTGCCTTCAAACACGGGTTATGACCAGTTAATATATAAGATAAGACAAACCTCAAAAAATTATGAATGGCCATGTATGTATGTATGTAGTCATCTGTGCTGACCTTCTTTCTCAGAAGCAGCAGCCAAGCGGTGACCTTCGTTACAATACAACTAGGATTGGCTCCCTTGGCATCGCCGTAGCTTCCTGCCCCGGTAACACTCAGTCCCCAGTTCACCCTCCCCACTACAGGATTTTAAATCTTTTTTTTTATTGTATCTGGTCAAATTTCCGCGTGGGTTTCTCTTCTGTATGTCTAATAAATAAAAGACTGCCAAAGAAAAAAGCATCCATCTACGTGGTCCCATCCCATCCCATTCTCAATCCTTTCTCCACCTAAGAGTCGTCCAACAATTGTTCTTCACGACTACTACTATTAGAGCAACTCAAAGGGAGGTGGGATATGGGGTGACATACCTCATATGTCACTCTAAATTTAAAATTGTTCATTTCAAAGGGGTGGTATATGAGGTTGTATAATGGCATCAAGGAGGTTGGGCTGACATTTTTGACAACTCTGGAGAGAGAAAATAAGAGGTTACAAATGGATTGATGAATGTATATCTGTTAGATGAATATATATCCAACGATTCATACAGATTGATGAATAAAAATATGAAATTGGCACCCCATTTTAGCACTTGTCATTGGAACAGATTTATAATTCCGGGGTGCCAAAACACTGTTCAATGTTGTAAAATGACATTTGGCATCTCAAAAATGACAACTCTCCTTGGAGATGCTCTTAAAAAGTCAAAATGAATTAATCAATTTCTCCCCAAAAAATAATGATTTTTTTATTTGAGATCTGGTCTTATTAATTAAATAATGGTTTTTTTTAAAGATAATATACTAAATTAAAGGAGGTTGTTGGTACGATGGTTCAATATTAGTAAATAACTTTAGAGTAATATTGTATAAACTTAAAATATAAATTTCAAAAATAAACTTAATAATTATAATCATTGGTTTTATTGCGGATCCCAACTTTTATTGAGACATAGAACGAGTTTCAATAAACTCATTTAACGGTTTCAAATAGACTCATCCAACGACCACCAACATCCCTCTTAAAATCCTTCACATTAGATTTCTTCATAAATTTCATAACTTCTCACTTACATTATTTCGTATCTTCAGACACGAGTTAACTTTAATTACTCTTAACTCTGAAGTTGTTGATTTGAATATGAGAGTACAACAATTTTATGTAAATAAGGCCAAATATTAGGTGTGTACTCAAACTACTTTGCCTAAATATTAATTAATTGGGATTAAACAACATTTTATTTTTTAGTTTAAGATATACACTACATAAAAATTGTTAATTTTTTTTGCTACTAAATAACTGAAATATAAATTCAAAAAACCAAAAAAGATACAACCAATGTTCCAAATTTATTGAAAAAATTACACTTTGACCCTCAATTATGCTCCATGTCTCACCCCCCCTCTCTCATCGTGTTGTTTACATTGTTCCTCCAATTATAGTAATTGATTTTACACCGTCCTTCCTCAACTAAGTAAATTTTTCACGTCTTTACGATCAAACTCAAATAATTGAGAGTGTAACGTAAGCAATCACCCTTTCAAAAGTGAGATTAGACCCAATTTGTTACCTAACTATTCCTAGGAGTTGTATGATAAGTTTTTTTATTTTTTGGTAAGTGGAGCTGCATGATAAGTAGTAGTCTTCTTTCTAGTAAATGTGTTTTTGAAGATTGATATTCTCTGTCTATATTTCTTCAATTTTCTCAAAAATTTAGATAAATTTCCGTAAATTAAAATTAGATTTATTGTATATATGTGCATTCTCAATAAAAAGGTAAGAAATTCTAAAGAAAATTAGAACGACAATTAATCAAAAAACGGTTGCGGTTGGTGAGATAATGGGTTCCGGCAGATGAACGGTTGTGATTGGGGGTTTTGACAAAATGGTCCCACGCAGACACAGACACGGACACAGACTCAGACAAATAGTCAACGGACTTTGTGTAACAGATACTGAAAATCCCATATATACATTGGGCATTTAGTTCAGCGTCATTTTTCTTCTTTCTTCGTTCTCTATCTCCGTTACATGAAACAGCCAACTCAGAACCGACAAAGAGCATCTAGGCAATCTCCAATTTGGTGGGTTTCTCTCTCCCTCTTTCTCTACCTCTTCTTTGAGCTAGTAGTTTCTCTTTCTAAGGTGCTTATTGGTACAACATGCTATATCTTACAGTTTCAATCCATGTCAGCTTTTGACTTTTACTTAATAATTGTGGGTATTTGGTATATCATATGATCTTCTGATTTTTGTTGCTGATTTTTCCTGATTTTTATAGTCTTGGAATGAGATTTAGTGCTCAAGTCAGATGGGGAAAAGAAGGATTTGAGTTTTTTGTGAGGTTAGAAGTAGAGGATACAATCTGGGTTTCAGGATTGTGGAATTATTAGTAGGATCATGGCTTGTCTCCGTTAGGATTGATGAAAAATCAATTTTCAAGGACGATGTAAATTTATGAATATTTTGACTTTGAGGCGTATTAGTTGATTGAGTAGTTGTAAGTTGGGGGTTTGTGAATTGGTATGAGTAAGTTGTAAATTGGATTTCAAGTTTATTAAACATTAATATTTTAAGTTCCCCCTTTTTTGGTTTTTATTTTTGCTGAAAAAGTAAGGTTTTTATGTGAAAATGCTTGTACTGATTGATGATTAGGGCTGGGGATTAGTGAATTCACGGTGGATCTGTTAATGTGAGGGATTCATTTGCAGTGGTTTTCATGTTATATTTAACTTAAGATTGTGTATGAGATTTTATTTGTATCCCCCCCCCCAAAAAAAAAAAAAACAAACACGATTTCTGCCTGGAATACTGATGCAATTTTTGATTTTGTGCTTGTTTTGTGGCCCAGGATTTCAAAATGGATCTTAAGAAGAGTGTATCCACCGATATGTGGGCGAAGTCTTCTTCCTCTGGAAATGAATTGCCCAAAAAACTCCCCCCAGAGCACCAATCTTTCACCAATTTAAATTTGCAGCAGTGTCGGCAAAAGTGGGAAGAAGACTCCTCACTTCTTGAATATGGCATGAGGATTGAACAGCAATTCCCTGAATTCACCCGCCCTTCTGAAAATCCAATTATTTGCAATAACCAAACCAATATCCCAGGTCAACAAGATGATCAGATGAATACTAGTGACCCAAGGAGAACCCAAGAGTGGGATCCAAGAGCGATGCTAAGCAGTCTTTCTTTCCTGGAGCAGAAGATTCATCAACTCCAGGATTTGGTGCATTTGATTGTTGGCAGGAGGGGCCAAGTAGCAGGCCGTTCAGATGAACTTGTTGCTCAGCAGCAACAGCTCGTTACTGCTGATCTCACTTCTATTATAGTCCAGTTGATCTCCACCGCAGGCAGTCTTCTCCCATCAGTCAAGCATAGCCTTTCCACAGCGAGTCCAACTGTTGGCAAGCTTGGGCACCTTGGTGATGCCATATTTCCTTCGGGGGCTGGTTTGAATAGCGGAGTGCTGCCACATAGTAATGGTGTACACAAGGTAGAAGAAGATCAGCCCAACCAGGTTGATCTAACAGGCAATAGTGGACCTGAACAAAACTATAATTTTGAGGAACATGAATCAAAAGACGAAGAAGATGGTGATGAAGGAGAAAACCTACCCCCGGGTTCCTATGAAATCTTGCAATTAGAAAAAGAGGAAATTCTTGCTCCTCACACCCACTTTTGCACAATATGTGGAAAGGGATTCAAGAGGGATGCCAATTTGCGGATGCACATGAGAGGTCATGGGGATGAGTACAAGACTCCAGCAGCACTCGCAAAGCCAAACAAGGAACCGAGCTCTGAGCCTGTGCTTATTAAGCGGTATTCCTGTCCTTATGTTGGTTGCAAACGGAATAAGGATCACAAGAAGTTTCAGCCCCTGAAGACTATCTTATGTGTGAAAAACCATTACAAGAGAACCCACTGTGACAAAAGTTACATTTGCAGTCGATGCAACACCAAGAAGTTTTCAGTTATTGCAGATCTTAAAACACATGAGAAGCATTGTGGCCGAGATAAGTGGCTTTGTTCATGTGGAACAACCTTCTCAAGGAAGGACAAACTTTTCGGACACATTTCTCTTTTTCAGGGCCACACTCCTGCCATTCCCCTAGACGAAACTAAAGGATCGGCTGGAACCTCTGATCAAGGAGATAGTAATGAAGGAACAAGTAAGGTTGGACAAATAGGTTTCAGCTTTGGCTCAAATGCTCCTAGTGGAAGTGAGGTTCAAAATGCTAACTATGTGAAAAGGGGTGTAGATGACCCTACTGCTTATTTCATGCCTTTAAACTTCGATACATGCAATGTTACCGGGTTTAATGAGTTCCCTCCACCACCTTTTGAAGACCCAGAGAATTCACTATCGTTCCTGATTTCAGGGTCATGCAATTACCCTAGGAAGACTGGACATGAGTCGGGTTTGTAGTCTTTCACCTTTGGTTTGCAATAGACGTCCTTTGTTTCTTGCTTGATTACATTTCGTAGGATAAGTGACTCTGTGTATCTGTAATATCTTGGAGTTGAATGATTGTATTTCATAAAGTAGTGCTGTTTTTGTGTATGATTATGGTTTTAAGTCGGTGTTTTTTGGTTGCATTAGTCCGAGTCATGCTCTGGCATTCATTGCTCAAGACCAGCTGCATAGATACTAGAAGGTAAAGGGAAAATATTGGCAACCCTGCACAAATGCATCTATTTGTTTATCTACCAAATTTCTTTTCCATTGAAATATTTCAAGTATATTTTTTTGTTTCTTTTCATGGTAAATCCACCCATTGTGTACTAGTGTTGAATTACGATTTAAGCTATTATACTTCTCTTTAATTTCCCTCAGATCATCCAACTTGTATTGGTGAGGAACTCATTCTACAAGTGGGTATGATAGGTAATGTTTTAATGATACAAATGGTCAACAGTGGGCATTTCGAAGCAACGAAGCTCTCACCCATTCGCATTATGCACGAATTATTAAATAAGTAATCTTCCTATCTCAGCGGCAGGATTGAAGGAAAAAATATACCGAAAAGAATCTCAATTAAATACACATATGTCACTAACATACTATACATTTATTGCGCTTATAAAAAACTATTTGAAAGTGAGAAAAAGCATTAAAATAATTCTTCAAACTAAAATTATGTTAAACTGATTTCTGCCTCGGTGCTTATGTTTCATGTTTATAATCATGCCTCGTCATTATACATACTTGAAGTGGCAAAACATGTTCTTTTTCCTTTGAAAGAAATGCTCGGACCATGGATCCGAATCCTCTCAATTGGAAAATTCCACAACTTTTCCTAATTTCAATCACCCACCATTACTGGTGGAACCCAATGATTTAGAGGTAATGGTGAATGATTTAGACCAAAACGAAAACAAGAATTTTTATACTAAAGAGGATCCAAACCCACCTAGGTGACAGGGACTTACATATTTTCTTTGGCATTGTAAATGACAACATACTAAAAGGATTTTACCTCGTCCTCAATGCCAAAAATGTAAAAACACAATCTTCACTCTTCAGTTTTCAAACTTTGCCTTCTATCCTTTTGCAAAGAAGGAAACATTTTGGACGCTGCAGATACTCCAAATCAATCATCTTGAGAGGCACTAATTTACTATGTAAACTCACAGACACCATTTTGTCAATACAACAAATTGCAGAATCAAACCATATTCATGTAATGACTGATGTATGAATCACCCATTTTGACATCTGCAACAAATCATGCAATGACCTACAAAAACATTAATACTGGTGAAAAAGCTGTGGAAACTATAGTTTCAAAGAAACTTTAAAGCCATTGCATAACGTATTCCTTATCAACCAACTTCCAAATATTGTGTATAAGAACTAATAAAGTATATATTATAGTAGGTATTACTGTCTCACCTTAGTTTACACACCTGTGAATATGTAAGCATTTCATATAAAAAAAAAAAGAGTAATACTTCTTGTGATCTGCGGGAATTAGTGGAATTTACTGTTTGTGATCCTTCAAAAAGTTGCAGCCAAAAATTGAAGTACATATGAACCCCCATGCAGCCTCACTGGTAGATTCCTCCAACCATAAATGAGTAAGGTCTGGAAACCTGCATCGCTGCAGTGTCTTATGAATCTATCCCTTTGCTGATGCCAACCAAGAATACAAATATATTAGAGAGAGAGGGGGGGGGTACTGAAACAAATGTGATTGGTACTTACACTGAATCTGTATATTTGAGCTTCGACCAGCAATTTGTCCTCTTCCACATCTTGTATTTTCAAGAAACGGACAGGTGATGGAACCCATCTTAAAGACGTTCCCATGGCAACTGGTGCTTGGCGCTCTTTGATTTCATGCATCATATCTCAATCTGGACATGTCGACATTACAAGTGTAAGATTCAGCCTACAAACGCCAGTAACCTATCCAGTGTTTTGAGTTTAATTTTGGTCTTTTTTCATGTACTAAAAGAAATAAAGAGTTAATTTTCTTTGCTTTCCTTCAAATGGGGCAACTCTCAAACTCAGGACACTAATATTCAAATGTTTGTATACGTGTTTACATGGAAAATCCATAGTAATTTGTCGTCGATACACAGGAATAAACGGAAGAAAATATCTCAAAGCACTGAAATAAATGATTAGAAAATCTTCTTCAGACGATCTTGTAAGAAAATAGGCATTTTCTAGTGAACATTTAAGTATATAGAAGTGGAAAACATCATTTCAAGTCTGTGGTTTTGCTAAACCAACACAGAAGAAGTGTCTGAGGCGTACTAGTCTAATTCCACTACTCATGAGTATAACTAACATCGATTGTAATCAACAAGTGATCGTACATCGACTTATGCTTGGTTTGACAATATTTTGCAACTCTATCATAAAATCTGCGAGCTCTGGAAAAAATCAGCAATATGCCATTGATGTTTTCTAAACATTATTCAAATCATACAGGGAATAGTACAGATTTGTTTTGGACTTATTTATTAGCATAATCTACTTTGAGATTCAAGCCGTAACAAACTAAACTTTGGATCTTAACCTATGAACACAGTTATCGTGACTCCATAAGACCTAACAAATTTTTCAAGGAAATTGTTCTTCATTTTGGGTGAACAAATAACGGGCTTTTTATTTCTATAATCGTTAAATAATCCGAACCGTGGGTAATTATCAATGTGATTGGATTCTAAAGAAAAAAATGAAATGGTCAAATGCAGTGAATAACAATGGGCTGTAACAATAGGATGTTGGTATATGCTCCCGATCGATTGTTTTACTCCTTAAACAAGTCTAGTTACAGAGATAAAAAACTAGTCACAGAGTCTGTAATGCTAGTCACAAGAAAACCTATCACATTTTGTTTAATTTATTCTTTCTTGGTGATCTAAAATGATAAAAGTTAAGTCAAATGATTGATAACCGCTTTTTCCCTTTTTTGACAATCTGCATAAACCACAACAGCTCATGTGACCCAGCAGGTTTTTGACAATGTATTACGGGTCAATTGAAACGGTCCATAGTATCAAACCTCCCAACAGAAACATGAAATATCAAAAGAGGTGTTTTGCCATGTGTAAACATTTTATGAATGTTGAAGTAAAAAAAAACAATCTTTGAAGTATGTGTAACCATTTAATGAATGTTGAAGTAAAAAAACAATCTTTGAAGTTAATGAGCTTTTAGACATTAAGCATTTGGCTGGTTTTTCATCCAATTCAAATGATTGGCCTAGCTAAGATCAGTTAAGAGTTAGCAGTGATTTGTAATCAACGAAAACTTAAACCTAAATCAGAAGCCACATCATTACGTCAAATGCATCTTGATTTCTTATATCATGAGTGAACATAATGCAATAATTTAACCACAGGAAGGCCAGGAGAGTTTTACAATGTACAGGCAACATAATAAAGGGAAGAAAGAAGTTGTCTGGCAAAGACCTTTGGACAACATCAAAGCACTTACAATTGGGAGCTCAACCATTTGGATAAGACCCATATTGCTGATTGAGACACTGGGTTTCTCCCAACGAATTTATGAAGTTGGACAAAATTACTGAATCATTCAGCGTATCTCTCTCAGACAACCACTCTGGCTGAAGATGAACATCAACATCCCTGAATGGTGTTGCCCAGGCACATTTAGTACCAGAATTGGGAATGAGAAAGGAACAGATACCAGAGAATTGGATTGAAGAAGTGATTGTCCTGAAGGCAAATCAAGGAAACACATTACCTCCTCAGGGCAAGAACTTTGTAATTCCTTCGCAGGTAATCGGCATGCTTTGTAAGGGCATCTTGTGCATATTGTCTCCCCACCGTTCTTACTGATGCGGCATTCAGTAAATTTTCCAGTGAACCATGCTTTTTTAGGAGCTTTAGGGCAGTTTTTCGCCCAAAACCAGTAACCACATGCTGAATCCCAGGAATACCATCAACTTCATCACCCAAAATGCACCCTACATAATGCCATCTTGATTTAGAAAAAATCATAGAAACTGGTCAGATGGTTCACTGACTTTGTAACTCCTATTATTGGCCCAGACTTGAAATTTTACTGAAATCTTGCATTTGTCCCTTTTTTTTTTGGAGTTTTGTCTTCATTGGACCTATCTCAGCTCTAATTTAGTGGTTGAGTTTACATGCGGCTGCAATCAAAATGTTGGACAGCTCTAATTTGTAAAATCTATGTACCCAAATCATAAAAAGTTATGGCAGCTTTAAGGTTAAAAATTTAGAATTGTAGCACACTTACTAAGACTCAAATCTGACTGTGGATCACAATTGTACTGAGCCACGTAATGCTTTAAGGTATAAAAGGACCATCTATCAAACTCTGGCATAGGCATAACAATTTGCACGTCTTCAGATATGAGCTGCTTAAAATCTTTATCAGGAGAGGCAATAACAATTCGATATCCCCTTTGTAGAACTTGACCTACAAGCGTAGCTACAACATCATCTGCTTCATGGGCTTCAATTCTCACAACCTGCATAGCAATCCTCACTGAAGTCTAAAATGTAACCATCAACAATAACATCTTTAACCTTTTTCCTTGCTAAATTAACTCGTGGTAATGTTGAATGCTGATTTGTAGCCAAAGTTTTTTTTCATGATGTAGAAAAAATGTGTTGAAAGTATAGATCATGGTTCAAAGTCACGGTATCGGTCATTGACTCGGAGGGCACTGAGACACATCGGTCGCAGTGTCGCAACGTAATATCGGTTGATACGCTCAAAACGTTAGATAGAAGACCTAATTTTTTTTAAAAAAATCATGAAAATTTTTAAAAATATGTAAATATCATCATTCTTGCATTATATTCCAAAAATACATTATTTAACATATTAAACATAATAAAAATGAATTATAAGGACGCTACCGAAAATAGTTATCATCATTTAGGTTGAATGTTTTTATTTAAGGACACACTAAACTTTAAACATATGTTATTAGAATTTTTTTTAACTTACTAGTACCTAATTTAAAAAAAAAAAAAAAGAACAACAAATATGTATCCATCAATTATAAATTTGACAAGTACGAGTATATCTCAATACTTTACATGAATAATTTTGTGTTCAATTAAAAGATTAATGAGTCATAGTTATAATTTAATTTTATATTTTTTTCTAATTATGTTAGCAAATGAAGAGGTGTGGCCCGTGTGGGTCTGTTTTTATCTTTGCTTGACTTTCGGTCATGAGAGAGAGAGAGAGCGAGAGGCAACCTTTGAAGGAAAGAGGGAGAGGCGAACTGCGAACATTAGGCCTTCTGGTATGCGAACAGGATGCGAACAGCCTTCTAGTGTGCGATTGACGATTGACGATCGACGATTTTTCGATCTACAAAATTAAGGTTTCTGCTAGTATTGATCTGCTATGGGTCTCCACTGAAAGAAGAAGAAGCAGAAGAGGAGGCCTTCTGGTCAAGGTGAGTCTTCGATTTTATGGGTCTTCTTATACTTCATCTCTTCTTTTTTTTTTTTGGAATTTTCTCAATATTGGTGGACTATTTTGTGCGAATCAGCCAAGTTGTGCCAAGTTATAGCCAACTCACTGTGAGTCTTATCCATTTTCTTCTTCCTTTCTCTTTTTTTTTTTTGGATTTTTGATGCCCAAATTTGGAATGCACCATAGCGGTCTGACTCAGTTCGATTCGGCCGAGTCCAACCGATTTAGCTCCGAATTGGGCCAATATCGCCGAGATATAGCCGATATTAGTTCATCTCGTAATTTTTACGTTTCAGGTATCATTATTGTATCGATAGTGGCCGAGTCGGATACGACTCGGCCGATACGTTGAACCATGGTATAAATACCCAGTGGCCCATAAGGTGCAATAGCATTTGCTCATGAAAAGAATTAACCAGTGCTTTGGGTGGCAATTGGTAGCTCACTATTAGGTAAAGATACAAGGGCAATCCATCCTGGAAAGCAAGGTCCACAGTCACAGTATTGCCATTGACTTATGAGGACTGCGGTCACAATGTCGTGAAATGATATCGAGTGATACGCACAAAATGCTACATAGAAGAAACATTGGAACATAATGAGAGATTTAGGTCATATCACAACATCACAGAAGAGTATCGACCAATTCAACGATGAGGATTAGGACAACTTAGGGTTAACTAAGAAATAACTCGGCCTAGACTTGTCGTTTACATGAAACATGAGTTGGTATTGGATCGGAAGGTGCCGAGGCAAATCCGAATGGCCGAGTTGTATCAGTGTTAGTCGACACTTTGAACCATGCTAGAAAGGCTAGATGACATTACTCTTATATATCTCCACTATTGAATAACTATTAAAACAAAAGGAAGGTTCTAAACCAATGACTTTATCAAATTGTTTTCCCCAGAGTCCGTGCAGTCTGAAAGCTCGAGGCAGTCCTTTTCATTTGTACAGTCCAGAAAGATCGACTGGAAAACATGTTGTTTCCTAGCTTCCTTGGTTAATACAAATTGAACTCACACTAGAACTACGGACCATTTCATTTTCCCCTAGACTAGACCCAAGTTGAAACTGTAAACCCCCCCCCCCAACAACACCAACACACACGTGGCCAAATTCATAAATATAAGTAGGCATATGCTAAACACACAATAATTAGTATGCCCCAATTTGTAGAACAAATCAATGTGTATCCAAAATGAAGGACAGATCAAGGACCCTTTAAAGGTGACTTTCTTTGAATAGATTGCGGTGACTGAAGGTATTCTCAACATTAATTGTGTGAAAACAAATAGGAAATTCTGGAAATTTCGTGTTGCATGTCTAACAAGCAGCAGAGCGTGTCAGTGATCCATTACCATAGCAGAGGGTTTCTTAAAAGCTATGGAGTTTGCCCCTATTGGTCTCAGTGATGCCAAGGTCTGCCTCATGGAGTGTGAGTATGTTCGAGGGTTAGGTAGTACAGCATGGGAGGTGGCTCCATCATACTTTTAAAGTAGGTATTTAGAGGCATAGAAATATGAACTAGTGTGAGGGAGAAAAATTTCCTATTCCCAAAGTGCAAATAATTTTCAGAGTGTATCATATTTTCAACTTAAGGAGATGTTTCATTTGCCCTTAGATTCTTTCGAAAGATTCTTTGAGATTAGGACCTTCCTGTATACGTAGAAGATTCTCTCTTGCATATGTCTCTGTAACATGGGTTGTGTCTCCCCTTCTTTTGGTGCCTATTAGTGGACATTTTTTACTTGTAAGCCATAAGATAAGATAAGAGTATTAAGTTTTAGTTATCTAAGTTTACTAATTATCCTTATCTTAGTAAAACAAAATGCTTATAATTGGTCCGCCTTACAGATATAGACGTGGATGAGTGATATTTTCCCAATCTTAACAAAGCATATATTGTACAGGAAGAGCTACGACCAATTGCAGATGCAATATGAAATGCAAGTTGGAGTTATATAATGCAATCAGAAAGAACCAGGAGCGATAAATAAGAAGGTTCACCCACCGGCACATTGCATTTCCTCAGAACATCTGATATGACTTGATGCGATCTTCTGACAGGACTCTTTGACCTCAGTGTAGTCGAAAATTTCTGTAAGAATTTCCTCCTATGTGCTTTATACGATGGCAATAACTGCCTGCGATACTCATTACATCTTTCGCCATCAATCACCTACAGACAAATAAATGAGTTTAAAAGGTCATAAACCATTCTGCGCATAACTGGTTTATGAAATTACAACACAGAAAATAATACCATAAGTGTAGTGTCCTGATATAAAAAATTGGTAAAATCAAAAAGAGCATAGACAGCCAGATTTAATATCCTACCAAAATAACTTCTCAGAGAAATTGAGGAAGGTGGTTTTTTAATATTGGAACTTTAAACCCAAAACTTCCCTTTGTGATCGAAATGAAATAGTCCTGAAGCAAATAGATGAAGTTGGAGAAGACACTATTCGAAGGTGCAAGGTGCTGAGATGAAAAATCCCCTTTTGCATGCTTTAAAAGAAGTCCCACAGAAATAAGTTTGCCTAAGTGAAAATTCTCTGATAACAACATTTTGGCATAAGCAAAACCAGAACCTGAAGAGTATGGATGACAGTGGACCGGGAAAAAATGGGTATTCGTCCAAACCCGCCCCGTTTGGACCGGGACTGGACTACACGTATTGAACGGTAGACGTATACGGGGATACCCGTATAAACCCGTGCGGGGATGGACTTACCCTTACTCCTGCCCGTCCCCCGTCTCCGTCCCCGTTACATACTAAATAAATAAATAAATAAAAATATATATTGAGTTGATTGAGATGATTTTACCACCATTATGTTGTTTGTGGACATTTATTTGTATTTTGTTCAAATATGTAGTATTTTGAAGTAGTATTTTGGACATTTGTTGTTTGTGTTTTATTCAAATATGTTATGTTATATTATGTTGTGATAGATTATGTTAGATTATTTAGAATGTTGTTGGATTATTTAAAATATTGGATTTAATTAGCTTGGATTTGGGCAGGTGCGGGAGAAGCGGGGACGGGAACGAGAATTAAAAATTTACTCGCGGATGGAAATAGGGATGAAAATTATACCCGCTAACGGGGGTGGACCGGAGATGGACGGAGTTTTTTTAAGCGGGTACGGGGATGGAGACTACACCCCCCGCCCCCGCTTATCCCTACTGAGAGTACTTTCATAGGGACAGACATGTTTACATGCTACCAATGGATTTGAAATATGCACCTCAATCAACTTGTTAATCCAAGCAGTAGCTAAATATTAAGATAGTTTCAGGGGGCAAAATAAATTAATCTTTCACAAAACATATCTGCTTACAGGTGTGTTGAACTGTGAACCCTCTGGGAAACAAGAAAATCAAGGCGACCATTGATACTATATTAGCTTTCAATTTCCTGGGGTTTTATGCTTGTCTTCAAAAACAAAAAAATTGAGCTTTCTCTTTTTTAAACTGACACATAGATGGGACTAACAGTAACTACCGGTCTAATGCTGGCTATTAGTGTGAGATATAAGCATTATGTATCAGTTTTCCACTATCCTATAATAAGGTTTGCCAAAAATATAACTTGCACATTGCCGATACAATTGAGTAATTAAATTTTCCTGTATAACTTAAGATTTTGAAACCCATGAATCACAATTCATGTTCAGCAGAAAACAGAATTCTTCAAGTGTCAAGATAAAATAAAAAAATTTGACCTTTATGAAATTGACTGTTATTTCTCTTTACAACCCAAGACTAACCACTTAATTTCAATTTTCAAGAGCATCAAGATCAGTCCATTAACCTCGAATTTCTCTCTCATTGCAGCCATTTTGCATTGATAAAAATGAACGCTAACTGGTAAACAACAACACAGGTCATAAGCAGTAAAAAACATACAACTTCCATTTTCCATCTTCCAATGTGTGAACTAAAAACCTGTATTTCCAAATACACACGTATAACACGAGCGCACCTCCATATCATATGTATCATGTCAAAGAAAAAGATGCTTACAGAATCGAACTGTAACAAAACCTACTAGCACAGACCGAGATTTAGGCCCACTGCAAATTAAGGAAGTAATCAACATCATGTTAACCATGTTGCAGATGACAAAACTGTCTATTTTTTGACTGCATTCAGACCAGTTATACATACATGTGTGCACAGGCGGAGCTACTTGAGGACCAGGGGGGGCACGTGCCCACCCTGAATTTTTTTTTAAAAATATTACTCATGTATAATTCAAATAATTTGAAGTATATTTTAAGTGTGCCCACCCTTTTATTTTTTGTTCTATCAATTAGTATAGTCTCGGCACCTAAATAATTATGAATTTTTTGACAAACTTTGTACACTTTGGGGATACATCTATATAAGTTTGTGAGATGTTGAACTCATTTTTTTAAGCTATAGAGATTCCAATTAAAAAAAAAAAGCTATAGAGATTATGGCAACTAGGTTACTTAATTAAATGAGTGACCAACGACTAATAGTTTGATCATATATATGAAAAAAATACTATAGTATCTTTTATGCATTTTATTTCATTTGTTATGAAGGGTTATTAACCTCTCTTTTTGTTTGTTTTTATTTATGTATGCTATATTTATCAAAATTTGAC
>CM042193.1:11957181-11970358 GCA_023539305.1 Ilex asprella
TCTATCTCTTGAATTGGGCTCCCATCAGTTGAAAAGGTTTGTAAAAATCTCCAATGTAGTTTGTAGGCTTCTCAAGTATAGGTTTCATTTTTGAATCTCCTTAAAATTGTTGGTGCAATTGCATAAATTGTAAGAAAGTATACAACTAACAAAAAATTGATACGAAATAACTCAGGCTGAGTCGTGTGGATATCTTGCTCTCTTAAAAGAGATTCAAGCTTTTTGCGGATGACAAAATCCTAATTCGATGCAACAAACATTCTCATATGATTGGCCCCCTTCAGAATGCAACAACTTGATAGTTTCGTCGTATGATTCTACCAACTCTGCATAAGTAGTTAAATCCAAAGCTCCACCATAGAAACACCTTTTTTTGGTCTGAACTCTCAAGTGTGTGTAGTATGTTATGAAGTATTTCAATGTGTTGAATGATGTTCTAAAGTTTTTCAAATGCCCAACTTAGGGGTCCTTTTATAGGCTTTGAGAGCCTTCTAGAGAACATGTATTCACAAAGTACATGTATGTATTAATAATTCATTTATGCGTATAAGTCATACATGAATATGCATGGGTAAAGTTCATGAACGTAGTTTATATATGCATCTAATAAATATGATTCATGAATATAAGTTAATTAGAGATACATGTATGTATCACATTCATGTATATATATTATACATTCATCTCATAAATATGATTCATGCATAGGAGTAGGTATGATACATGTATCAATATTATATATTGCACACCAAGATTCATATATATACATTATATATTGCTACAATGAATTATATATAATATTAAAATATATCAACATTAATCTTTCTCTTTGTTAATTTATTTTTTACAACCCATATTTTTAATAATATAGTTTTTTGATGTTTTTTCTCTTGTTATTTTATTTTTGAATTTTTTTGTGAAAAATTTTACTTTTTGGTGACTTATTTCAACGAACCCAAAAAGTCGTGTTAGTAACATGCACATTTTGTTTCATTATTTTTAACCTTGTGATGAAGGTTTCTTCAACCTCTAGTTCATTTATTAACTAATTGTGTTGTTTCATTATTTTTAACCTTGTGATCAAGCTTTCTTCGACCTCTCTTTCACTCATTAACCAATTGTCTTGTGTAAGGTTTTGAGTTAAAGAAATTATACCGGAAGCAACACTCTATTCAAATCTTTTGTGTTTAATAGCTATTTCTAATCATGTTTTCCTAAATTTCTCACTTTTTGAACACACTATGCTGTTAGATCATGTTTTATAATTGACTAATTTTGTGATGTCCATATAAATCTCAGCCTATTTCATGATCATAATATTACAACGATGAAGATCCAAAAATGTCAAATGGAAGGGAAGAGATCAATCTTCAAGCTACATCAAATGAACTCTCCGTATGAAATTTCATGCTTAGGACAAAAGTAATGACCTTAGAGATCTAAGAACTCTTGATTTAATTTATTGGACTTAAGATAATTAGTGTTAAAATGGTGGTTCTTGAATGACTCTTAGGTGTTCTTCAAAGAAAAGGTTTTCTAAACCACTTTTGTGTTTCAAAAACATAGATTGAGCTATTAGCGAACCCCTCTTGAGCAACACACTTTAGTGTTCCAGAGAACAAGTTTTTTGTTTGGTTTGAGACTCAAAAAGTTAGTAGGAATTGCCCTACGTTCGCTAACTTTAGCTAGAGCAGTCTCTAAAAGACTTAGGAAACATTTGGAAAAAGACTACGTGTGTGGTAGTGGAGATAGCCATCTGGGTCGCTCTCAGGCTACTAGAGCAGTCTTGATACGGCTCGTGCAGTCCTTGCTCTTCCTTTTTGGTTTGAATCCAAATTTCATTCCAGCGACCATCACTTTTTGACTGCCCTCTTACCGACCGATTGGTAGTTTATGAATTTGTATTTTCTTGGACCCATAGACAAACCTTATTTCGAGCCTAAAATAAATGGATGTTTTCCCAACCTAGGGTAAGCCTCATGAGAGTATTTTTAGCTACCTTATACATTGAGAGCTTGAGCCATAACCCTAGATCCCTAAAATCAAAGGCTACCATTGTATGATTCCTATCCAATCTCACACCTTAGAGAAAAAGGCTACCATTGTTGAACCAAACCCATTGGAAATGTGAATATCGAGATTCTTTTGTGCCTCCTAGGAGTGCTTAAGGCTAAACTAACCATGAGTAAAACTCCAATCTCTTAAAGGATGTTAAAGAGTCAAATGAGAGAAAATAGCCTAATGTGGCCTAATTTAAAATGGGGAGATATAAAATAAATGGATAAAAATAATTGCACTTGAATTATTGAGAGTACTTAGGCTTAATGATCAATGCTTATTTGTAAAGATCAAAGAGCTTATGCTAAACATTTTAGAAGCATATTTGAAGAAGTATGAAATTCACAATCATGCTAATTGAACCCATATGAGTAAAAGAGAGAAAAGATAGGAGGAGTGTCCAAAGAATAATAATTAGGACACTCACTAATGGGTCATATATTCACTTAGACGATACATTAAGATTTAATGTAGAGCTTTATTAATAATTTGACCTAGACAGAATCCTAATTATGCCAGAGTTAGGTTTCACACACATTGCACATAAATTGATTAAAGATGCAAAATATGAACACGTGAGTGAAATTTTACTAAGTGTGGCCATTACTCTAGGATTCATGAACATTGGGTTCTAAATTCTTTAATATGCCTTAGAGTAGTGTGCTAGATGATGAAATTTAGAAGGATATGTTTTAATGCTATATATGTGTGAGATTTTCATGATTAATGTTTTTGTGCATTTTATGATAAAATTAAAGATTGCAATACATTTGCATCTAATATCATTCATACATGTGTACAGTAGTTGCATTTAGGTTGTATATACAACTATACATATTTTTGAGGCTCCAGTAAGTGATTGGTGATGGAAGAATGGTCTGAAAAAACTGAGGTTAGGAAGCAGAAAAAGGACAGCTTTAGGGACCACTCGAGCAAGCCCCCCTAACCGATCGAGCAGTTTGCTCAGATCTCTGCTAGACAGGTTTTAAAGACGCGATGTTTACATTCTAACACTCATTTTTCCCACTTACACAAGCCCACCTCTCACCTTGTATACCCATGGCTAACCCATATCCCTAAACATGTTCTAGAGTGGTTTTGAGTGTATTTCAACTTAGATTTGCGTTATTCACCTGATTTTGCACTTTATCACCGTTTTATTTGGGAAAATACCACCAAGAGCTGAAACGAGAGGTCGGTTTCGAGGATTTGATGGGAGGAGCCAATTCTAGAGTGCCCATTAATGTGATCTGTCGCAACCTATGATGGTGGAATATGACGTAAAATTCAATTGGGGGGGGGGGTGAGAAACACTTCTATCCCTTTGAATTTCGAATCGAGAAGGTGGATTGAGTTGTACTTTGTTGCTTCTAAGGCAACTAATGAGATTATGGCAAGGGAGTTTTGTGCACATATTTGGAACATTAGTGTAAGACATGAGCATTTCACTACATATGTCTGAGGTGTATTATTTGAGTTCTCTACTGACCTAATTGCCACCACTCTCTATTTACCCTGGGTACCTAATGACTCATTAGGCACAGACCTTATGAGTTGGTACTAAGGCTTAACGATGTTGTTTCCGAGTTGTATGAAGCTCCTTATCCTGATGGATGGAATCGCTTATTGTGGTTTCATAAAGATATGTCCAAAGGGTATCAGATCATTAATTGATTACCAATTACAACATCGATCCGAAAACTTTTGTGTCTACTTTTTTCACCTTTTGAGCTCATTTATTGCATGCTATTGGCACTGGTGTGGACATAAATTTGCCTGCTATAATATTTGGAATTATTTTGAGAGCCTATGAAGAGGGGCGAATTATCAATGGACTACCTTTTGGTTCCTTGATCACCCGTGTTTCTATGAACAAAGGGGTGACTACTTTAGATTCGGTTAAGAGGAAGGGAACTAAGAAATCTTTATGAAAAGAGTCGATGCGGTAGAGTGTGACTCATGCCGACTACGTTTTGGAGCTTATGGAGGCATAGGAAGAAGGATTGGAGCCTGAGATACCTGCTCCCACCTCTGAGTCTGGACTATCTAGGAGAGCATCACCACTTAGGGCTGGACAAGTCAGCACTTCATGTGCACCACCCAGCGCTACTCCTGTTTTTTCACTTGCTTAGTAAACAGTTGTCATAGACACTTTAGGCTACAGTCAGTGTAGTATAGATGAACAACACAGTCTCACAACCCTCATACTTGATTCTCTAGATGGACGAGTTTTTGGGATAGGGATAGAGTATAGATCACTACAGCGGGAGGTGAGATGTGTCCGACATATGCTTCAGAATGTTAGGTTTATCGATGCGGACGATGATGCTGAGGCTGAGCCATAGCCTGATGGTGGAGCTGATGCGGCTAAATGAGCTGCTTATGAGACTTTTAGTATAGGACCATATGAGAGTTATTCATTCATGCTCTGTACTTAAACTAAATTACTCTATTTTTTCTTGTTGAATTTTACACTTTTTTGTTATTTTTCTTTGTTGTGACGTACTTAAAGTCATGTGATATTTGATGCTATATCTATTTGAGACTTTGAGTTAAGTTTCATGATTGTCCTTTACTTACATGTCTATTCTTGTTAGTTGGTTTGTATTTATACCCTCTTGTTATACAATGATTCTATATCGTGTTGACAACGATAAGTCATTCGATTGACATTTTGTGACAAATAGAGAATAATATTTTGGGATGACTTGATTCAGTATCATGCTTGTAATAATATTTTGTCATTTCATTGCATGACGGTCTCGTTATTTGGAAAGCAAGAAAATGTATAAACATGGAAAATTATTTGACTTTTGAATCAGTTAATTTACGAAGGAAATTGGGTTGTGAATCACCGAGCCATATAATTGTATAGCCAAAGGGAACACGCCACGACTATAATAATGCTACAATTTCCCTAATAAGTTAATAAGAGTTCCAGTTATGTGGTCTATTTTTGAAAATTATGATCTAGAAGTTATCTGACTTACAAATTACGATTTTAAAGTGGTCATTTAAAAAAAAAAGAAATAAGTAAAAATTTGGAGCCAATATAATAAATAATTATTTTTTGGCAATAAGGCCAAGCACAAATTAAATCATTAAGGACACATGACAAGATATATATGGTAAACAGATCCTCATGCTTCGTTCCTTTTTTTTTTTTTTTAATATATTTACTATATTGTCCCTTAATTGTTCACACATAATTTAAGGCATAAAATACATTACTGTTCCATTGGAATTTTTTTGAATTTCGAATTTTATGTATTCAATATAACTTCATTAATGAAACCTCTACACATTGGACGTCCTGCTTCATCATCTGCATCTGCATCAACGGCTTTGTTCTTTCTGTACCATTCTGGTGAATTTTACTTTGTTTTTTATTCATATATTTCATATTGTTGTTAATCAATTTTTTTTTTTTGTGAAAATAGGATTGAAATTGATTCGTGTTCTATGTTGTTTAAGTGGTTTGCTACATGAGGCATTATAGTTTTTGGCAACTCTATTAATGTTGTTCTTTATTCACTTTGCTTAGGTTACGTTGATGCTGATGTTGTTGTTGTTGTTGTTTTTCTTCAAAATTTGCGTTAATGTGCCATAATTTGTTTATTCATATAGTTGGATTGAAATTCTGATAATTATTTGCGTTTTTAGATTAGTTTGATACCCGAGGTATAAATTGTAATTTTTTGTATCTCCATTAATTGTGTTCTTCATTTGTTTATGTTTCGATGAAGGTTACTCTGTTTTATTTTTTCGAAATTGGAGTTAATTTGTCAAAATTTGTTGTTTAATTTTGTGTTATGCTTAGTTTGGGCTAATATTATTCATTTAGTTGTTCAATTTATGATTAGTTGTATGTTTAGTTCAATTCGATTTTTTTTACTTGTCACTATGGTTTTTATGTGTGATCAAATTACAATCAGTAATTTGTGCCGTTGTTTGTCATTTGTCACTGTGATACTCGTGTCAATATGCCATTTTCAGTTATATATATGTTTCTAATATTTTTTATGCATGCGAGTCGTGACGTTTTTTGTTTGTCACTGTGACGTTCTTTGTGTTACGTACTGCATGTTGGTGGCTAATTTTATTATTTTTTTCCCTCATGTTTCATTGATTTTGTGCAAACATGGTGATGACACTAATGTGATGAGGTTGGCATTGAGTTCGACCTATGCGACAATATTGAGTGATATTTTCAACACATAGAAAGACTAGAGTTTTTGATATCTTTTTATCGTATATTATATCCAGACACCCGAATATTCTTCTTGCATGATTTTGCATCAACGATTTTGTTAACGATGAATTAGATCAAAAACTAGAAGGGTATTTTCCCCAACTTGATCTTGTGTTATTCTCGGATCTTGACTCCATCCATTGTTTTAATGAGTGTTCGCTGGTTTGACTTGTATTAGAAAGAATAATTTTTGTTCTTCATCTCCTGATTTGCACTCTTTTTCGGTACGGTCCATTTCGCACTTGTGCTGCACGTTTTCTTAATGGAAGACTCGGCTTCAACATCGTCTATGAGAAATACTGGACTTCGAAGCTTCAGCACAAATTTCGTTACTGTTGAATTCTTGGTCCTTGGCATCAGCTAATTTTATTATTATTATTTTTATAACATAATAATAATAATAAAATTTATAAATATGATAAAAATCTGTGCGGTATCCAAAATTTTATTTTATTATTAGTTGGTTAAGACTTGCAAGAAAAAAAAAGTGATGTCAATCTTTGAACGAGACTTGGAAAATTCAAAGATATCGACGACGACAAATTTGAAAATTGAAGTTGAAAAACATGTCTGTGTCCCTCTCTGCCTCCTGGGTTTTGCAGGTGATGGTTAGAAGCGTATTTCATATATACGCTTTTAAGCATAAATTTGGACTTCTTAATTCCGTTTTTAAGCATGAATTTGGACTTATTGATTTCGTTTTTAAGCATGAATTCGGACTTGTCAATTCCGCATTTAAGCATGAATTCAGACTTGTTAATTGCGCTTTTAAAACTGTCATAGAATGATAATTAAGTTCAAAACAGCCGTAAAATAATATTTATGTTTAAAATATGTTGTGCATTGGTAATAGACTCTCACTTTCATCCCCACTCATTCTCCCTCCCTCCGCCGTCATGCAACCACACTTAGTCCACTAACTAGGGGTGGAACTTGGATGGATATATAATTTTTAACCCTAACTCTAGCCCTAACCCTAACTCTACCTCAGGTTGAAAAACTCAACCCAAGAACTGCCCAAGTTTAATTCAGGCGGGCTCGGGTTGAATTCAGATTAATTATTTCGGGCAGATTTCAGGTTACTTTGCGGATTAATTTTAGGTTAATGTTATAAACTTGATACATATATTACATAATATTCAAATAATTTAACAACGAACAACTTCAATCAAGTTTTTAACATAAAAACCATAATATTAATAACTCAATGCAATCACAATCATACAAAATATAGTCAGATAGATCAATTTATCAATTTATTTATTACTTAAAGATTGTAAATTTTAATGGGTTATGTTAGTATATTTTTTTTCTGGAGGTATTTGTATATATGATATTGTTTTGAAGAGTTTTTATATATTTTTACGATAGTTCTATTAATATGAATGATATGATCGGCAATATATTTTGAGTTATTTTAAAAGAAGAATTGATATGCATATTTTTATGCCATTCTTTTTTAATTTGGGCAATTGTGTGAGAATTTTTTGTTGGTTATATAGTGCCTTCAAACACGAATAATGACTAGTATATACATACATACATATAACACTATGAAGTCATGTTAAACCTATTTTCTATTACTTCTATACTGTTTTGGTACAATATATTGATACAATTTAAAGAGTTTATGAAATTAAAATGTATCAATATAGCGTATAAAACAGTGTACGAGTAATAGAAATTAGGGTTTAAGAATTACACAAATTTGAAGTATATCAATATAGTATATCAAAATAGTGAAGGAGTAATAAAAACTAGACTTCGCAATATGACTTTGGAATATTATATAAATATATATATAGTAATGTTCAAGCACACACAATCACAAACTTAAGTCCATCCACACATGTAACTTGTACCGTTGGATGACATCCAACGGTGAAAAGTGAATTATTAGTTAAATGTTAAAAAAATTAACATTTACTCTCATGTCACATTCAGTGGTGTAAAGTAGATTGCTTGTCTTGTAAGAATGTCACCGCCATTTTTTCTCTCTCATTAACTGCACTCACTAATTATTTCTCTCACTCTCACTTTTTCTTTCTCTCATCTTTGTTTGTATGATAATGACTATTAAAAAAAATTTAATAGAGTAGCTAGTAACATAATTTTTAAAAAAGGAATAACACAAATCAATTGATTTTACTTAGCGACTACAGTGATCTAGTGGGGTATCGATTAAACTTCTCACCCTAAGGTTGGATGTTCGAGTTTTAGAATTCATATTAAGACTCGGTGGTAGATCGCTATACTAACCTAACTAAGTTTGTTCCCGATAGGAGTAACGGACGCGGCCATGGCCTCATGATTCCACCAATGAATGTTTATCAGGGTGATCTATGTGCGCTCTTCTTTGCTCCCATCCCTTTTTTGCTTATCAAAAAAGAAAAAGAAAATTGATTTTATTTCGTATTTCGTCTTCACTTTTCTCATACCAAGTTTTAGTCATTGAGTAGCTAGTAACATAATTTTTAAAGAATGAATAATACTGACATGCTACAGTTGTCAGTCTTGAAACCTATCTATTGAATCACTGATTTACCTTTCCAATGAGGTCAGAATGATAGAGGTGACAAGGCACTCCGCCAAGGAAAGACCAACATGTGTCAATAAGTACAGGCTAAAGGTTAGATGCACAGAAATGTCCCCACTGACACACGACTAAGATAAGCAAACATTTAATGAATCTTCTGTTTGAAGGGACATCCATCATGGCTTAAGGAGCCGAAGAGAAAGGGTATTAAATGCTCCTTATGCCGAGCATTGAATTCATCATCATTAAAGGAAGTAGTATTAAATGCTTCAGAAGCCGAGCATTTAATACGCATTTATCATGCATTTCATACATTTTTCTAAGCCAATCATTATCTTCATGTTTACTTCCCTTTAACACATTCTTTCAATGTTCTTCAAATTCTTTTCCTGTTTCAGAGTCTCATATGCATGTTTTAAACTAATGATAGTGATATCGATAAACAATTGAGTCTAGCTTTTCCGAGATTTTTTTCAATATATGCCATAATTTGATTTCTTGTTTTATTTTACTCAACGCCAACATAGTTTTTTCCCAAACGACAACGATTGTTTGCGTAAAACCAATTCATATAAAATAACACTATTGAGACTTAATTAACTGTAGTCTTTGAATTAAATGTGGACCCCATTAAATCTTAGAATTTGATATTAATAATTTAATAAATGAGATCAAATTTTTAGCTTCCAAGAGTATTACTCATTCGTATTGGGTGTTGTGTCTTAACCAAGAAACAACTAGCATCAAACGATGTCTTTGGGGAGGTCCAGAAGGATGAATTTACTCCTCGGTGCCAGGTTTTTGTCTCAAGAGTTGTTTTTTTATTTGTGCACCTTGTCTTTAGAAGTACAATGACAAAAATGTCTCTTAATATGCTCATGTGCCAAGCACATGATATTTTTCGTCTATTACTTGGACGACAGTTAGGGGTAAAGATCAAAGTAAGTCAATGTGTTAACATGAATGATGAAATTGATGAAATTAAAATTTTAGGGACAAAAGTGCAACAAGTTGCAATTTTTAAGGACTACTGGTACAATTTACCAAAAAAAACTCCTGGCGGACCCTTCGGCATTGCATTAAGCCATTTTTCAAATAGCCAAGTGAAAGAATCTATAGTTTCATCACTTAAAAAATCACATCCAAAAATGATTGTTTGACCATGGTGATTGACACCCGTAAATGGAGAAAATATCATACTATAACAGTTAGTATTGTATGTCGTATCAAATACCAGAACATCACCAAAAAAATTGTATGCTCTTATTGCAACGGGGTCAACCCAAAAACAACGGCTCATCCGATTATCTTCATCTATATCAAATTCAAAAATATATGCAGGATTCTTTTCTTGTTTAGATTTGAAGTACTCATTCAACATATCTACGTCATGACCCTTCAATTTTTGCCTCATATCTCGCTCATAGTTTCTGATATCTCTTTCTGTACATCCAACATTTTGAAATCTTCTTGCTTGTGCCTCAAAAATATCAAATTGTTGATGCGTTGGAATGTTTACATTTGCAAACTGTTGTGCCAATACTTTCTTCGCATCTGAAACCTTTCGGTGTGACCTCAACAAATGTATTTTAGTAGGGGTTGTAAGGGGATGGTTGTGGCCCTCGATAAAGTTAGTGATTCTGTAATTTGGCCCATGTTGAACAACAGATAACTTTGCTTTACAACCCTCACATATTTTTCCTCGTAGCCTTTCTACGTTGCTAGAATCTATTCCTATATTTTGATTCAAAATTTTTTCCTTTTCTTTTTTCCGTTTGTGAGTCTCATTTGTTTCTCCTTCCTTATAATAAACATATTGTTTACAATAAGTTTCAACATTTCCCTTCTTCTTCTTACTCTTGTCTATCCTCACACTAAAACCAACTTCTCGTGCATAGGAGTTGTAAAAATTATATGTGTCACCCAATGAATTGAATTCTTGGCCTTCTTTTGGTTTCTTCTCATATGAAACTTGGGAAATGTAAATTTCATCTGTATTTTTCACCATAACATCTTCTACCACATCCATTCCAACTTCTAATAAATAAAGACATAACACAAAAATGAATTTTCTTAACAATCAAATGCAATATAAAATATACTAATAGAATAAAAACCTATATAATCAAATACAGTTATAAATCCAGTAAAGATCGTGATTTTTACCTCAAGTGTATTACTCTTCAAAATGATTATCTGCTTTGTAGGAGATGGGGGAAGAATGTCTACAAGAGAAATATGTAATGAAATGGTGTTCTCTAGAGGAACAAAGATGAACAGGAGGAGTTGTTGACGAGTGTGTCTTACTTTGGTATGGAAGCTTTAGTCTACTGTAAATGGCATTGCCTCTTGGATAAGATCATACATTTTTTTAATTAATTTTTATGTGGAAGCAAAAATGAGAGAAATGAAAAAGGGAGAGAGTGGGAAAAAAAGACGTGGAAGAGAGAAAGAATGATTGACTACATTTAATGAGAGAAAGAAATGGTTGTGAGATTCTGACAATTTTATTAGACAAGTAAAGTAAATGTTATTTTTTTAATATTTAACTAGTAATTCAGATTTCACCGTTGGATGTCATCTAACGTTACAAGTTCCATGCGCAGATGAACTTAAGTATGCGATGGTGTGTGCTTGAACATTACTGTATATGTGTGTGTGTGTATATATATATATATATTAATGATAAGAGAGATATGTTTAATGGCAAAAATAATGACAAAAAAATTTAAAATTCAAAATGGTTAAGATATATATAATGAGCTTGTTTGGTTGTCATATTAAAAATGAATAGATTAAATAAAGTAATACACTCTAATACAATACAAATAGATAAAAAAGCAAGATTAAGATGATATTAAAATAATACGTAAATTTATCTAGTGTTTGATAATACACAATATAAGCGTTGAATAATAGTTATTTAATCAAATCGATTGTTTGGTTAGAGAATTATTTCATCGTATGAATGTTGCATTAACAAAAATACTCTAAATCAGTGTTTATTACATTGATGACATCTTGATTTAATCACTTTGAGGTTATAATAGTAAATGTGTAGAATAATACGTTTGAGTTGGATTATAATACCACATTTCTTGGTGGTATTAAAACATCTCCGTAATACAAGTTTATCGTATAAAAAATATACGATAAATATACGATTAATATACGTTTTTGAAATAAATACGTTATCAAATTTGCTTACCAAACAAAGTATTAGGTCCGATTAAATAAAAAATAATACAATTCAATATTTAATCCCCTCATAATACGTCTACCAAACTAGCCCAATCAATGTTAGATGTAAAATTTGTGATAATATAATTCTTCCATTATATTAGGAAATTTTTAACACAATAAAACAAAATAAAAAATCAACTTAATTGTCAAAAAAAATATGCATGATTTAAGGGAGGACAAATATGTCAAAAAAAATCATAAAAAGTCAAATTATGTACTTGGACACAATTAAATTCTAAAAATAAAGACTTAATGACATAACATTAAGAGTTATGTACTTTTTGTCCAATAACTCTAATTTTGTGTACCGTTTTAAAATTTTCTCTAAAAAAAACACCCAAAGTTTATCGGGTCGGCCCTTGGACGGTACTAGTGGTAATAGCAACAAGTAGAGGACATGGGGTCGGCAATCTGTCGGGGGAGGGAGGACGGTGAATTGGTGATGATATATTTATTAGGATCCGAATAATTGTTATGCCTTCGGTTCCATTTTTTTCTTTCGAAGAAGTCAAAATAAATAATTGAGCATTGTTATGGTGGGAAGCTAGCCACTCAAACACCCTTGCGGAACATGATAAGCTGAGTTGGTGGGGGCATTCTGTGGTTTATTGAATGGAAGATTCGAATTGGTTTGACGTAGATGGATGGATGGATGGATGGATGGCTATGAATTGTTGAACTTGTCATTGAGAATTATTGTAGTTCACACTAGGCGAAGGTGAAAGCCTAGCGTGTTGGACTTGGTAAACCTTACTCATTCCAAGTTCACGGCGTCCTTTACACTTGTCTTCTAGGGTGTGTTTGGTATGGGAGTTTGGAAAGGGAGAGGAGGGGTTTGGGAATATGGGTTAGGGAGTAAACTCTCCTTAACCCATGTTTGGTATGTGTAAAGGAGGGACAAGTTTTCAAACTCGGCCCGGTCCCGGCTCGGTCATGAAACCCTCATTCATGGGTTTCATGAAACCCAAGTGGGGTGAGTTTCATATATGGGTTTGGAGGTTTAGTATACAAATGACATTTATATCTCTATATATTCTATATACCTCATATATAAAAATTAGGTAAAGGACAAAAATATTCGATTGAAG
>CM042193.1:11985960-11996896 GCA_023539305.1 Ilex asprella
AAAGTGATCCTGACGAATGCTCAAATTTGAAAAGAAGATGAGGCTGCAATGGAACAATAGAAATTAAATGGGGCAGATCAATCAATTAAAAGGTTATTGGATTGAATCTCATATTGTTTGCACTTCCTGATGAAAATGATCCTACATGGGTTGACGGTAAGAATGACTCATTGAAGCCCCAGCTGAAACAACATGATTTCTGAAAACCACAAAATTAGAAAATGAGAGAGAGAGAGAGAGAGAGAGAGAGAGAGAGAGAATTCCATGATAAAAAAAAATGGAGAATCGGAACATTGAACTTATATAGAAAAAAAAAAAACAAAAAACAGGGTCATCACGCATCTATACCAAATATCTGGTATAAACGATTTTGTGCATCTATGATGAGCATGTGTTTTTTAGGAGTTAGTGTGTGCATCAAATCATACTTGGTAAGAATCCTGATAAAATCTACATTCATTTGAGCCCAAAATTATGATGAGCCCAAAATCAGGCCCAATAAATCAAAAGGGACCCAAGCCAAGCCAAGCCAAGTCATCACCCAAAGGAGATCCCAAGGGGCACCGCCCAAGGTGGCCACCCGAAGGGGACCGTGCTCTCCTCCACACCGCCTCTGTTTCCCTCCTCACTTTGCCACTCTGATTCAGTTTGGC
The DNA here is from genome assembly GCA_023539305.1 of Ilex asprella. Lineage (NCBI taxonomy): Eukaryota > Viridiplantae > Streptophyta > Magnoliopsida > Aquifoliales > Aquifoliaceae > Ilex > Ilex asprella. The sequence continues at coordinate 11,986,614 of CM042193.1, forward strand.
TCAGCTCAGGATCCTCTTCCCGAAAGAATAGGAGCACGTGGGAGAGAATATCGGAATATGCATTTAAGGTGATCAAATCCTAACATAATTGTACTTATTAAAAAGTAATGACTGCCTCACCATACCTATATAATGTAAGCTCTCTCTGCACAAAGGGCACAACTTTGACATCTTTACACCTTGATATCTATACACACAATACACCTTTCTATACACATTGTTCTTCTCTCTCAAAACACTGTAATACTCACAGAGTTACTCTCCTTGTAACATTGTTTATCAATAAAGATTTCTGACCACCGCTGCCTCCCGAGAGTGGAGGAGGTCATCCGGATCGAACCACTATAAATCTGTGTGTTTGCTATTATTCATTGCTTCGCCATTAATTTCCTATTTATTATTCATCAATTGTACCCTGACATATACTCGACTGTTGATCCGGAGCAACAAAAATTTGTGCATCATCAAATTCCATTAACAATGACATGAAATTATGAGATTAGACAAATTTCTCTCATTTTTTGAGCTTTTCTTAGCCAAAACTATTGGTGATAGAATCACAAACCAAGAAAATTAGAATCTCACATAGAACAATACATGAGGATTATAATAATTCAGAACCCCCAATTCTTCATAGAGGCATTAGTGTTTCTTTTAGCATCATTTAGTCATGGCTACGGTTTGTGTAAAGTTCTGGGGTATCATATCGTAGCATTCAATCGTTCTAAAAAGTATGAGAAATCAAATGCATGCTTTAGAGGTATTCATCAATAAGCGAGAGGAATCATTCAAGTCAATCACTAAAGCTCATGGAAAAAAGTAAAACAAAAACCACCATTTTATTAATGAATATTTATCAAACGGAAGTGAATAATGTGTGTTTTGGTTCAAGTATGATAAATACTCATTAATAATGGATAAATCGGTATTGCGCAAAATTAATAGTCAAGAATGTGAAAGAGTGCAATTAATGATCAATAAATAGACAATTTATAGCAAAACAATAAATAAGAATAAATGCACAGATTTATAGTGGTTCGGTCCGGGTAACTTACTCCACTCTTGAGAACGGCAGCGGTGGTTGAAAATTTTTATTGATGAGTAAAAGTCACCAAGAGAGTAGACTCCGGGAGTATTACAAGGCTTTTAAGAGAGAGAGAAAATAGGGAGGTGTAGAGATGACAAGAAATAGAGGTCTCAAGGTGATCTCCAAGGTCATTTCAATATGTGTCAGTGTCTCTCCTTATAGAGAGAGCTTATATTATATAGGTTCAATAAGGCAGTGAGGTGGTGACATGAGAAAGGGGGTTTCTATCATTTTGGTAAGTACAATTTTGGTAGAATTAAATCTCCGTATCGTGATATTCTTTCCCTCGTGCTCCTATTCAATTGGAGGATGATCCTGAGTTTGATTTGGCTTAATCTTGAGTCTGGACTTTGAGTTGAAATGGGTTGAACTTGAGTTAAAGTAATTCTAATGGTGTTGGGGAAGACTGAGGAGTAGAGAGCAGAGGACGAAGGAAAGCCTGTGAGCTAGCCCATGGGCGGTGCCCCTTTGGGGACCCTTGGGCGGCACCCTCTTGATCCTCTGGGCACTGGCCTCTTGGTGCTGACGGGTTTAGCTTCTTTCTAAATATTGATTACTTGAGCTCCTTGATTTATTTTTATTGAATTTGGCCAAATCAAATTCGGGTTCATCACTCAGATAGATCTTTATTTTTGGAGATGACTTGAATAAGTACACAACATGGAAAAGTGAAAGAGATTTTATATTGTTAGCCATGGTTTAACAATAAACAATTTCACAAAGTAGGTGGAAATAGTGGACCTATAACAACAAAACAACGCAGGGTATTTGATTCCGATTATGTTGACTATGTGAACCACCATTAAAAAAAAAACAAATCTTTAAAGGAATCAAGATTCTGATTATCTATTCGCCATCTACAACAACTTAATTGCAATGGTATTTAGCATTATAATCCTACTGTTTTATCAATAACATCTGCACGTACCAAAAATTACATCCATTATCCAATGCCACCCAATGCATATCATTGTTCAACACAATGTCAGATGAGATCAATAGCCTGCTAAACAGATAAGCATCAACAACCTTTTTATAATTCCTTTGAACAGAAACTCGATGACTCATTGCCATAGACAACCCCAATGATATTACATTCACGCAAATAGAATTGCACAAAAGAAGGACCCATGAAGAGAAAAAATAAAAATGTTGTACCTGCCCAAAACAATTGCTGGGGTGCACACCCATGCAACCTCAAAAATTGCAAGTTAAAAATAACCCAGAAAATGTAAAAGCTGAAAAGTAGGGAACAAAAAGGCTTGGATCATTTTATTTTCTAAAGAAGAATTGAGATTAAGAAAAAAATTTACACAAAAGATATAATGCATCAATGTCATGTTTAATGGAGGTATTTGTTGGAATAGCATAAACTTGAATGTATTTGATGAAATCTAGCACATAGATCGGTTCAATCCTTTGTTTATAAGCAATTAAAATATCAACAATCTTCATCGAACAAGCAGGTGAACCCGGAGCATCAATCGACACATCGTGGAAGCCAAATGGATCTCTAAGAGAGATTGTTGCAAAGGACTAAGTGGGTCTGCGTTGTTCAGTAGAATGCGAAGCAAGCGAGGAGTAAAGGCTTGAAACGATTCATCTTCAAATTTTAGATATATTCAACGTTACAATCAGTGAGTAGCTAAGTCCTCTTCTTGGCAACGAACAATAATTGTAAGTTGTAACAATTAAATTAATGCTAAAATTGGCTTTTTAAGATAAACTAAGGACATATGAGGGAAATAGAAGTTTTTCATTTTAGTAGTTTTTTAGTAGTAGTATAGATATAGATTTATAGAAGAGAACTAGTTAAATCCAATGATGAGTGTGGTTTTTACAATATTACCATGAGTTGAGTTGATTTCCATTTAGGATATTGATACAACCTGTAGCAATTAATGAAAAGTTTGGTGTAGTGCTAACCATAGGAACATGCTTAGGTGAAAATGGAAGGGGTAGTCAATGGTAGGGCGGAGGGATAGGAGGAGGGTCTTGGGGAGAGGGGAAAAGGGTGTTGAAAGGAGTGATAATGGGAGAGGAGAAGGGATAGTAGCCCTCTCAAGGGGAGGGGGCATTTGTAAGAGGATAGAGTCTCAAGAGAGAAGGAGAGAGGGTTATTGGAGGGGGGGTGGTGGTGGTGAAGTCCAACCACCCTATCCCGTCTCTCTTTCTCTCTAAGGTTAGTATAATGGTCACGAGTGATAGGGAGACAGGGAAAGGGAGAGAGATATAAGAGTGAGACAAAATCAAGAAGGATAAACTTATAATGACACTAGTGGTAGAGTTTGATTCAAGAAGAAGTTATGTGTAGTTTAAAGAGAAGAAAATTGGGGTACCATAGATAGTTCATGTAGAGTGAACATCGTATCCACTCTCTCTTTATTAAGAGTAATATACATATTTCGTGGCTTCTGTTGGTAACAAAAATTCTTAAAGATTATCTGTATTATTTCGAAAAATAAGGAGGGTGTCCATGTATTTAATAAATTTTACAGGGACCTAACTGTAATTTTTGAAGTAGGAATATAATAGATAAGTTTAACGAACAACTAGTGCAGTTATTATCTCTCTTTCCTCTACGAAACAAACGAGACGCACACTGTTCTACAGCTTCTCTCTCCTCCAAGACCTGGTTATAGCTTCCTCTCGTCAAACTTTCTTGGTAATCAACAGTAGGCGTTTCTTAAACCGTCGTTTTTCCTATCAGGATCTCAATTCCATTGCATAACTCCTCCGAATTCTAAACTTTCCCTCGCTTTAGAATTAGAAGCAGAAAGTGAACTGTGGGTCTTAATGGGTATGATGGAATGGAAGAAAAGGGTATTGCTGTAGTGATTTTTTGTGCTAAAGAAGAAGGGTTGTTGGGATTTTTGGGGCACTATATATGGAGACTGCTTCAGAAGAGTCAACAACCTGGTCAAACTCGTACAAAGGCATGTCCCCTGACAACATAAAGGGCTTGGTGTTGGCCATTTCTTCGAGTTTCTTCATTGGTGCTAGCTTTATCGTCAAGAAGAAGGGTCTGAAAAAGGCTGGTGCGTCTGGAGTCAGAGCAGGTATTGTTACGTTTTTGTTAATCGTTGACGCTTTTGAATCTGGTAAAGCACTGTAGTTGAGAATTTAGTTGTAATACATTGTCGAAATAGTTGTGTTTCTGTTGTTATTTGATTTTGATGTTAATTTGGACTCGAAATGCATGGAGTTGATTGCTATTAATGTAGGTATTTTGCTGATCATTGATCGGCGTGGTTTGTAAAGAATTGGGGTATTGCTCGTTTTGGTTTGTGTTCTATATTTTTTTTTTTCATTTTTCCTTAGAAATTGATAGACTTCAATATATTTCAAAAATTTCTAATATATATATATTTCACACTGGTTTACCTTTTTTATTTTTATTTTTTGTGGTTTGTGAATATTTGATAAATTTGTTAATTGGCATGCAATGTAATTTGCGATTCTGGTAATAGTCATATTTGTTTTCCCGAAAATTGTACGACTCATTATTGAATGTTCTCAATTTTTTTTGGACATGGGTTTATCAAATCTTGCAGAGGTTTAATCTGTTTGTTCCCCCACCCACTATACTGCCGGATATGTTATAAAAGTTTGGCTATTTGGTCAAGATTGTGACAACTAGTTCTTCAAAATGGAAATTTCTTCTTATAAAATGGTGTGGATTTTTATTTTTATGTTATTTTGGCGGAGGAAATTATTGGATTGAGACGCATTTGTTCTAATATTTTGTTGTTTGATGGTATTTTATCCGCTGCATTTTTGTTTGACCATAATGAACTTTGTGTTTGTTTGGTGAACTATCTCATGTATGATCTTTGTTTTAAGTGTTAATGCATCACTGAGGTTTGTCCTTAAAACACTTATACCCCTGTGATTTGAGTAATAACAATGGGCAACCGTATTATATGGTATCAAAATCACTGTATAATTACATGAATATTATCAGCAGGCCACCCTTTCTCCTGCTCTATTTCCTTGTCCAAACATCACTTATGCCATTGTTACAGTTGTTCCTGCAATTATGGCCAAAAGTTGTTTGTGTTCTCCATGCCATGAAATGTTGCCTGCCCCTGCATGTCACTTTGTATATGATCCCTACATATTGCTCAGTACACCATTAAGTTTTGTGAACCTATTTTATTAGCTCTCCTGATGAATTGGTGTAGGTTCTGGAGGCTATTGTTACTTGTTCGAACCATTTTGGTGGGCTGGCATGACAAGCAGTAAGTTTATTACTTTTCTTTTTCTAGTGGGTTACCTATTACTCTAGTTTGGCTACATTGCTATGCATGATATGGGCTACTTTTGCTAATGTTTCTCGGTTCGTTGAGTTCCAGAATTTTGAAGGACATTTATTCATATTGTTATTATTTGAGTTTTGCCATATTAATATTTGTCACAAAAAAATGTCTGAGTATGATTTCAATACTGTAGAAGTTAATGAGTTATCTTCTGTGTCCTTTAGGACATGTATATGCCACAGAGAAGTAGCAATGTTTAAGAAGGTTGCTTTAGTATGCCTTTGGTGTGTTTAATGTCTTTCCTTTAAACAACCAATCCCAAGCCCACGCCCGAATAAGGAAAAGAGTTGCATCATGTAGTTGACTACCAACATAAAATGAACAGCTACAGAAATCCTAAGAATAAACCTGAAGTCTAGAGCACTGCCGTCTTGTGTATACCTCAGAACTACAGCATGCTATCATTGAAAGTGACAATATTGAAGTCATCAACCTGAGCTCAACAGAAGGAATACCCCTTGGGAAATCTGCACCTTTGTTGAAGACATTAGACACCTCACCACAGCCCTAAATTTAAGTGTTTTACACAAGCTAAGAATTCTTAACAGAGCAGCTCATTGGGTTGTAGCAAATGTGATGTCTAATTTTATTCTATTGAGTTGGGTCAGCTGTCCCCCACCTGAGCTTAAGACTTTTCTGCTTTTTGATTGTAATCAACATTTTCCTACTCAAATGAAATTACAAGCATTTCTAATTACATAAAAAAAAAAAAGAATGGTTTCATTGTCATTTTATGCACATGGTGCGCAAATGACCATTGTCTGACCATCTTAACCATTCAAAGCTTAACTTTTAATTATTCTATTAAAAAATACTAAGTTTGTTTAAAAACTAAAATTTCTTGCATGACATTGCATAAAAGATAGTCTTTTATTAATGTGGGTCATGTTCATAACAACATAGCAGTTTATCACTTACACATAAACTAACTGGAAGATATTCTTCAAAGTTATTGCCACTTGAATCGGCAGAGTCAGAAAGTTTTGGATTGAAAACAAGTAATGAATCCTATAAAATTTCAATAATGATACTGTTAGGATCGAAATGCTCAATTTTTGTATATTTGATTGCATAAAAACGATCAAGTCGACATTGCATCTAATCATTTTCACATTCAAGCCTTGCTGTAATCTCATCATGGTTGATTGAGTTCCATGAATGGTATATATAAGTCAAACGTGCCTTTAGTACCGATAGTCCATGTCATACAACAATATACTTCAAGCTCATAATGTTTATCATAGAACTCTCGCCACCTTAGTATCCGTTGGATATGAGCACCTAGAGGTGAATTATGGGTTGCATGCCTTATAATTACATGACCAACTTGTGCTAAAGGGCCATGAGTCTTGATGGGGCTCATTGCAGAACTCACTCCTTCATTCATACCTCGTAACTACCATAATCTTTATATGATCCATGACAAGGCACAATGTTCCACGATGTTGATTGGGCATTCAATCGTTGACGTTGGTTGCGTGTAGATGAACTACGTCGTTAATTGCTTGATCAAAAATCATTGTTGGTTTAGTTGGAATGCTTAATTGGTATGCACCTACGCATACATGGATAGGACTGATGATTTATATAGGCGCGGTTGAGTATTTGTATAATAATGACATTATTAAATATTTGAAATGACTTCACATTGATAAGACCTCAACATTGATAAGATTGTGATATGACAAAACATTTATAACACTGATAAAAGGCCTGAGATGAGGTAGACACGACAATAGTGATACTGATAACACTGATAAAGCAATGATATGGCCTAACTTTGAAAAAACTGATAAGACTAACATATATTTGTGAATTACACTTTTTATTATCAAATATATACTTATCCAGTAGGTATTGTTCATTAGTCAAGACATTATTTCGTTCAACAAATGTTAACTCTCGTCCATATGCAGTTCCTAGAGCATATAATATCTACACATACACACCAACATCCTATTATTCTCCTTTTGGACTTGATTAACTGCTGATTCGTAGTATTCTCTATTCTCTTGCTGCATCATTAGTGAACGTTTATATGACACCGGTGTGCCAAGTTCTCTTAGGTGAGTGCATAATGCATCTAATTCATTAATACAAAACACCCACCCTCGTTATACTCCAGTATAATATTCTTTTGGATTTAAAAATTTCCCTTGTAATCATTATTTTGCTCTTGTAACAACCAAATCCTTTGACTTGTACAATTGTCAGAGGCTGTGATCCTCTTGATGTTGACATAATGCTTAATATGTGTGATATCAATCACGTTTAAGGTGTTTATATAGTGGTTTCAATGAATGATCATACAGATTTAATCACTTCATCACTTGGCTTCTAGAAAAGCTAGACAAATACGGAGTTATCCATCATAGTCATTAAGAGGGCCATAAATTCTAGGGCTTTCAAAATCCAACACGACACGATTAACCGACACGAATTAAACGGGTTTGGATGAGATCTTAACGGGTTTGGGGGATAAACGGGTTGACACGCCTAACACGTTTAATAAACGGGTCGTGTTCGGGTGAGACCTGTCAAACCGTTTATCACACGTTTACCCGTTTAAATAAAATTAATATAATAATAAATTAATAATTATTTTAAAAAAATTAGCAAGAAAAAAGAAGTAAATAAATCAATACAAAAAAAAAAAATTAAAGTAGTAGTTCAAAGACAAAGGAGGGGAGATGGGGAGCACTTCAAAGACAAAGGCAAATCAATGTCTTTTGTTTTTATCCCACATTGAAAAATGAGAGGAGAGGGGGAGGGTTGAGTTGCTTATAAAAAAGCAATGAGTTCTTACCTTTTTTTTAAGCCTTCAAGTTTTGTTTTTGTCCCACATTGAAAAATGAGAGGAGAGGGAGAGGGTTGAGTTGCTTATAAAAAGGCAATGACCTCTTACTTTTTTTTTTAAGTCTTATAAGTTTTATTTTTGTCCCACATTGAAAAATGAGAGAAGAGGGTAGGGTTGAGTTGCCTATAAAAAGGTAATAACCTCTTACCTTTTTTTTGAAAGCCTTCAAGTCTTATTTTCTATGAGATTTGGCTAAAAATTCCTCTTTTTTAAGGTAAGTATACTTGGAAGTAAAAAAAAAAATTGAGTATTAAAATTTATTGATATAATTATTTAAAAATTAAATGGGTTAAACGAATCGTGTCGTGTTACCCGTTTATTAAACAGGTCGTGCTCGTGTTGAGATTTTTCACCCGTTTATTAAACGTGTCATATACGGGTTTACATATTTTTCACCCGTCACCCGTTTAACCCGACACGTTTGACACCCCTAATAAATTCTCCAATCTCTAGGAACACCGTGTTTATCAGTGTGACTCATACACACATGCATCAGTTTCAATGAATGAATTCATACACAATTAGGGTTTAGTCACTTCATCACATGACTTGTGGAGAAGCTAGGCCATCAAATCACTAATAGGGCCATAAATCACTAGCATCTAGTTGCATAGTGTTGAGTCAATTGACCTGTGCCTAGTCATGTCTCGCAACAAATTTGAGTCAATTTACACAATTATGTGTCAGTGTGATTAAAAGGATCATGTATTGTACACAATCAAAGTTTAGTTAGTTCATCACATAGCTTGCATATAAGCCCGTCAAATACACCACTGCTGCATCACAATGTAACTATTCATTGAATATGTTTAAACGCCTCATTATATACATTTTATTTCGAATTATGAATCATGGTCCGCGAACAGTGTTTGAAAGTATGGGTTACGTTGAGCATTAGAGGATGAGTTCTTCTATCCATTGAATCATCGTTTTAAATTATTCTGAGAAGGTCATAAGCACAATGATGGACGAATGACAATATCGTTTGTGGGAAAAGAGAAAATCTAAGTAAAGATTTGCGCACTTGCAATTTATGAAGGACTCGACAAATTACCATTGATATGCCAATGGACACTCCTCAACGATTGGAACGAGCATTGTTTTGTTTTCTAACAAAAAACAATTATATGACAATCTATTTAAATTGGTACAACCTCCAACCCATCGCACGCCGTGCTAAAAAAGGGTTGATACAAGAAGCAGAGAAGAGTGAGCGAGCTATAGGTCTTCTGATTTGGGAAATCTAAATCTGATTTTATTCATGAATACCGTCATCTGGAATGACATTTTTAAAAGCGTGATTCCAAAAGGCGCTATTATGTTTAAGTTACTGTGCTGCATACGTCTAAAAGGACCCTTTAAAATCATTTGTAAAACTGACGCCTTAAGATGTCATTTGGAATGACACCTTCAATGCCTAATATCATCAGATCAACTTTAACCAGTTCATTTCGACTTAAAACCGTCATTTTAAATGGCTTTTTTTTAAAGTGGTTGGGATTGGAAAATAAGATTTAAACAAACTGGATTTGGGAAATAAGTTGGTCAGACGCCCTCCAAGTTTGGTGTGTTACTCTTCCCAAGTATCCCAAGATAACAAATGCCCCTGATTTTAATTAACATGCATTACTTTTTGTTCCACTTGGTTAAGATGTTAAAGATAATTTTGAATCTTCTTTCTGCAACTTATATCTTCATATAGAGCTCTCAATTTGCTTGTATCTTGGTGCTTTTTTATTTTAATATTCTAACTCTCTCATCCTGTAGATCAAAAGAACCCTATACTCTTTCATACCATTCAGAGTGCTAGTTGCTCGAAATATGACAACAATTCTTCCATAAGTGAAATATTAATCCCACCTTACAATTTCTATTATATAACACCCTACAAGTGATTCCTGAGCCCCAGAATCTATTCACTGTTCTTCAACTTCATATTCTCTTGTATTTTCCAATTGTCTCTCACTCTACCGGCTACCTGCAACTAAAGAAACTATGGAAAAAGGGGGAGGGGGATGTT
>CM042193.1:11997978-12014940 GCA_023539305.1 Ilex asprella
TTAAATGGGTTAAACGAATCGTGTCGTGTTACCCGTTTATTAAACAGGTCGTGCTCGTGTTGAGATTTTTCACCCGTTTATTAAACGTGTCATATACGGGTTTACATATTTTTCACCCGTCACCCGTTTAACCCGACACGTTTGACACCCCTAATAAATTCTCCAATCTCTAGGAACACCGTGTTTATCTGTGTGACTCATACACACATGCATCAGTTTCAATGAATGAATTCATACACAATTAGGGTTTAGTCACTTCATCACATGACTTGTAGAGAAGCTAGGCCATCAAATCACTAATAGGGCCATAAATCACTAGCATCTAGTTGCATAGTGTTGAGTCAATTGACCTGTGCCTAGTCATGTCTCGCAACAAATTTGAGTCAATTTACACAATTATGTGTCAGTGTGATTAAAAGGATCATGTATTGTACACAATCAAAGTTTAGTTAGTTCATCACATAGCTTGCATATAAGCCCGTCAAATACACCACTGCTGCATCACAATGTAACTATTCATTGAATATGTTTAAACGCCTCATTATATACATTTTATTTCGAATTATGAATCATGGTCCGCGAACAGTGTTTGAAAGTATGGGTTACGTTGAGCATTAGAGGATGAGTTCTTCTATCCATTGAATCATCGTTTTAAATTATTCTGAGAAGGTCATAAGTACAATGATGGACGAATGACAATATCGTTTGTGGGAAAAGAGAAAATCTAAGTAAAGATTTGCGCACTTGCAATTTATGAAGGACTCGACAAATTACCATTGATATGCCAATGGACACTCCTCAACGATTGGAACGAGCATTGTTTTGTTTTCTAACAAAAAACAATTATATGACAATCTATTTAAATTGGTACAACCTCCAACCCATCGCACGCCGTGCTAAAAAAGGGTTGATTCAAGAAGCAGAGAAGAGTGAGCGAGCTATAGGTCTTCTGATTTGGGAAATCTAAATCTGATTTTATTCATGAATACCGTCATCTGGAATGACATTTTTAAAAGCGTGATTCCAAAAGGCGCTATTATGTTTAAGTTACTGTGCTGCATACGTCTAAAAGGACCCTTTAAAATCATTTGTAAAACTGACGCCTTAAGATGTCATTTGGAATGACACCTTCAATGCCTAATATCATCAGATCAACTTTAACCAGTTCATTTCGACTTAAAACCGTCATTTTAAATGGCTTTTTTTTAAAGTGGTTGGGATTGGAAAATAAGATTTAAACAAACTGGATTTGGGAAATAAGTTGGTCAGACGCCCTCCAAGTTTGGTGTGTTACTCTTCCCAAGTATCCCAAGATAACAAATGCCCCTGATTTTAATTAACATGCATTACTTTTTGTTCCACTTGGTTAAGATGTTAAAGATAATTTTGAATCTTCTTTCTGCAACTTATATCTTCATATAGAGCTCTCAATTTGCTTGTATCTTGGTGCTTTTTTATTTTAATATTCTAACTCTCTCATCCTGTAGATCAAAAGAACCCTATACTCTTTCATACCATTCAGAGTGCTAGTTGCTCGAAATATGACAACAATTCTTCCATAAGTGAAATATTAATCACACCTTACAATTTCTATTATATAACACCCTACAAGTGATTCCTGAGCCCCAGAATCTATTCACTGTTCTTCAACTTCATATTCTCTTGTATTTTCCAATTGTCTCTCACTCTACCTGCTACCTGCAACTAAAGAAACTATGGAAAAAGGGGGAGGGGGATGTTGACTTGTAACCCCATCCACAAGAACCTATCATAGGACAAGTAGCAATAATCAAGGCTGCAATAAACTTCCATATGACCAATCAAGTGAAACTATGAATGTCCAGGAATCTGGAAACAGGCAAGGAATGGCTTGAATAACATGAACACTAACTAATCTTGTGCATGATTCAAGGAGCATAAATCCTACCAGCACAGCTCAAGCAAAGAAACATGACCAACAAAACATGGTCAACAACAATTCAAGAATAACAAGTCAATGATTCAAGAACAAGAACAGCTCAAGAGGAGTCCAAGTTGACCCATCCATCTAATTAACTAGATACTTCTCAACTACTGAAAGATCAGGACAATATAATGAACCCTCAATCAAGACCCTGTACAGATCAAGCGAAACAACCCAAATTATTTCCTTCAACTTCCTTTCAGCAGCCCATGAATTACCTTTTGATTAGCTACAAATCTCTTTCTCTTTATTTTCTTCCATATATGACCACTTACTCTCTCTTTCTCTCACTCTTCCTTAGTCCTTTATCTCTTCCTTTATCTAACTATTGATTGCCCCCCCCCCTTTTCTTTGTGCTACTCCTACTAATTTGCTAACCACTAATAATTAGACTGTAACTCCTGTATGAGTAACCAAAAAACTTAGCACACTCACAGAACTGGCGCCCGAGGGCCTGGACTTCTGTTTTGACCCCTAAATAAAATTAAATATATGGTTTGAGACCAGAATCGGCAGCCGTTTACTTTTTTATCCCTAAACAAATTTTCGCTAATGTTAATAATTATTCCCAGGGACGGGATATTACATTGCAAATGAATGATTTCAGGTTGCACATAACTACTTTATCGACATTTGAAGACTTCTTTATCGACAACACTACTTTATCAACAACAAAGAAAATAATATTTCTTTAAGATCCTTAACATTATACATCATTGATTGCTAATGAGATAGGTGATTGCTTGGTGTAATTCTAAGTCACTAAGGTAGCCAAGCTTTAGAACACGGGTTCAAATATGAGAGGTGCCTGCCACTTTATGCCAGGCCATACATTTGGTCTTTATCTAGTGCAATGTATTTTCCTAGCACCCTGCATTAGTGGGATCAACTCAAGTTCATAAGGTTTAGGGTTTACAAGAGAGAAGAAGCAAAAAATGAGAAAATTAGGGTTTAGGAGAAGGAGAGTTAACTAATCCCTCCTCTCATCACTTATATTTATATGGATTCATAATAGGTTACAAATTACAATTATGCCCTTGGTTAAAAAATCCCATCAGTCAACACTCCCCCCCCCCCCAAAAAAACCCTCAAGTTTGAGTATGGATATCTTTCATACGCAACTTGAATATATCTAAATGAAAAATTCTACTACTAAGTCACTTAGTGACCACATTGACTAATTGTTCTGTGGATGTCACAAAGATGTACAAATCAATCAATTATTTAACTTCTCTTGGATGAAGTGTATGTCAATCTTAATGTGTTTTGTCATGTCATGTTAAACTGGGTTGTGAGCAATATTTATGGCAGCTTATTATTACAATACAGATGCATAGGTTCACCATTCAAGATACCCAAGTCTTCCATTAAGGTTATCAACTACATAACCTCACAAATACCATGAGTCATAGCTCTTTATTCTGGTTGTGCACTAGATCTAGCCTCCACTACTTGCTTCTTATTTCGCCAAGTATCTATATTTCCTCCGGCAAAGGTATAATAACTTGTAGTAAACCTCCTATCATTAATTGAGCTTGCTTAATCTGCATTTGTGAGAGTCTAGGCTCAAGTGATCCTACTTTGAGAACAATATTCATTTGCTTGGAGATGATTTGAGATACTTTAGTATATAATGAACTGCCTTTTGATGGACTCGAAGAGCATGCATAAATTAGTTAACAACACTCATTGCATATGCTATTTTTGGGTGAGTGTGAGAAAGGTATATGAGTCACCCAACAAGTCTCTGATATCTTTCTCTGTTAACTTGATCATTTTCATCAATTCACAGTCTATGTTGTCTTTATAGGGCGGTCTACTACCTAGCATGTTGGTTTCCTGCAAGAGATCAAAGATATACTTCCTTTGTGAGATGAAAATGCCTTTATTTAATTTGACAACTTCAATTAGTAAGAAATAGCGTAAATGCTTCAAATCCTTGATCTCAAATTCATTAGTAAGGTGAACTTTCGGTTTAGACACTTCCTTTACATCACACCCGAGTATTATTTCATCAAATATACTATAAGAACTGAGATATTTCCACTCCCTTGTTTTATGAATATCGTGTGATCTGTATGACTTCCCTTGTATCCAAACTTGGCCATTGCCTTATGAAATCTGTCAATCCAAGCTCTAGGGGACTACTTTAATCCATAAAGGGATTTCTTCAACTTACATATCTTTCTATCTGTAGCTTAAGAAGAGAAACTTAGAAGAATATTCATGTACACCTCTTCCTCTAAGTCTTTATGAAGAAATATATTATTTATGTCCAGTTGTTGTATATCCTATCGCAAGCCAACAGTACAAGAAAGAATGACACGAATAGAATTCATTTTAGTCACATGGGTAAATATCTTCTGGTAAACAATGTTATATGTCTGGCTAAACCCCTTATTTACTAGTCTTGCCTTATATCTATCCATAATGCCATCTGCATCCTGCTTGACAGTGAATACCCACTTATAACCTATTAATTATTTCCATACTGAAAGAGACATATCCTCACAGGTTTCATTCTTTTCTAGAGCTCTCATTTCTTTTACCATGGTTGTTTTTCACTTGAGCTCTACAAGGGCTTCATTTAAACTGTGAGGAAGAGATATTGAAGATAAAGATGAAACAAAAACACGACAAGAGGAAGACAAAGAATTATAAGAAATAAATTTAGAAATAGGATGTTAGGTACAAGTCCCAAGTCCGAACTCCTTTTCGAATAGCAATAGGTAAAAAACTATCATTAATAGGATTGCTACAAGGAGACTCATTATCTAATATAAGGGAGTAGATCTGAAGAACTGAGTTAGGAGATGATGACTAACTTGGTAGCTCATGGGTAGTGATTTGCTTAGTTTGTTGTCAAGTATAACATCGCAAATTCTCCCTCTCTAATATTCCACAAGTAGTCTGCTCTCTTTAAATAGTTATTTTTACCTGAGGCTCCCCTTGGCTAGATTTCTTTCCTAGACTCAAGTATTGATTGGAAAGTAAGAGAATGAATCCATCATCTGGCATCTTATTCAATACACTCCTCCCCTAGAAGAGATGGCGGAGGTGGAGATGTACGACTCTGTCTCAATAAATGTGACATCCATACTAACAAACACTTTTTGGGATGTAAGATGGGTAGCAAAGTATCCAATAATGACAAAACACAAGGCCTCGGGATCCAACTTTATTTTGGTCCTTCGATAATCATGTACAAAGCCCACACATCCAAATACCTTTGAAAACTGGTTTTTGTCCTAGTTATTTTTGTTTGTTTTTTTTTTTTTTTGATGTATCTTTGTTTCTTGAGACTCCAAAAAAAAATGCCTTTGAAGGGATAGATAGACTAATGAAAGATTGACCCTTGAAGCAACCCTATAAGAGTTATAAAGTCAAGAATTTTTGAATGCATCCAATGATATGTAGTAGTAAGTATTGCATCTACCCAAAAAGACTAAGGGACACTCATAGTAAAAATCATGGAGTGCGCCACTTCAAGGAGATGTTGATTCTTCCTCTTTGCTTCACCGTTCTGCTCCAGTGTATCAACACAATTAGATTGGTGAATAATTCTATGTTCTGTAAGATAAGCTTGAGATTCTCCATTAAACTACTCAGTCTCATTATCAATATTGAGAACCTTAATTTTGGCATCAAACTTGAGTATTTACCACTGGTTATGAAAATTCTTGAAACATGTAAACACTTCATCCTTCTTATGCAACAAATAAATCCAAGTAACTTGACTGTAGTAGTCAATAAAAGTAACAAATCATCGATATCCGGGAAGAGAAACAATATGAGATGGCCCCTACACATCAGAATGAACAATCATAAATGGATCAATGTTTCTATTATTATTATTAGGATAAGAAGTTCTTGTATGCTTAGCAAATTCACAAGCATCACAAAGAAAGTGATCTTTATTACATTGTTTCACCAAAACTAGAAAAAAAATCTCTAGTAGTTCTACTAATGGATGACCAAGTCTTTGATATCATTAATGTAACTACTGGATGACCAAGTCTTTGATGTCATTAATGTAACTAATGGAGGGCCACATAACTAGAAGCCTGAATTGCCTGAGAAAGTTGATCATCCGGCAAATACAAACCACCATGAGTTCTACCATTACCAATCATTCTCCCTATTCCCAATTTCTGAAAGACACAATGAGAAAGGAAGAATGTTACAAAACTATTTAGAGATCTTGTAATGGTACTAACTGAAATTAAGTTAGGAGAAAAGTTACGAACATAAAGAACTAAAGACAAAGAAATAGATGGAGAATAATGAATGGAACATTTCCCAAATACAGATTACAATGAGTCATCTACTGCCTCAACTTTATCTCTACTGCAATATATGGAATAAGAAGATAAAATACTCAAGGAACCTGTCATATGGTTAGTGACTTTAGAATCGATAATCCAATGATTAGAAAAACAAGTGGCAGTAAAAGTACTAGCACGTATATCTGTGTGAGCAAAGTTGGAAACCACAGAAGTGGAAGCAGATGTAGAAAAAGTATCAAGCCCGACTATTAGACGCCTGAGAGCTTGCATCTTATTTGCAATGAAACTCGCCGTATCAGCATTAGCCGATTGAGAAGACCACTAAAGGAGGAGGAAGGATCAGTAATCTTAGTCATATGGGCATGTGAGCGCACATGATCAACCTATTACCCCCACGTCCCCTAGATATGGGCATGTGAGCGCACATGATCAATCTATTACCCCCACGTCCCCTAGAAGGACAAACATATAGTTTTCAACAATGGTCTTTACTACAATTATCACATTTCAACAAATCTTTTTCAAAATTGTCTTTTTTTCCATCATTGTGAGGCGAAAAGAATCTGATTTCTCTTTTTGGAATAGTTGCTAGAGCAGATCAATAATGAGTTGAGTGGTGAAGCATGACACTTCTCCTACTTTCCTCCCGCTACACATGAATATATGCTTGCCTAAAAGAAGGAAAGGAAAATGATCTTTTCTCAAAACCTGTAAATAGATTTTATCATACTCTATATTGAGACCAGTAAGAAAATCATATATTCATTCCTTCTCTACCAATTTCTGAAACTTAGTAGTATCTCCATTACAATCAACTTGAAAATCCTAGTAATAATCCAGATCCTATCACAAGGTATTCAATTCCGCATAATACTCTACAATAGTTATATCCCTCTATTTGGTTTCATGAATCTTTTTTCAAAACTCATAAATTTGGACTTCATTTCCAACCTATAAATAAGTCTGAGATGCAGTTGACCAAATCTCTTGACCTGTCTCAAGAAACAGAAAACCAAAGCTTATATGTGGCTATATCGAGTTAAGGAACCATATCATGACCAATGAATTCTCAGAAATCCATTGATTGAAGTCTTGTTCAGAATTGGGGGTTTTAGATTGCTCATGTCAAGTATCTATTCAATCCACTTGATAAGAGGCATGAACTGGACCACGCCAAATAGTTGCTCTCATCTAATTTTATTGGACTAATCTAGAGAGAAAAGCTACATCCAAGAGTCTTTGCACAAAATCGATCCACCCTTCTCTATATTATAGCAAATTTGGTACTAATTCTCCACATATTTACTCAGCAAAAAAAACCTTTTTCACAAAGCCCATCCACTAAATATCACAAAAAAATTGGGACTAACCCAGCACCAAAGGAACCAAACCAGCAATTTTTAACACAAACACTAACTAGTGATGCCAGCCACTAGCGACATCGGAAAGAGCCAAACCAAGCCACTGTGACGCCAAAAACAACCAACCAGCTACCTGCAATACCCAATCCTCTTCACTAGAGCCCCAAATTCATCACAACCCTCAAAAATACCTAGCTGAAGTCCAAGAAAAATACCCCTGCACTGCCAGAGGACCAAAGGGCATGTTGAGGTCCTCTACTTGCGATTATCACCCTCAAAACCCCACAGATCTTGCACAGAACTCAACTACAGTTCTACTGAGGCTTAGTCGGTACTCTCGGTTTGTCTTGGAGTAGTTAGATTGGTCACAATCTCAGCCAATGAGCACATTGCAAAATATGACCCAAAAATTCCAAAAAAATTCTAAAATTGAAAAACCACATTAGATGGCTTCAAAAATTCCAGAAAAATCACCATAATACTTAGGAGAGAAAACCGATGTAGTCCATGTTGAATTTGGTCAACTCCTGCAATGACGTCATCATTTAGGTTATGATGTCAGCATCTCCAAGGCTGTCCTAAGTGTTATTGTGACCTCAAATTTCCAATAGATCGCTCTGATACCAAGTTGAAGTCTCAAGTTCTTAAGGTTTAGGGTTTAAAAGAGAGAAGAGGCAAGAAAGGATAAAACTAGGGTTGCCCTTAGTTAAAATATCCCAACATTCAACAGTAATATTATGTAATGATTAAATAATCATCACTGGATTTTTCTCTTCATTAAATTGACTGGATTTTATTTTACTTGAATTGCAGTTTATTACCTTTTACATGTCATCCAATTGCACAATTTTTAGATTGATAAGTGGATTGTTCAGTATGTCATTATTAATGTCCTGAAAGGGCATGGGTGTTGGCCATTTGTCTATAATCTAAAAAAGTAACTAACATTTTTCATTTTAGTTTTGGTCTTACTTGGGTTGCAATTCCTTTTTTAACTCTCTCTCTCTCTCTCTCTCTATATATATATATATATATATATATATATATATCATGGACACACAGATAGTTGATACATTAAATTTTCTTACAGAATTTTTGCCATCTTCATACTATTCTACATCTCCAAACATATATAGTGTAAGATCTACAATTTCAGTCCTTGCATTTTGGCTAAGTAAGTTTCGTTGCAAACTGCAGTTTGTAAGTTCTGATGTGGATCTTGCATTGTGACAGTGGTTGTTGGAGAAATTGCTAATTTTGCTGCTTATGCGTTTGCACCAGCTATCCTAGTCACTCCCCTTGGTGCACTTAGTATCATCATCAGGTATGAGGACAATAACTTGTTAGAGTATTCAACCCAAAACCAAATACCAATGAGTGGAATAGCCTTTAAAGTATATAAACCAAAATTCAACGTGGGATACAAGCATTCTTTTCACCATCTCTAATATGGGTCCCAGGCTCCCACGTGGGCTAACAAACAAACAACAATGCAAACTGGAAAATTCAAATGGGTGACAGATTTTACCCATTGAGTACCCAAGGCCTAACTCTAATACTTTGTTAGAGCATCCAACCCAAAACCAATCGGTAATGAGGAGAGTAGCTCCACAAGTATATGAACTAACCAGTCCTCATCATTGGATGTGGGATACAAGCTATCTTTACACAACACATGATATTATGTTCATTTATTTCCTCGAGTTTGAATACTAACTTCCTTTCTTTTTTCCCTGCAGTGCTGCACTAGCACATATTATTTTACTAGAGAAGCTACACATTTTTGGAATTGTTGGTTGTGTTCTATGTGTAGTGGGTTCAATAGCTATTGTTCTACATGCTCCCCAAGAACGTCAGATCGAGTCTGTGAAGGAAATCTGGATTCTTGCCACAGAACCAGGTACTGTGGGGATATAGGAACACTCATATTGAAATCTTAGTAATCTATATCGTTATTTATTTTATATGAAGAGTTTATTTGTTGAACTATTCAGTAAACTCTCGTCAGACAATTTATTGTTTTGCATGTGCAGCCTTTCTTTTGTATGCAGCTTTGGTTATAGCAGCCGTTTTTATTATAATAACTCATTATATCCCACAGTATGGGCAGACACATGTAATTGCCTACATTGGAGTTTGTTCTCTAGTTGGCTCGCTTGGGGTGGGTAATCTGCTGTTCTTTTTATGGTGTTTCGCTTCTTGTGACTATTTTTTTTTAAATTTTGGTTTTTTTCGTTTGTTTTCTTGGGCGCTCATAGTTATTGTTAATCTTTTTTTGTCATCCTATTGGTGTAATATCCTGTTACAGGTTATGAGTGTCAAAGCACTTGGAATTGCATTGAAGTTGACATTCTCTGGAACGAATCAGTTGATTTATCCTCAGACCTGGGCTTTCACTATAGTCGTGATAACTTGTGTTCTTACTCAAATAAACTATTTAAACAAGGTAATTTTGGCATATTTTCGTAACTTGTTGGAATATTCCAAATGCCACGCAATGTATTGCTCTTATTATCATATTCTGGTCAATTACTTGAAAGTGGTAGATGTCACTGGCATAGTCTCTTCAACCTTGTTTATTGTCTATCTTAGCTGTTGTGACTTCAGTGATAATGAGATTAGAAGTGAAAGTTAGTTATGATGTGTAATATGAGTTGCTTGTCACTTGGCTATTGTAGTTACTATTAGTATGATTCCTTCAATAAATTTTGCGGGCTTCAGCGTTTGTGACCCGGTGGTTGGAGAGTAAAAATAATGGAGTACATAGTTTACTGTAATACTTGCAACAACCTTTTGCACTATCATCAATTGCATAGCTCTTGCCAACTTAAAAACATAAGAGGTTGGCTATTCACCATTTATTTTGTATCCATTTAATTCAAATTGAGATGATTTACCTGTATGATTTCTCATGACATACCATAACATCTTTTTTATCTTTTTTTATGGATAAATATGCACCACTCATCTTAGAAGGTATTATTAGTTTAAAGTACGAAGTAGAATCCCGTTAGGATAGGTGGCTCTGAGGATTACCTTCTACATGAACCATCATATGTATTGAAATATATATATTGTGTGTGTGAGAGTACATAGTTGTATATATGGATGGCTTTTACCTGGCCCTAGAGGTGCTTTGTAGATAAGGAAAACACCAAAGATCAAAATTTTGTTTCGTTGCATTGTCTCGGTCACTTAGAAAACAGAAATATTTCGATGTGTTTCGAAAACGTTTCGACCAGTTTTAGAAACATAATGAAAAAAATAAAAAATTTAAGAATTATTTTTCTAAAACATTGGTCGAAATATACCAAAATATTTTGAAATACCTTGAAACAATTGTGCAAATGCATTGAAATATTACAAAATATCTTGAAACATTATGAACACATCGAAATATTATAATTTTGATTCCATCGCTGATTTTTCCTTGAAAATGGAAATGTTTTAGACATTTCGACCATTCCAAAACGAAATTTTGATCCTTGGAAAACAGATTCCATCTTCGAGTTTTATGTTTTTCATTTAATTTTTGGTCTTCGGGTTTATGTTGTTTATTTTATCTTCTGTCTCCAACCCCCGATTTATGAGTGTTCTTTGCTGAAAACATGTTTAGATTTTCATTGCTTTTTGTTCTAATATCTTATGTGCAGGCTCTTGATACATTCAACATAGCTGTTGTTTCACCGATTTACTATGTGACATTCACATCGTTAACCATTGTGGCTAGTGTCATCATGTTTAAGGTATTTATCTCTGCTAAACTATAGGGGTAGTTTCTCTTGCTTGATGGGTGCAAGTTAACGTTCAATTTTGTTTTGTAAGTGTTGATTTAGGTATCATATGCTTCTTTTGCTTTAACTAACATGAAATGTTATGCTACAATGCTGGAAGAGCAAGATATCACGATTACTTTTTTTTTTATTAATTTTTTGCAATACCTAACTAGGCAATTATTGATATGTAATCATATTCTTGCAATTAATTGTGCTCTTATCTCCACAATTTTTTTTCAGCATATGTAATACTTTTTGCTTTCTATATAAGTTTTATCTTGCATTATCAACATTGCTTGGTTAGTCTTCTATTGCCTCTAATTAAGTGGTCTTGCGTCATCAATTATTATTGCCATTAAGTGTGGTTTTACTGCTTCATACCTTCTGGTTCTAAAGCTAGAAAGGAACAACATAAAGCATAGTAACATCTCATAGTTGATATTAGATGTATGTATCCAAAAAAATCAAGTAATTTCTTGTGGTTGATCCTAGATTCTTGGTTTCTGACTCAATTTTTTAAAATATTTTGCTTTTATAAGATTACATGGGATGCAAGCCTTTGCCTGTTGAAGCTTTAATACATGGGCCTATTTGAACCATTTTTTTGGGTGTTGGTAATTTCAAAACATCTGAGGAATCAACATGAAAACCTTGTATAGACCTGTCAGTTCATAGTATGGTTTGAATTATGGGCATTATGTGATATACAGCACGTTATCTGGCGGGTTCAGCAGCCGTGCAACGGCTGGCACACGTGTAAATTCCCAGGGGGTAAATACCTGGAGAGCTTTTCTGTTTTGTTAACGTGCACGCACACATCTGCATACATACATGTCTCTAGAGTATCCCATCATTTATAGTACCCCTTGGCTCAATGGATTTACATCTCGATATGGAAATTGTAGGAGCTTCATTTTTGGTTCTCAGGTGTGCACTCAATAAATAGGAGACATGTAGTTTCAATTATATTTTAGAGTCTGTTCAAGTATTCAATTTATCTTTTCCAATCCTGATGACATTGAGGGAACAGGTAGATTTTGCCCAGATTTTTATTGTCCCCTCAATAAAAAATTAATCAAATTGGTAAATATAATAGTTAAGATGACCAATCAAAACAAACCACCTAAGCTTTTTAAAATTGTAAAAATAAAAAATTCATAAAATTAGGGATTGAGATTTGGAAGTCATTCAAAACAACTGCATGTAAATAAAATATAGAGATTCTGTCTGGTTACTTTATGGATTTATAGTCATTAAATTTTCCAAGTTATGCGATGTTCTGGAAAGTATTCTTCTTTTACACAGGATTGGGACAGGCAAAATGCTAGTCAAATTATAACAGAGCTTTGTGGGTTTGTGACAATTCTTTCTGGGACATTTCTTCTTCACAAAACAAAGGACATGACTGACTGTATGTTCCAGATCTTTTCTGTCCCACTTTATATTAGTTTGAATAGGGTTTGGTCTACTCCAGGTCAATGGCTCCATGTGTTTCCCTTACAGGTTCTTCACTATCAATGCAAATGCACCTTCCAAAGCATATGAAAGAGGCTGGATTTGATCTTGAAGCTATTCCTCTTCGGTGCCAAGAATCCATGCAATAACCAGAAGTTTATTCTTCACTCAACAATCTGCCATCACTCATGACGTACATATGTTCTGGCAGAGGAAATGAAGTGGCAGGTCTTTTCTTCTGTGACTTATAACCCTTCTGTTACACAATTGTAATATTGAGCACATTGGTTTTGTATCTTAGCTTTGAAATTCACAAAGTACAGGCCATATAGTCCATGCAACTCATTTATGATATCAGATTTCAAGAGGTAGCCGGAGATCGTTGGTTCCTCAGTATACCTGCAAAATTCATGTCTTAAATTTTAGCTCCAAGAACGTGATTGTATTCTGTTCATTTTTTGAATATCTGGAAAACCATTAATGGAGCGAAGAATCAAATGGTGATCTCTCTTTCATATGGTCATTCAGTATCGTTTGTTTTTATGTTTTTATTTAATTTCTGTCTGGCGAAAGAACATTTTCTTCTTGTTACATCCACTCGGGGAAAAACCAAAGTAAGAAATATTGCATGTTTCCATTTGTTATATCGTTGGAGTTATTATGATTTAAGTGCATGGCACTTTACAACTCTTAAGGCCAAGAGACAACTATACAAAGTTGAAGATTCTCAATTCGAATGTTCTTTTGGAGTCGCATAGAGGCGCGAATAAAGGGGGTAAATAGTGTGTAGTTTGAAATTTCATTCAATAGCATCATTGAACGAGTTATCTGTGATGTTAAACTTTTAGTGATGTATAAAATTTCAAGTGCAATTTATAAAATTTTCAATTATTGTCTGTGTCTGAAGGCATGGAGTAGTAAAAAAATTATCAATCATAAACATATTTATATTTATACCAAAAATTAAATTACAAACACAAATGAGAGAGAAATGAATTTTAAGTACTGGTTGTAGGGGTGAACGATGGTAATGGTGGTGGTGGAATACGGTGATGGTTGTAGTGGTGGCAGTCGTGAGTAGCAACGGTGATGATAGTGGTGGTTTTCGGGTGACGATGATCGTAATTGTGGTGACAGTCGTGAGTAGCAACAGTGATAATGGTGGTGATTTTCAGGTGATGATGGTGGTAATAACAGTCATGGATAACAACAGTGGTAGTGGTGGCGGGCAACGATAATGGTAGTAGTGGTGGTAGGTGTGGCGAATAATAAATAATATTTTTATATTTATTACCACTATCATCATCATCCTACCATCGCCCACTACCACCACCCACTGTCACTCACTCCCACCACACCTATCATCATCACCCATTATTGCCCACTACCATCATCATCCACTACTACCCATCCCCCACCACATCTACCACCACCACCACCGTCATTGGCCACCATCCACCACCACTGTCTCCCACAAGTACTCATCGTCACCTACCATCATTCACGACTATAATCACCATTGTCAACGTCGTCACCACCGTCGTCGCCCCATCATCACTACCGTCTCTCACCACCACTACTGTCACCCATCACCACTACCACCGTTCACCCCCACTATAACTAGTGCTTAAATTTTTTTTCTTTTTTTTATGTTTGTTATTTGATTTTGAGTAGGAAGACAAATATATTTATGATTGATAATTATTTTTTATTATTTCATGTCTTCAAGCACGAACAATAACTATTATATATATAGAGTTTGTTTAGTTGTTGTATAGAAATGGACAGATTAAATAAAATAATACAGCCTAATACAATACAGATAGATAAAATACAAGATTAAATGGGATATTAGAATAATACGTAATTTTATCTAGTGTTTGATACACACAATATAAGCATTGGATAATAGTTATTTAGTTCAATCCGTTGTTTAGTTAGAGAATTATTTCATCGTATCAATGTTAAATTAACAAAAATAATTACAATCAGTGTTTGTTACATTGATAACATTTTAATTTTATCAGTTGGGGGGTTATAATAGTAACTGTGTAAAATAATACGTTTTGATTGGATTATAATACCACATTTTTTGGTAGTATTAAAATACATCCATAATATACGTCTAACGTATGAAAAATATACGATAAATATACGTTTTTTAAATTAATACGGTATCAAATTTGCTTACCAAACAAAGTATTAGGTCTGATTAAATAAGAAATAATATAATCTAATATTTAATCTCCTCATAATTCGTCTACCAAATGAGCTCATAGGGAATAAGATGGTTGTTCTATACATTCTATTGCCATGGACCTAAAATCAAAGGTGGGTGGTGAACCTATAATTTTCAGAATGTGAGAAGGCAACCATGAAATTTAGGCAAAATTAAGGGTTGATGAATGTTATCTACCCCCAGTCATGAACATGGAAAAGGATTAGGTACAGCCTCCGGAATTTTGGCTTTTTAGGGCTCAAATTGACTACGTTATTTATTCGTTAAAACTCACTTTTTAAGTTTAATTTTTTGAGATTAAATTTTTATTCCAGTTTAACTCGACTTTTAGATAATATGGTCATGCTTAGCTCGACTCGACACTACTGATTTTGATTTAACGATGTTGAATTTAACTTTAAGCTTGAACTCAAGCCTCCAACCCAAGAGAAACAGAGAAATAAATAAAAAAGAAAACAATCCCAATGCTACTTGAACTCATAATTGAATGACTAGGGGGTAAATATTTAATAAAATCCTAATACCAGAGCATGAGTGACCCACGTCCCAATAAAATGATTTTATTTCACCATGAAAAATATGTGTGTATATATATATATATTTTATTATAACTTAATCGCGCTCAACCTACCAAGCCAAGTAAGTAGCATATTATTCTGACTTGGCTTGGATATTAATCATGTTCAAAAATTTGATCATTCTCGATTTCTTTTTAATACGAATTAGTTTTAATGAGCTAAAACTAGACTAACCCCGGAGTTTAACTAGAGCAACTCCGTACATTTAACAACCCTACATTAAGGTCAGTCGGAGAAATTAAATTGTCACCTGCCATAATATATTTTTTCATTGATGTTTGTTTCACTTCACTTTCATACATTTTCTCCTCCTGCCTAACCAAAACAAGACTGAAGAATTTGAACCACAACTTTCTCCCAGGAAGGTAGGCAAGATATGCCTAATTATTCTACACAGTAGAATGAAAACGAATTTAAGGAACTGTTTGGTATTTAATGAATAAAATCGTGGGTTCCCTTTGGAGTTTGAGTGGCCCTCCAGACAGCTTATAGACATGGAGTGTCATGTCGCTATTGCCCAATGGAGAAGTAACCTTTTCTTTACTCAATTCACTTTAAGTGCAATAATTTTGGAACTTAGGCTTCCCCTGTTTTGAAATAAGGGTATGCACAGTAGCATTATATGCCACTTTCACTAGAGGTGCACCCAACTTCAATAATGGCTGCCAATGTTGCCAAACATTCGTTTAAGTGCAGGGGACGGATTCAGAAATTAAGTCTCCAATAAACAAACCCCGACACCTTGTGGATAATCTTGACAAGGGAAAGATAACGAAAGTGAAAGAAAAAAAAAATCTTAAGGAGAGGAACTCTTTTATAATTGTAATAGTTGCTTGGTACATAAGGCCATTTCCAACTCCCCTAGATCCTTTGTACTGTAATATGGACACTGGACAGGTTAAAAATAGGTAGTCAAATGATAAACCCTGACACATTATGGATAAATTAACAATAATTTCGTACTTGAACACACTCTGTAATTATAAAAATTAAACATTGATTGTATCATATTTATATTATAAATAATAATTTATTTTTACTTTCCTTTTCTTTATTACACAATTTAAAATTCAAGTGAACAGTGAGAAAATAAGAGAAATGTAAGGGAGATTGTAACACCCCAAAATACACTTTGGACGGCATTACATTCAATAACCATTCATACCATGAAAGCACTAAGATAAACCATCAATAAAGAATATTTCATAACAATACTTCATAACATTTACATCAATATCCCAAAAGAAATATGCCATCTTTGGCCTTTACATTCTCAATGAAAATTTACTATTATAGCGCAGCGA
>CM042193.1:12033994-12044964 GCA_023539305.1 Ilex asprella
AGCTGTCGATTCTTTGGCTGGTGGATGTGTATGGAGAGAGAGAGAGAGACAGATTGTCCTTTGCCAGTTGAGCGTGATATCTCCTTAGCCACTTTGAACTTGCAAATGAGGAAGCAGCCGGGAAGAGAATAAGGCAATAAGGCATCAAGCCATGTACCAAGGGAAAAGAACATTTAAAGCCTACTATTGTTGTATGTATATGTGTGTTGTATTTATTGCTAAGTTGGTTTTTACAGCTTGTCATTTGGACTCTCTCCCTCTCTCTTTGGATCTCTAACATTGCTCCTACAGTTTTCCGTTGTTACTGTATGATGATAGTGTTGGAATCGGTGTTCCAAAATAGTAAAATTACTTGTAAATATTTCTGATATTATGTAACTTAACATAAAATAAAACAGTAACTACTTAGTGTGAACAGTTGCACAGAAACAATCTTATACGAAAGAGTTACAGTAAAAAGATACAGTAAAGAGTAACAGTGATAGACTTATACAACAGAGTTACAACAAACAGTTACATGTAACTATTTTATCTAAACACAATAAATACTAACCCAATTGCAGAACATGAACTGTTATTGAACTTCAATTAGATCAAGGCTAGTGTTTGACACTATGTTCTTAAGACAGATTTCACCCCCACACTTGGTGCTTATAGAATATTGAGCGCTTGCCTCTCATGATACAATGATCTTCCACCAATAGAAGTAGCACTCCAATCTACTCGTACAACCAACCAAACTTATGTTGTGTACTCTCCAAATGTCGAAATACAAACTGTCGCAATGCCTTAATGAATGACCAAATTTATTATTATTAGAATGGTTAATGAACCTGGATATTTGTAGATACTTTGGTGACTTTTCGTACAATCACTACACTAAAAGACACAACCCAGAAATAAAACCTCTAACAGCCAGTAGACACCTTTGAATAACTGTTCTTCATGAACAGACACAATCCAAATTTTCGAATTGGAATAAATCAAAAAATCGAACCAGTTCGGGTTATGAAATTCTTGCTCATTAATTAAATGAATTTTCTCTAAAAAATTAGGGCTTGGTTTAACCCGTACCCAAGCCCGGCCGAGTCGGGTTGTGGCAGACGGGCGGCGCGTGCGTATGGTTGAACCAATGGCATGTAGGCGTTCGCTCTGCTACCCCTTGGGGCCCAACCCATAAAGCAAAATTGGTCTATATATGACCATGTTGAATATCTTCCTTAACCAATGTGGGATTGGTGTCACATCCCACATTGCACTTCCTTTATTTTCACCTTTTCAAGAGGGTCACTTTAGAGCCTATGTCCTCAATCATTTCTTACTCGATTTGAGCAAATGAATATATTACATTATACTCCTTACAGAGTAGAATATGAACCCACAAAAATTTATTCAAAATAATAATTTAGTCCCACTTTAATTTAGGCTCAAAGTCAACCAAAAACTCAGTTTTTACACTTAAAAAATGTTTTGGTTCCAACAATCCCCCACATGAATGGAAAATTGGCTGTTAGTATGCAAATGATAATGCTGACATACTATAGAGAATACATCTTTTGAAAGATTGTGCATCGAGATAGGTAGCTTTTGGCCTTGAACCTTCCCTAGTGAAAGCCCATTGGACTTATCGGCTAAATAGTGAACGCGATGTCTTGAACTATTCAACTGTTTGATAAATCAGATCAAATAGACTTCACATAGTCTCTTTTCTAACACAATTGGTTCTCATGATTGTGTTCATTTTGGCCCTGAACAACCCCTGGATTTCATGAGTGCTTTAGAGAATTCAGCCTTTACAAATTCTTACAGAAGCGACCCCTTCACATTCATATAGGTGACTCATATTAAGAATATCCTGCAATATCCCACTTAGATTTTTCAAGGTATAAGAGTCATTAAAAATATAGTTTACCCTAATAAACTCTGTAGGCAGCACTAGTTTATCATAGGAATAAGCAAAAGAGATTATCCACTTAGTGCTTCTTTTGAATCACGCATAATTCGGTTGTCCCTTTGAACCTAGATCTTGGGATATCCAGTCAACTAGGTTGGGTTGCTATTAAGGTGGCTCTTGTGTCATAGGCTTTAATCTTATTCTCCTCGATGCACAATTTACTTGCTCTTTCGTTAAACTTTTAGTAAGTGGATCCGTTAGATTATCTTTTGACTTTATATAATCAATGAAAATAATCACATTTGAGAGCAGTTGTCTAATGGTATTGTGTCTACGACGTATATGCCTAGACTTACCATTCTACATGTCACTTTGTGCCCTACCTATTACAGATTGGCTATCACAATGTATACAAATTGCTGGCACAGGTTTAGGCCATATTGGAATATCCTCTAGAAAGTGGTGAAGCCACTCAGCTTCCTCTCCTGCTTTATCTAAAGCAATAAATTTAGATTCCATTGTGGATCTAACAATACACGTTTGCTTTGAGGATTTCCAAAATACAGCTGCACCACCAAGTGTAAATGCATAACCACTTGTAAATTTTGTGTCTTTCATATCAGATATTCAATTTACATCACTATACCCTTCAAGTATAGCTGGATATCTTGTATAGTGCAATCCATAATTCAGGGTATATCTAACGTATCTAAGAACCCTGATAATTGCCTTCAAATGGTCTACTCCTGGGTTACTTGTATATCTACTCAATTTATTAACTGAGTATGCTATATCCGGTTTAGTGCAGTTCATGACATACATTAGACTACCAATGATACGAGAGTATTTCAATTGTGATATGCTTTGACCAGTATTTTTAGACAAATGAAGATTTATATCAACTGGTGTTCTAGCAATGCTGTTTTCATCTTTGTCGAACTTCTCAAGTATTTTCTTAATATAATGTGATTGAGATAATACAAGTCCATCAGATATTCTAGAAATTTTAATTCATAGTATAACATCTGCAATACCCAGATCTTTTATATCAAATTACTGGACAACATTTCTTGGTAACTGTAATAATATTATTATTACTACCTAAAATAAGCATATTATCCACAGATAGACAAACAACGACATATCCATTATTTGTGTCTTTAACATAGACACATTTATCACATTCATTAATTGTGAAACCATTTGACATCATTACCTTGTCAAATTTTTTATGCCATTATTTTGGTGTTTGTTTTAAACCATAAAGTGATTTAACAAGTCTACACACCTTCTTCTCTTGTCCCGGAGAAACAAACCCTTCGGGTTGCTCCATATAAATTTCCTCATTTATGTCACCATTTAGAAAAGTTGTTTTCACATCCATTTCGTGTATATCAAGATTATGCAATGCTACAATAGCTATGAGCATACGAATAGATGTTATTCTCGTAACAGGAGAATATGTATCAAAGTAACCAAGACCTTCCTTTTGTTTATAGTCTTTAGCTACAAGTCTAACCTTGTACTTATCAATTGATCCATCAGTTTTTCATTTTCCTTTTGAAAATCCATTTACACCCCAATGGTTTACTCCCTGGTGGAAGATCAACCAATTCTCAGGTGTGATTTTGCATGATGGATTTAATTTCACTGTTTATAGCTTCTTTCCACATAAGTGCTTCAGGAGTGGACATTGCTTTATTGAAGCTTTGAGACTCATTTTCTAACAAATATGTTAGAAAATCTGAACCATAGGACTTGAAATTCTTGCACTCTTGCTGAGTTTAAGTGCCTCTTCACTTTCATTATTTATAGACTCATGGTCTATATCACTAATCGCAGCATCATGAGTTCTTTTAAGAGAATTCCTATCATATGCATTTTTACAAGGAAAGATATTTTCAAAAAATGATGCATTTCTCGACTCAATAATTGTGTTGACATGTATATCAGGAATATCAGATTTATGCACTAAAAAACGATATGCACTACTATTTATTGCATAACCAATAAATATACAATCAATGGTCTTAGGTCCTACTTTAATCCTTTTGGGAATAGGAACCATCACTTTAGCCAAACACCCCCACACTTTTAAATATTTGTAGGAAGGACTCCGACCTTTCCATAATTCATAAGGGCGTTTGTCTAACTTTTTGTGGGGTAATCTATTTAAAATAAAATTTGCTGAAAGTAGAGCTTCCCCCCACAAGTTCTGAGGTAATCCCGAACTAATCAACATGGCATTCATCATTTTCTTCAATGCTCTATTTTTACGTTCAATAACTCCATTTTGCTGAGGTGTATAAGGCGCAAAAGTTTGGTGAACAATATCATGTTCTTGACAGAACCGATCAAAATGTGCATCATATTCACCACCTTGATCACTTCTTATTGCCTTAATTTTTAACCTCATTCTGATAATGCATAAATTTTTTCAATGTTTCATCTTTACTCCTTAGCAAATATACATAACAATATCTTGTGCAATAATCAATAAAAGTAACAAAGTATTTCTTTCCACCTCTAGTTTGAACATATTTCAAATCACATGTATCACTATGAATTAACTCTAGAGGTTCAGTATTTCTTTCAATATTTTGAAATGATACGCTAGTTAATTTTGATTCAACACATGCCTCACATTTATGACTTGCATCAATGTTAAATTTAGGCACCAATTCTAAATTCATTAATTTACGCAAAATATCAAAATTAACATGTCCTAATCTACCATGCCATATATTAGAGGACTCAATCGTATAAGTAGAAGATGTGTTCTTATTATTAAAATCATATACAATAGTCATTACATTCATCTTAAAGAGCCCATTGCGCATATATCTCTTGCTTACATAAATCCCACTCTTGGTGAGTACAAATTTGTCAGACTAAAAAACTAACCTAAAACCCTTCTTACTCAACAATGATCCAGACACAAGATTTTTTCGAATTTTTGGAACATGTAACACATCATTGAGAGTGAGTTCTTTCTTGGAAGTCATCTTCAATAAAACATTTCCTTTGCCTTCAACTTTGGAAGTGAAGGAATTTCCCATGAAGAGTTGTTCTTCATCATTAATTGTTTCATATGAGGAAAATATTTTCTTAGCCGAATATATGTGTCTAGTGGCCCCGGTGTCCACCCACCATTCGTTGGTATTTTTCACCAAATTTACTTCGGACACTATTGCAGAAAAACTTATGTTAGAAATATTTTCAGAAAGTTTTTCTACCTTGGTTATATTAGCTTGGGCAACCTTCCTCTTGTGGTTCACTTGTGCTTTACGGCTTCGACAATCCTTTGCTCGATGTTCCAGTTTATTGCACACAAAGCAGTTGCCTTTGAACCTTTTGGAATCACCACCCTTGGTCCCTTGTTGACCAACATACTTTCTTTTTTCGTTGGTTTTATGTCCCTCTTCAATCACACGTGCCTTTGACTCCATAGAATGATTACCCACTTTTTTCTCGGAGACTCTACTGTCTTCTTCAATTCTCAATCTCACGATCAAGTCTTCAAGCTTCATTTTTTTACGTTTGTGTTTTAAATAATTTTTGAAATCCTTCTAATTTGGCGATAATTTCTCAATAATTACAGCCACTTGAAAAGATTTACTAAGCACTATCCCTTCAGCATGAATCTCATGTAGGATCACTTGAAGATCTTGAATTTGACTTATGATAATCTTGGAATCCGCCATTTTGTAATCAAGGAATCTGCCCACAACAAATTTCTTCATTCCGACATCTTCCGTCTTGTATTTTCTATCCAAGGATTCTCACAGCTCTCTAGCCGTCTTGATTGGACTATACACATTATATAATGTGTTATCCAATCCATTGAGGATATAATTTTTATACAAAAAATCAGAGTACTTCCATGCATCCACAACAACAATAACTTGGCGGTCAGTTTCATTCTCACTACAAACAGGAACATCCTCACAAAGAAACCTTGCAAGGTTCAACATAGTGAGATAAAACAACATTTTCTGTTTCCATCTCTTGAAGTCGTTCCCGTTAAACTTTTCGACTTTCTCTCCATGAGATACATGAGTAGGTACAGAGATAGGCACAACATGATTTGTAGTAACAAGAACATTATTATCATTTGCATCCATTTCTGATCAACAAAGATTACAAACTATTCAAAATAGGAAAACAATAATACTTTTCAAAGCAAGTTATAAAAACAGATTTGGTGTCACTGTTTTAACGTTTCTGTATGGTGTCACTGTTTGGTGTAACTGTTTAAAACATACATAGAAACAAGGTCACTGTTTGATATAACTGTAAAAATTTGGTGTCACTGTTTGGTATAACTGTTTTGAATCAGACTAAAAAACAATGTCACTGTTTAAAATTAATCACATAAACAGAACATGAAAATTTTCGACAGAAAAATTTTCAAGCCTTTTCTAATTATCACAGATTGAAAAAAAATAAGTTTTAACAATTTGTAATATTTTAGAATACTAAAACATGTATCAGAAACACAACAAATAATTAAACTAATGGAGTAGAAAAATCTGTCTTAAGATTGTTTGAATCGATGTTCCAAATTAGTAAAATCACTTGTAGATATTTCTGATATTATGTAACTTAAAGTAAAACAGAACAGTAACAATAAAATGCAAAACAGTTTCACAGAAACAAATTTGATGAAAGAGTTACACAAAATAGTTACACAGTTTACAGTAGTACAGTAACAACAAAGAGTTACAGTAAAGAGTAACAGTGACAGCCTTATACGAAAGAGTTACAATAAATAGTTACATGTAACTATTTTGTCTAAACAAATTAAATACTAACCCGATTGCAGAACATGAACTGTTATTGAACATCAATTAGATCAAGGCTAGTGTTTGACATGTCCTTAAGACAAATTTTGCCCCCACACTTGATGCTTATGGAATATTAAGCGTCTGCCTCCCAGGATACAGTGATATGCCACGAATAGAAGTAGCACTCCTATCTATTCATACAACGAACCAAACTTATGTTGTGTACTCTCCAACTATCGAAATGCAAACTGTCTCAATGCCTTAATGAATGACCGAATTTATTATATTAGAATGGTTAATGAACTCGGGAATTTATAGACACTTTGGTGACTTTTCGGACAGTTACCACACTAAAGACACAACCCAGAAATAAAACTTCTAACAGCCAGTAGACACCTTTGAATAACTGTTCTTCATGAACAAACACAGTCCAAAATTTTGGCCTGGAATAAATCGACCCACGGATACCACCAAATTAATTTCAGTTTAAGAAATTAATGTCTATTTAATTAATTCATTTATTTAAATGAATTTTCTCCAAAAAGATAGGGCAAGTCCTGGTCGTGGCGAGGCGGGCGGGCGGCGCGTGCGCGTGTGTGGTCGAATCAACGACATGTAGGCGTTCGCTCCGCTCATAAAATTGTGGTACCCCTTGGGGCCCAACCCATAGAGCAAACTTGGCCTATATATGTCCATGTTGAACTTCTTCATTAACCAATGTGAAATTAGTGTCACATCCTACATTGTATTTCCTTTATTTTCACCTTTTCAAGAGGGTCACTTTTGAGCCTATTTTCTCATTCATTTCTCATTATTATCATTTGCATCTATTTCTGATCAACAAAGATTATAAACTATTCAAAATAGAAAAACAGTAACATTTTTCAAAGCAAGTTAAAAAAACAGATTCGGCGTCACTGTTTTAAAATTATTATTTTAATGTTTCTGTATGGTGTGACTGTTTGGTGTAACCGTTTAAAACATACACTGAAACAAATTCACTGTTTGGTGTCACTGTTTAAACAAAGTCTCTGTTTAAAATTAATCACATAAACAGAACATGAAAATTTTCGTAACAAAATTTCCAAACACTTGGTGCTTATGGAATATTGAGCCTCTGCCTCCCAGGATATAATGATCTTCCACGAATAGAAGTAGCACTCCAATCTATTCATACAATGAACCAAACTTATGTTGTGTACTCTCCAAATGTCGAAATGCAAACTGTCTCAATGCCTTAACGAGTGACCGAATTTATTATTATTGGAATGATTAATGAACTTGAGTATTTATAGACACTTTGATGATTTTTTAGACAACCACTACACTAAAAGACACAACCCAGAAATAAAACCTCTAACATCCAGTAGATACATTTGAATAACTGTTCTTCATGAACAGACATAGTCCAAATTTTCGGACTGGAATAAATCAAAAAACTGAACCAGTTCGGGTTATAAAATTCTTGCCCATTAATTAAATAAATTTTCTCCAAAAAATTAGTGCTTGGTTTAACCCGTACCCGTACCCTAGCTCGGCCGAGTCGGGTCGTGGCGGGCGAGCGAGCGGCGTGCGCGTGTGGTTGAACCAACGGCATGTAGGCGCTCGCTCTGCTTACGAAACTGTGGTACCCTTTGGGGCCCAACCCATAGAGCAAAATTGGCCTATATATGCCCATGTTGAATATCTTTCTTAACCAATGTGGGATTGGTGTCACATTCCACATTGCACTTATTTTATTTTCACCTTTTCAAGAGGGTCACTTTGTAGCCTATTTTCTCATTCATTTCTTACTCGATTTAAGTAAGTGAATATACTACATTATATTCCTCACGGAGTAAAATATGAACCCACAAAAATTTATTTAAAATAACAATTGAGTCCCACTTTAATTTAGACTCAAAGTCGACCAAAAACTCAGTTTTTATACTTAAAAACTGTTTTGGTTCCAACAGATAATTCAGAATGTTCACTGAGCTCCAAGTGTTGCTAAGAGTTGGATTCGTCTTCCAGAGCGCATGCAAAGGCAAGTGGGAGACCAGTGGGGCTCCAACGGATCGATCATTTGATGATAAAGTCTAAAAGGGATGCTTAGGAATCAAAGAGAGCTTGTGTTAGTGTTTAATTCCCTCAGCTCTATCTCCCTCATGGATTCCCTTATTATAGGCCCTTTGGTTAGGCTGTTAGCAGATCTTGCTCTGCCTAATCGAATTGAATCTGTTGTACTCTACTTGCTTGATCCAATTTTGCTAGCTAAGTAGAAGTGATAGTTGAGTTGAACTAGTCAAAGTCCATATAAGATATGGCTCTACCGAGCTTCTAAGGCTGAGGGATAGTTAACTGCCGAGCTGGAACTAATTCAAGCTGTCGAACTCACCTATTCGAGCACGTTTTTTTTGTTCTCGATGTGACTCGATGTGACTTGCACTTAGTCTACATTTAATGCTAATGTCCGTTAGGTTGAAGTCACTTTTTTTAATTCCACTTTTACTGTTTCTGTTCTCATAAGTGGGAGGGTTTTGACCTTGGCCACCTAAATCTCTTCGTTGATCGATTTTACATGAGTTCGTCTTCGATTCTTGCGTCTCTTCTTTCTTATAGGCCCACTTGTCTCCCTCCTTCTAATTTGTAAATTCATCACTACTGCTTTACAACTGAGTGATTTAGAGCAAACCCTTTTCGATAACACCCGACACCTTGTTCTTGAAGCCGATAAAGTAATAACTAATATTAAAAGAGCAATGTTATGTAATCCAAATTTGTAACTCAAATTTACATCTCAAATGAAGGTGGATCATTGTATCAGTGAGTTCTATTTTAAAAAATTGATGGGACTCACTCATCTAATGGTCTCCTTTCATTTGTGATGTAAATTTGAATTACGTAATATTTTCCATATTAAAAACTGGTGGCATTTAATCTACACATAATTAATTATTTCACTAATTTATTATGTTTTTGACTAAAAAACACTACAACACTTCTACTTAAAAAATAGACTATCATAGATCCTTATAGCTCACTAATTTATTATGTTTAGTTATCATCTATTGTGATGCTTATAAAGTGAAATGATACATTTCTTTGAACTTTTTATAGGATGAAATATTGCCTACCATATAAGGTGGAATTCTTTGCTTCGCATTTCTTTTTCTGTTTAGTTTTTTTTTTTTTTTCATATGATGAAATTTCATTAATATATTGACAAAATTATCCTTATTGCTTTGTGTACAAATTGTTATCTATTTAAGTTTGAACCCTTTCTTAAAATATAAGATTTCTTATAAGAGCAATGTTATGTATCTTAAATTTCTATCCCAAATCTTTATTCCAAATTAAGGAGGACCATTGAATCAGTGGGTCCTATTTTTAAAAATTGATGAGACTCACTCATCCAATAATCTCCCTTCATTTGGGATAGAAATTTGTGATACATAGTATTTTCCTTCTTATAATTAGGAGTGTTCACCCTACCTTATGAGTAAAAATTATGGTATTTCGTCTTCTTACCCGATATTTTATAGAAGAATTTTTTTTTGTCTATCCTACCGATCAAGTGTATTATTCTTATCCGAATTCCATTCAAAACAATTGAGTAAGAAGTCAAATAGGAAATCGGGTGAACATAAATTTTTTAGTTATTAATTTTTGAATTATTTTAATAATTTAATTAAGTAACCTACACCAATTAATTAACACAATAAACCAATAACACTAAAGAAAGCACAATAAATTCGATAATACATAAACAATTATAATAAAACACAATAAGAAAACTATAAACATCAATAAAACATCAGAGTTTTTGTATATATATGCGGGTAAGGTAGGGTAGAATAAAAAAACTAAAATTTTGTAAGTATTTCGCATTTCTATTCGATTTTTTTTTGCGAAATGTCAAAAGATTTTCTATTGGCCTATTTAATTCTTTCGAATAGTCGATTAGTAATGTCGGATAAGATAAGACATGATCAAAATTTACGGCTAATAAAAAATTAAGATACCTTATAACTTGAGAATGCTCTGTACAACTGTAACATTACCATCTACATTCACCACTACACTTGAGGTACGGTTACCTCAATTTTTTTTTTCAGACTTTATCTAATAGTAGTGATGCCGAAGTAGGCCTGTCAAAATTCAACACGACACGATTAACCGTTGATTAAACGGGTTTGGGTGAGGCCTTAACAGGTTCGAGTGATAAACGGGTTAACCCGTTTAACACGTTTAATAAACGAGTCGTGTTCGGGTGAGACATGCTAACCCGTTTATCACCCGTTTAAATA
>CM042193.1:12045064-12069195 GCA_023539305.1 Ilex asprella
TGTGAGAGGGCCCATGGGCCTTAGGCCAATTCTTAGATCCATCTGGGCCATTAACAATCCAACAAGTTTTAGATTGGAGCGGGCATGAATGGGGCGGGGCGAAGTACAAGAAATATTAAATAGCATCTTCCAACCACTAAATATTTGTAGGGACAACTTCATTCACACTCCTTTTCAATTATCTTATCTTCAATGACATTCTTTATATTATTTCAAACGTCATTGCATACCTTCTAATTCATATATTTGTTTTATACACATCCATTGCAATGGAGAATACCCATAATACCTTTTTTATTTTTTTATTTTTTTATTTCTCTCTGTCATTATCTCTATTCGCCACCTTCCAAGCAACCCAATGTTCAAAGTGTGCAGGGGTGGCTTGATATGTTTTGAGGCTCAAAGCGATAAACTCAATCAAGATTTTTTTTTAATTCTTTTTTTAATAATAGTGTAAATTTTTTAATATTTAATTTTTTTCTCGGATGCATATTAATTGTTTAGTATTTATGTTGAAGTTTTTCTAACATGTCTTTTTTTATTGATAGTATAACTAATTAACTTAATTTTTAAATTAAATAAAAAATTCCAAAACTTTCAAATTCAAAAATCATTTGACAGATTATATTATCTCGTCATTGACACTCTTATAAAATTATTTTTTGAATATATGTTTGATTAAGTTTTTTAAGATTATGATAAAAAAAGAAAAATATTACATGAACCTTATTTAGTAAACTTATTTGACGATCTTATCATTTCCTGTCATTAGATTGATAGTGGATCCTACTATTACTTGAGATCCACTATCAATTTTACAACTATGATCTATCATGTCACCAAATAAGATTACTAAAGTAGATACAAAATATTTTTTTTTTCTTTTTTTCTTGTAAAATGTTATTATGTGAGATCAATCAGTCTAGAGTTTTTTGGTTGGTTTAGGCTTTCATATGGTGCTTTTTATAAGGCTAATTTTAATGGGTTAAAAGTGACTTAGACTATATTTTTAGACTTCGTAAATTTTGGGGCCCTCTTTATTGGTGGAGCTTAAAGCCACTGCTTCTTTTCCTCCATTGGGCCGGCCTTGAAAGTATGGGCTCACTGCTGATCCAATATCAGCACCCTTCACACAACAATCACAATTTCAACTAGTATCGGTAGTGACTGGATTATGACTCGGTGGTATCCGCCTGAGTCAAAGATATATCTGAGTGAAGTCAAAAAATTCATACCGGAGCTAGACTAATATTGTGAGAATCGTGTGCCAAATTTCCAAAATCCCAGAAAAAATGCTGAAGGCAAAAGAAAGGGGGCAGAAATAGGCAAGCATCAAAAGGTGTATGAACTACCCTTTTATTTTTTATATTTCCTTTTTCATCTTTTAGTTGTGTAGTTAGTGTATAGGTTTAGTGGTATATTAAGAAGTTTCTTTTGGGTAG
Source organism: Ilex asprella (assembly GCA_023539305.1). NCBI lineage: Eukaryota > Viridiplantae > Streptophyta > Magnoliopsida > Aquifoliales > Aquifoliaceae > Ilex > Ilex asprella. The sequence goes on from CM042193.1 coordinate 12,046,507, forward strand.
TAGTAGCCTTTGTAGGAGAACCATAGGTAAAGGATGTTATATTTTTGTTCCTTTTGTACCCAAAAGCACATTGCGGTTATATACACATGAAGTACCTTTTGATTCCATTAGTGTGTCATTTATTATTTAAGTGTATACATTTCAATTTGATAATATTTGTCATGTGATGGAGTATGCTTTGGAATTTATAGTTTAATGCTTAAGAAGTTTGATTTTTGTTTACTTTGGTTTGTTATCAGACTAGCAAAGTCTAAGTTGGGAGGTGTGATGAGAGTATAAGATTGCATATTATTAGCCTCATATCATCCATCTTAACAATGCAAGCCACTTAATTTCTTTATTTTAATTAAGTTTTGTATTTTATAATGAATTTGTGTGTTTGTAAGTGAGCTGAGGTAAAAATGAGGATTTGCACGTGTTTCAATGATATAATGGACTTGGAGGATGAGCTAAGAGATTCAAGAGTGAAGCCAAGACCACTACAAGCATAATTAAGGAAAATATCATTTCTACCGGTAGGTCTTCTACTGATACAACGAAGGCCAAAAGATGGCTCTACCAATAGGAAAGCACTCCTACCAGTAGGAGCAAAATAGAGAGTTGTTCTACCGGTAGGTCTTCTACCGATACTATCCTACCGGTAAGTTGAAGACAGAGATGTGTTCTATCAGTTGGAGAGCAAGGTAACCAATAAAAGAAGAAAAATAGTGAATAGTCATATCGGTAGGTCGTTGTTTGCTTCCTATCGATAGGTTACTGAATTTCAATAATTAAGACTCCTAAAAAAGACAATTTACTTGCTTCATTCAAGGGTCGTGATTATTGGATCAAGATAGAACAATAAGCAGAAAATCTCATATAAATACTCAAATCTAACAAGAGAGAAGAGATCATGCATTCCATAATTCAATTCACCGTTATTCTCTTTTCTCCTTTCTAGAGTTTTAGATTTTCTTCTTCTCCTTTAAAATTTTCTCCATTGTTTTACTAGCTTTGTTTAAGTGTACTATTGGTTCTTTGCTTTTTGTTAATCAGCATTTTTTCAGCTTTGTTTTATCCATTTCGAACTTTTATATTCAATCAGATGCGTAATGGTACACCTATTAATATATTAAAATACATATACATTACTTTTTCAAAATAATAATAAAATACAATTTCAGTTTTAGACAAAATTGTGTTTTTACTATAAAAAAAAATTACCCAATGGTACATAAGATACCATAGGATAACCTTTCTTCAATTTTTTTTTTCTCAAATACATTTAAATAACATTTTTTTGGTAGCAGTATAATTAAATAACGTTAACTTTATATTTTTTGCTTTTATACTTTGGACTTTTCTTAGTTGTGCATAAAACTCACTGGCATTAAGATGAATATAAAGCAGTGTGGCAAAAAGAATAAGCAAGCTGTACTACTCTTCAAAAAAATCAGACTTCACCATCCAACATCCAGGCTGTACAATGTAAAGAGAATTTCACAGTAGAGCAAATTGAATTGCCAATCATAAGTTTATACACCCCACCAAAAAAATTTCACAGATCAGAACGGCACCCATTTTGATACAGAAAGGTATATATATTGGCAGGAGCTGTCACAAATGTAAATGGTATGTTAGTACAAAAGTTTTGGGTGCTTCATCTTGTCTCAAATCCAGGCAATGAATGGACAATTGGAAACAATACAACAAAGACTCTAAAGCTGGGTCTTTCTGTTCTTTTCGGCAGGCAGAGGAGCCAGATAAACTAACCTCACTTGATCAACTGGTATCAATAGATATGTTCATCTGGCAGACATTTTTTGGATTCAAATCGACATATATACCATATATGATGTCAACTAGCACCTCTGCAACAAGGTCACGGGACAAATCTCTTTGAAGCAACTAATAGGCATAGCCAAGCATAAAATCCCAAAAAATTGAACCAGCTTGCAGGCAAACCTCAAAATAATGTACAGGCTACTCTGTCGCATGTCGAAGTATCTTCCTTTTCTCTTCTGACCTGTGATGGAACAACTTAGCTACAGTACGCCTCTCACAGTCCTGCAAACTCGAGAAACCAAGGGCGTTAATTTATGTATCTATATACATACTTACAAAGGTAGACTTTTGTTTCAGTCCAGCGTTAGATATTCATTCGCTTGAATTAAGATGCAATTTACAGGTTTCTCACCTTGAACATATTGAGGTAAAAAGGTTTTCCAGGATTCATCCTTCTCAACTTGTGGTATGTATATGCAAAACTTAGTTGATCACGAGGAGTAAAGCGGGCAACCTCATTAAACCAAAGACAAGAGAACAAGTTTGACATAGGTGTGTGGGCCCTTACAATGAAGGACCCTTCAGGTACATCTGCCCACAAGCCAGAATAAATATTATGCATTTTTTTTAATCAAAATAATATTATGCAATTAAGGATGCAATATTTAGCACAAGCTGCAACATATTAAAATAAAATTGAATTTGCAAACAAAAACATACTGCTGGGAAGAAGCTTGTTTGGATCTGATGCATTGAATCTTTTCAGTCCATCGGCTTGGTAGAATGCAAATTGTTCATCTATGATAGTATGATTATACTTGTTAAGCTTCTTATTTTGAGCCACTTCTTCCCACACACAGTGGCGGTCGTAGTGATTAGAAATTGCATACTCATAACCTTTTCGCCACAGGAAGTATTCCAAGATGAGCATTGGGTCAAGCTGTAGGCGTAATTTGCTATCCAACCAAATTGAATACCTGAGAAAATTCCAGACGTCAAGTGTTTTGGAAAAAAGTACAACCGGGATAGAGCTTGAATATGAGGAAGACATCACCTACCAAAATAGAACAATTTGAAAAAGCAATTCATACAATAACTCAGCTTCTAAATTGATCATCACAAAGCAATGTGCTACTGACTTCAACACCTCCTTATAAACAAGAGGAGAATAGAATTCAATCATTTAATCTGCAAGCTCGTCATCCTCTACATTCGATTATCTAGATATGGATTGATATGTTTAATTGATAATACAAATTCGAATATGCTATTATATTTCAAGAATTTAGATTTGGATATACCAAAATTAGACCTAATTGTGAATCGGAAACGATTCACCAAAACACATGCACACACACGTATATATAATATTTAGTCTTCGATCAAATTTTTAATATTTAATGGATATGGCTATGAATTGTAAAGAGAAAATTTGATGGATAATCAGATCATATTCAAATTAGAATTTTCAAATCAAACTTGGATTTGAATCACTTAAAATTTGATGGTTGACATGTCTATTTATAGTTTGTTTACAAAACAATATTTTCTATGAAAATTATACTAATACTAGTATTTTCTATAAAATAACTTTCATATAACTTTTCTTAATTAGGTTCTATCTTTTTGCGTGTAATTTATGCGTGAAAAACTTTTAAAGCAGCAAAGTAAAAAATTATCATAAAGAATTACTTTATAAATAGTGTAAATTGCAAAATACTCATATTTACAAGACAACAAATTTTGATAATTGCTCTTTAGTTTTTCCCCTCAACTTAATGATTGCATCCACTGGAAACGGACTCTGGCTCCGCCCCCGATATAGTATTATAGCGTATGATACAGATTTCATCTTCATGCTTCCCCATATCACTACCCAAAATGTTCTCTTCTTTTTCATAATAGTGAAGGGAGAATGTAAATATCCCTAGTCTTATCTTCAACAACCCTTTCTCCTACTCTTTCCAATTTTTCCCTTTGACTAAACAAACTACGAAACCAAAATTCCATTGACTTATACAACACAAGGATGTGATATAGTCAACAATCTAAATATTGATCAACTATTGAAGGGATACATGAGAGATTCAGAATTAAGAGAGTCAACATTTAACCTGATCCAATAAGAATTAGAAAAAACAAAAAAAATAGACCAAGATTATCAAAAGCACTTATAAAACAAATTTGCTCCCCAACCCATGTCTCAAATGTGAAAATAGGCACTTGTTTTTAACAAGTTGGAACTTTTTACAATTATTCAATAAAATTCACCTTAATCAACAAAGTTTTGATCCTCTTAAGGAACTCTAAAACTAATAGCACTAAAAAAAAAAAAAAAAGAGGAATACTATTATTATAAGTTTCATTTTCAGTAGCCAACATAAAACTAATTACACTCAAAAGTGAAAAAAGGAATATTCTCATTATAAGTTTCATTTTCAGTAGCTAACATACTTCATGATTCTTTCTCCTACGTTGGCATCATGGGAAAACATAGGATAAGTTCCTCATATATTTCTTGTGGGGTGGTATCTAGGATGAGTCTAAGTATCATCTTGTTGTTTAGAGGGTGGCATGCACTTCCTTTTTAATAAGAGTGTAGGGATAAGGAGTTTGTGGTCCTTCATTGAAACCCTCCTAGTTGTAGAGTTCAAATGGAGAGCCATTGGTTATAAAGAAGAACAATTAAAAATAAGTTAGTAGGATAGATGAGAAAAACAAAATGGTGGGAGTTCTCCGTACACATGAGATTTGCGGCAGGAGCATGTCATAGGGTGTGGTAGATTTCCATACAATTGCAATGGTCGTAAATTATATGTCAAAGTGAGGTAGGTGAAATGCATGGAAACTCGCTTTCTTGAGCAACTTCTTTGATTGGGAGTTAAAGAATGTGGATGCTTTGGTGGATACACTCTATCATGCATTATTTTGGCCAGGGCAAAGGATTCATGAAGATGGGTGCCCTTGGTAATGGTAAGTTTGCCGTCAGATCATTCCATAGGTCACTGGGTAGATATCATTCTCCTTCTTCCTTTCATAGCAAGAGCAATTAGATGTGTGAAGTTCCCTTGAACCCCCACCCTCCTAAGTTATGGACGTTAATTTCTTCATGTTTGTATGTATTCGTTGATGCTCAAATCCGCTTTGGACTTGTTGCATTGATGGAGGGATTGTGGCAAGATGCATGGCATGATCGCTCGGGTGGTAGCCCCTCTTGGTTTTTGGTGGTGCGTCTAGCTAGTCGAAAATCACAGTCACTTTAACAAGATGGAGGCATCGCTTAAGATTTGAAGACAAGCTTCTAGGGACGTCTGTTTTATTGGCTCTTAGAGAAGGCTCTCTTTATTTGAAGGATGCTACGGGGCATTGATTCGAGAGCTAATGCCCTCATGGCTGGTATTTCCTCGTTTTCTAACTTTTGTTCTTCTAGCTCCCGTATTGTTTTAGCTGATGGCTCCTTTAGACCAATACGTGGGACTCGGGATCTCCATCCTACCAAATTCATGTCATAAACATCTAGTTTATTTGTTCCTCATTTTTCCTTTAATCTGGTATCTGTGAGTCAGTTAACCAAGTACTTACAATGCTCAGTGAATTTTTCTCCATCTTCTTATATTTTTTAGGACCTCCAAACGAAAAAGGTGAGTGGATTAGCGCATGAGTAGAATGGATTTTACTATTCGGATTCCAAAGTTGTAGTTCTTGCCTTGAGTGCTACTGTGTCTCCCCTCTAGTGGCATTTTAGATTAGGTAATTCTTCACTACAAAAGTTTCGTCAAATTATTCCTAATTTGAGTCTTTCTATTATATTAGAATGTAAGGCTTTCCTTATCGGCAAACATCACCGTAGTTCTTTTCCTACTATTAGTGCGAGTCATCGTTCTAGACCTTTGGTTATTGTTCATTCTGACATTTGGAGTCCATCAAGAATAAAACTTATTTCTAGATTTCCTTATTTTGTGATCTTTGTTGATTATTATTCTCGTATGACTTGGTTGTTTCTTAGGACAGATCGTTCTAAATTGCCTAAAATTTTTCTTGCCTTCTACAATAAAATCCTTGTGCAGTTTCATAAACAAATTAAAATATTTCATTCTAATAATGCCATTGAGTATGTACAATCCTTTATGCATACATTTTGTGATGATCATAGTACCATTCATCAAACTATTGGTCCACATGCCTCTCAGCAAAATGGTATTTCACAACGCAAACATCATCATTTATTAGATATTGTACTTAGGTTTCTCATGTTTACGATGCATGTTCTCAAACCTTATTGGGTAGATGTTCTTACTGCAATCTATCTTATTAATCAGATGTCTTTACCCCTCTTAAGTAACAAATCTCCATTCTATTAGATCTATCCTGGTATATCGCTCTATGGTATAACTCCTCTTATATTTGGTTGTGTTAAATTTATTCACCTGTTTGGTCTGAGTTGGAATAAAGTTTCACCTCTTTTAGCTAAATGTGTTTTTTTGGGCTACTCTTGTACTCAGAAAGGTTAATATTTTTATGACTCTGTCTCACGTCGATATTAGGTCAGTGCTGATGTCACATTTTTTGAGTTGTCATCTTTTTTTCTAATCCAGGAACTACACTTTGTCAAGATTTGATCTCTACTAGACAAGGGGAGCTAATATTACCTCTAGTACCAAATGGTGTATCTTCTTTCCCTCCAACTTTTAACCCTCCATTGCAGGTTTATCCTCGTTCCATGAATAGAGATTGTTTCATATGCTCCAGCTCCCCAGCAAAAACCTGATTCTACTGAAGTCCTTCTCTCTGAGTCGTCTGATTTGCCTATTGCATTGCAGAAAGGTACTTGTACTTATACACAACATCTCATTTCTAATTTTGTCTCTTTGCATCAACTTTCCTCTTCATTTCCTTGTCTTCTATCTTTGTTCCTCACTCTTTGAAACAGGTCTTAACATCTCTTGGATTGAAACTGGCTATAGATGAGGAAATTAAGGCACCTTGAAACAATCATACTTTGGACGTCACTTTTCTTCCATCTGGCAAACAGCCTATTGGTTGTCGTTGGGTGTACACTATAAAATATCATCCTAATGGTACTGTTGAGTGGTTGAAGACACGGTTGGTTGCTAAAGGTTACACCCCAAACATATAGTATGGATTATTGTGAGCCTTTCTCTCCAGTTGCTCGTCTTAATTCTAGTACAATTGTTATTTCTGTTGCATTCAATTCTGATTGGCTCTTATATCAATTGGACATAAAAAATGCATTCTTACACGAAGATCTACAGGATGAGGTATATATAATTCAACCTCCAGTTTATGGTGTTTCGAGTCGGGAACAATTAGTATGTCATTTGAAAAAGGCACTGTATGGCTTGAAACAATTAGCATGTGCTTGGTTTTATAATTCAGTATCGTGGTACTTCAGTTTGGTTTTCAGCGTTCTAACTCGTATCATTCAGTTTTCCCTCGTTGGTCTTCTACAGGCATTATTATTGTTATTGTGTATGTCGATAACATTATTATCGGTGGGAATGACTTAAATGGTATTGCTCACTTCAAGGCCTATTTGGGGAAGGCGGGAAGTAGTTTCATACCAAAGATTTAAGTCTTCTTTGGTACTTCTTAGGGACTGAGGTTATTTGATCAAAGGAAGGTATCAATTTATGCCAACGAAAGTATGTATTAGACTTACTATCTGAAACTGGTCCTATTGGTGCATGTCCAATTGATACGCCAATGGACTCTACAATTAAGCTAGATTCTGAAAGTAACGAAACTTTTAATGAAATAGGACATTATCGACAGTCGGTTGATAAACTGATTTATCTTACAATAACACACATTGTATCACATATATATTGTTGGTGTGGTTAATCAATTCATGCATGTCCCTTGTAAGCTTCATTGGGCGGCTATCCGTCATATACTTCAGCATTTAAAAGGACTCCAGAGCATTGATTATTATATCATCTTATCATCATCCATAACTGTTAATTTTTCTGACGCTAATAGGACAGGTAGTCATGATGATAAACGATTTGCTTCTAGCTATTGCACATTTGTTTGCGGTAATCTTGTTACTTGGCACAATAAAAGGCAAAATGTAACTGCACGGTGCTGAGACTGAGTATTGTGCTATGGCATATACTGCATGTGAGATGTTATAAGTCCGTTCTTTACTTCATGATATTTTGATGTGTCTTCCCCTATGAAGATACATTTTTACAACCAAGCAGTTATGCTCGCAAGCAATCTGGTATTTTATGAACGTACCCAACACATTGAGTTGAACTGTCATTTCATTTGAGATTTTTTTATGCGAAAAGAGATCATCACTCCATATATCAAGTCTGGTGATCAACTAGATGTCATTCTTACCAATCCTTTGACTCGGTCTACTTTCAATAATTTATGTTCAATGTTGAGATTTTTTAATTTTATGCTCCCGCGTGTGGGGGAGTGTTAGAATTCTTATTTTTTATGATAGACATAAATTATTTTGCAGAGGATAATATTATAATTACTCTATAATATTACTTAGATATAAATAAAAAAGTGTAGGATATCCAAACCTACACATCAGTTTATTCTCTCCACCTCTCTTTATTTTTCTTCTCGTTCTCTCCTAAACCTAACCCTAATATCACTTTTAGTGTTTCAACTGAAACCAAGCCTATTTCAACCTTCAAACACCCATGAACCCTACATTTTTCCCTTTTCTTGTAGAACCATGGCTCAGAAGCTTACCATAACCAAAACCCATCACAAAATTAAACGTAAGCAATTAACTCCCAGAATCCTAAGATATCCTACATCATCTACTTGTGAAGGAGTCCTCCCAATAGTGGAGTAACTGATCATTAAGACGACTCCTTTAAAATTAGCACTTATTGTAGGAATTCTTCAAACTTCAATGTTACATATACCAATTGTGAATAATAATCTCGATAATGGAAAATGTTAAATGCAGCTCTTCATGCAGTGACTCATCAATCATGACTTTGCCTCTTGCCTATTTTTTTTTAGTTTTTGGAAACCATTGCGAGAAATTACTTAGCAAATAGATGAGAATAAAGATCATTATTCAAGCTTTAGATCACCTAACTCATCAATGGAAACCAGAAACATCGAAGTTCTTTGAGAACAGAATGCACAGACCTCTTAAAACTCAAAAGAACTAGATGAGAGAGACCATAATCACAAGAGAAAGCATTTGTTAAATAGAACAACTGACCAACTCATCTAGCAAGATTTATATAGAATATACAATGAGAATAAAGATATATTATTCAAGCTTTAGATCACTTGACTCATCTATGGAAACTTGAAACTTCAAAGTTCATTGAAAATAGAATGCACAGACAAAAGAAGTAGATGAAAGAGGTCATAATGATAAAAAGAAACATTTGCTAATAGGACTGACCAACTCGTCTATAAAAAATATTACAGCTACCAATTTAAAATGCACATTTATAAAAGAATAACGGTTAAGATTAATGCAATTTCACCTGTCATAAAATTCATTCCAAAATAAATTTTGCCGGCCTCTACTCAACCAACATACTCCCCCAATATCAAACAACCCCGGTAGTTCACAATTACTTCTCTTCTCTTTCCCCTACCTCTTAATTTTTCTTTGTCCACTTTAATTTTAAATTGCGTAATTATAAAAAAATAAATTACTATTTAAAATATAAATGTTGCACGAGCGATGCTCGATTTTTTGTATTGTAGAGTATCCTCAAGCACGGGGTTACTGTTAGTATATACATATCCCCCTCTAAAAGTTAAATGAACTCCAGAAGATTATTTGTTATTATCGTTGGAAAAAAGTCAGAGCAACAAAACCCATTTCCATAATTCAACTAATTTGTCTCTTACCTTGCTGCAGGAAAAAGCCGGTGAGGCAAAAATTTTGGTATCTTTCCCACTCTCCGCATATCAGTATGAGGCAGATTCTTCACTGTTACAATCTTCCATAAACCAACAAAACCCATCCTATCTGGCATATGGCCTTCAGCAGAGAGTGTTTGCAAAGTAGCTTCATCCACAAACATAACAAAGCAGACGTTTTTCTTTGATGAACGAGAGACCTGAATTGAAAAATAACTGAAAAGTAACTCACCAGAAACTATCAGTTTGAATATCGATCAAGACAACCAACAATAAAACTTGGCCAAGCATATTACGTCAATATTATGTATTGTGACACCAACATATCACAAGAAGTGCAGCAGAAAGCCAGTGCAATGTAATGAAAAGTTGGCCAAGTATCTCAGATGCTAAAATTGAGTGCAGGCAGAAGGAAGCCTCGTATAGTGTGCATCAACAGTTCAATTGTAATTGAGGTAATGTATGTAGTACTCAATGGACAATTGAAACGAGGGGCCGAGTGATGTTGTAACAATTATGAGCAGTCAGAAGTAGGAGTACCTAGGATCTAGGCATTTGCACACAAAGGGATAGACCAGGACTTTATCCTCAAGATTCTGCAGACAGCAAGGGAACCTCGTTGGGGAAAAAAAAAAAGCAATCACAGGGGCCAAATTAAATTATACAAGGCAGGAAGATAGGAAAGAAGGATGGTTAAAGATTTTGTTTCTCTTCGAATTCAAACTGAATCTATATATTAGACAAGATTTAATGAACATTATATCATAATTGAAGCAAGGTTAGGTACAATCTTCATTCGAACACTTTGGTGCATCTTAGACAAAATGAAAGCATATTGTTCAAGTCGGTGGATTCTTACCTGGGAGAACTTTCATCTCCAAGTAAAAAGACACCATCCATGTCAGAAATTAAACTCCAGGGATGTAACAATTAACAAATATACATCTGTTTGTCCACTTGCATAAAAATTGGGAAGAGAAAAGACAGACGAGGACGTTGTTTGTAAGAGATTACGCTCAATAGAATGCAAATTCCAATATGGTACAAAATATAACAGAAGTTATACAAAACTGTATTTGTTGGATAAGATTCAACATGCAGAACAGAAACCCATCCAATTCCAATTGCTAATGACACGTTAGGGTTAAAGCATCCGCGCATAATATGCAAGTAGGAAGTATACAATCCTTGGAGCAAATAGATTGGGGAGAAAAAAGGAATTCAGAGCCAGTGACAACGATTCACTTAGTAATTTTTTAGGTGTTCTTACGTGCAATTGTCAGATTCAGAAAGTACATTCAAGTTCTATTTTGAGTGACTCTTACCATAAAGTTTGCTCTATCTTGATTTCCCCACTCTTACCCTGTGCTTTGTTGAGCAAAACTTATCTAGTTACCCTATTTGACAGATTGGAGCCTCAATGCCTACAGGCATGGCTTTTACAATGCTCTCGACTTACTTAATTTGGACTCCAATAGCTTCTCCTTTAATTTATTGAACCAAGTCAAGAGCTGCTGAAGAGATTAAGATTATGCCCCTTGAAGACTTTTATTGAGTGCCCTCTATATAGGAAGCTTGTATTTCTTCAAAGTGTTGTAGGTCTTTCAGTATGCCTTTTGAGTGTTGTTTTGGCCCCTTTTTGTTTTGGTGGAGGGATGGGACTTTTTCTCAGTGATCTCTCATTCTACTAGCCATTTCCTCATTTATTTCTCGTTTCCTATCAAATTTCACACCTCAAAAATTTGTGGTTAGTATTTGGGATCTGCCACATTTTTAGCAGGCTTGAGCCAAAGACTAGCACAAAAAAAAATATTATAATGAATAAACTTTCTTAAGGTAAAATAATGAATAACTTGAATGTTTCACACTTTTTTGATAGGAAACAAATCGACTGTAAACACTCTAAAAATTGTGGTTGGGTTCTGTACAGTATTTCAATGGGCTGTAGCCCAAGCCTCATACACAATCCAAAATACAATAATGAATAAAATCCCATGTCTAGCAGTCTATAGGATACAATCACTTGGAAGCCCTCAAAGTCATACAATTATTGGGAGCGGGTACAAGTCTAAAGGTGCTGTTTTATGCAACAAAAAACTTAAAACACGTAATAGGGATGCAAATTTAGAACAAGATATTCAAAGGAAACATTTTGACCAAATTAAAGTTTGTGCTATACGTATTTAACATGCAGCAAAAGTCAGACTCTTCCAACTTGGCATGAAACCTTCTTAGGTGAAATTTATATCTGAATAGTATTGAATTTTGGTTTTTTGAAATGACTCAATAAGTATAAACAGTTTTCATGCTTTAAACACTTAATTAAGAGCTATAAGGTTAAAAACATCTGAACTCTGCAGGTTGTCCACTTTTAAAATAGCATAGGTAAAGGTCATATAAAGAAGGGAGAGCGATTTGTAGAGGAAATAAGAACTCCTCACAGAGTGGGGCAATAGAAAATCATTTCAAATGGGTAGGACTTAGAAATACTTGTCCAAGTATGTCAGTGTTAAAGTAGGCAGTGAGCATATAATTACGATACAGCATGATACTCATGCAGTGGCACCCCTCTCCAGGATGCTTTCTAGGCTTATCCATGATAATGGTGAACAATGAGGCCTAGTATAGCCATACATAAGAAGGACAAATGCAGAGTCCAGGATTTGCCAGGCCGTCACAGATTAGAGCTGAAGTTGGTTTATACAGTTAATAAGATCATTCAGCATCCCTTAGAAGTTTGAAAACAGCCGAACTAGCATTTCTTCAGACTAGAACTGGTGTTGGTTGACACTTTTCTTAACTTTCTAAATGAGGTTTGCATTAGACAATATGATGAAGAGTCAATTGGGTGCGCTATAAATGGGATTTTCCTCTCTTAGATCCTTTGACAGGGCCTGTATGGCTCTCAAGAGCTTTTCCGTGAAGGTTTTGAGTGGACAACAGGATTGAAGGCTATCATTTACAGCAGTTATGCAACTTCCTTAACTACTAATGCTCTATGTTCAAAGAGGCAAAGGAGATGGTCAACCAATTACTTTGACTGCAGACAGACACGAAACTGTAGACTCAGCTGTTCTGTCAAGCTAAGTGGAAGGGAGGTAAGGTAGATAGGAGAAACACGGAAGCAGGACCTATAGAGATCTTGGGAAGCATGATCTACAGAAATTTTGTTAAAATTGGTTTTATAATTTTGGTTTGTTTCATTACCAGTAGTCCAATCTTTTTTGTTGTAGCATTTTACATGTATACGTCTTGTACCTATTTTGCATATCATAAAATACCAGAGAGCAGTTATCAGATTTCTTTTCTCTCCTCCTCTTCTCATGCCTTCTCTTGTAGAGTGTGATCTAGATTTTCAATTTCATCCATAGTTGCTGCTTCTTTTCATCATGCCTTGCTGCCTTAGTTAAAGTCCAACATGTTCTTTGTAGCCTTCCAATTCTGTTGCTACCCACCATATACAGTTCAATCCATTGTTGCTTCAAACTTCCCAGCCACCTATTCATCATAATCGTTGCCATTTTTTCTACATCCGTCATTGTTGTCTTGGTTGCTTCATCGTTCTAGTTGTAGCAGTCACCCAATACTGCGAGAACATCACTCTCACCATCGTCACTTTGTTCTTGCTCTGCTCAACTTACTCAATAAAGGAAAAGACTTGGCCTGGAGGTTTGATTACCATAGAATCAAAGTTGTTTTAAGAAGATGATCACCATCCTGGTGGTATTGCAGTAGGAGTTGAAGCTGCAATGTTCCACTTTGTCCAGGTTAGGGCTACAGGTGGTTGAACCAGAAACTTTGTGGCGAAGAATCTTTGTCGATTGGATTTTACTCAACCCAATCCTGTTTCAACCCATCCTATTGATTATAATTCCGTTCTTTTTCTTCATTCACTTGTTCGTCAAATGTTCTGCTTCTATAACTTGTCCATACCGTTATTAGTTACTGGGAACAACTATAAGGATATTTCAATCTTCAAGTCTAAGTTACAACAACTATGAAGGATCTTGATCCCTTCGATATTTTTTGGACATTGAAGTGACTTCGTCTCCCAAGTGCTATAACTTTCCCAGACAAAAAAAAAAAAATTGTTTAGACTCTTCTTGAGCTTAAGTGCATTATAGTTCTACTAATGACATTGCTTTTGTTGATTTTAATATGGGAGTTATAACGTACTCTTATTGGCAGTCTGGTCTATCCCACTGTTACACCGCATGACATTGCATATGACGTTGGTGATGTGAGTCAGTTTGGTCATTCTCCAACTACAGTTTGACCTGGGTTTTCATTTGGCAATATTATTCTAGAGTTAGTGGAAGGGGATCCTTTAAGTGTACAGAGCTTCCAATACTTTGCCTCAAGTGTTTACTGAAAAGTACACTTTGTTGGTGAAAAGATCAATACTCTGAACAAACCGATTATATGGTATTGTCTAAGGTGTCTTCTATCTTTCTTCTTTGTTTATCTGCCTTTGGAGACGCTGGCACACCTCTATAAATTTTCCATACACTCAGGATTTTCCCCTTTAAGCGTTGTGTCTTGATTATGAGAAAAGAATCACAAGCGAAAAACAAGCCCTGGTTAAGGCTTGCACTGCATACCGCCTTGACATGAGGCAATCCTAAGACATCTTCCTTTAAAATCAGATAAGGATATCGCTATCCATTCAAACCGAGGTCATGCATTAAATTTCGTTTCAAAACTCTCGAAACGTCCGAAACGTTTTTGTTTTCATGGAAACCGAAACAATCCATTGATTAAATATCAAAATTCCTATGTTTCAAGGTGTTTCAGTGTATTTCAGTTGTTTCGACCAATATTTCGAAAATAAATTTTTAAATTTTTTCTTTATTCCCATCTTGTTTCCGAAATGTTTCAAAAACGTTTCCATTTCCAAACTGTTGAAACTATACACCGAAACGAAATTTTAATCCTTGTTAATCACTTATACCGTTTATCTAGATCTCATAATGTATCTATTGCTAGTATGGTTTCCTCGTTTTCCCCTCAATTAGTTGGAACTTCAATTTCTTTAGAAATTTGAACAACAGGGAAGTGGATGAGTAGTCTGCGCTTATGGATATTCTTAATAACATTGTTTTGGGGCATTCTTCTTTGGACAAAAAAATTTGGACCATTTCTTCTTTGGATGAGATTTCTTGTAATTCTTTTTTCGAATCCTTGATTAATAAACCAACTCTTCCATTCTTTTACCCCTCAACTTTAGTTTGGAAGAAATTTACCCAAAAAAAACCTTTAGTTTGGAAGAGTAAGGCACTTTTAAGGTACAAGTGTTTGCATGGTTAATTGTTCATAAGAAACATAATATTAATGAGATGATCCAAAAATGAAGGTCTTTTCGTTCTCTTCAACTGCAATGGTGTATTCTTTGTAAGAAAAATCTTGAGACTATGGATCATTTGTTTCTTCATTGCTCTTTTGTCTCAAAGTTGTGGAATCATCTTTTGGGCATTTTCGAGATCCCATGGGTGGTTCCAAGAAGTTGTGACTTCTTTATGAGTATGAATTTTGATGGCTTTGGTTCAGGTGATAAGGCCAAAATCCTTTGTAAATGCATGATATTGGCCTTGTTTCGGATGGTTTGGTTGGAAAGAAATAGAAGAATTTTTTAGGATAAATAGGCTACAAGATTTTCTTTATGACATCCTTGTGGGTGCCTTTGTCCAAAGATGTTGAAGGGATTCCATTATTTTTAATTAAGGATCATTGTATAGTAGAGTCTTACAAGCACTCCATTGCGTTATGTTTTCTCCTTGTATTCCTTTCTCTTTGTATCTTTAAAGAACTACTTGTCCTCCATTGTACAATACTCTTTTACGTAATTTAATAATATTTTATCGTTTCCTGTCAAAAAAAAAATCTATGCACATAGGCCACAATAAAACAGATACAAAGACAGATGTACAATCTTTGCCTGTTTAACCAAGATTACTCATAATAAGCATATTTTTCACTGCTACACAAATATAATACGTAAACATAGAAGACCATGCCAATAAAAAAAAGAACCTAACGCCAACTATTTTCCTAGATTAATGCACATAAAGAAAATACGAAGATAAAAAATGTTCAATACCGTTTTTCCCATTGGTGTTCTCAAGCGATCAGAATTTCCAAAGATGCAAGAAATCACAGCAATATGGCATGTACTAATGTATTTAGCATCATCTTCTGCCAAGTCAAATCCTGTACTTGGAGATCCTTTAGGACCTTTCACAAAGCCACAATTTATTTTCTGATCATGGGCAATAAATGATTCTTCTCTTTCTTTTAGGCTCTGATGCCCCGCAAATCTGGGCTCCCATTGTTCTTGTCCAACGAGCCTACCTTGTATGTTTGTATACTGCAAGGAAAATCTTGCAAACTTTCGACTTTCCAAAGGTTCTACAAGCTTCGCAGTAGAATTCAAAAACTTCATCTCACAAGAACCTGAATTTTTTATATAATCAATATCAATCAATGTCAAATTGGATATTGCAGCAAATATAGAATTCTGCAATTGCTTCTGTGTTGTAAATCGTTTCATGTGCAGAAAGATACTTAAAATTCATAGCAAGTAATATGATAAGCAATCTATATATTCTATCCTGCATATCACACAATAGTCACATTCAATTTAGAAAATGTCGCTTATAATTTTCTTTATGCATATATTGGAAATTAAACATGACATGAATGTTCAATCGTAATATGTCATCATAAGTCATTCCATGGTGACATAAGTCCACTGATTGGCAAAAATATCAACTTTCAAAGTAAGATACTTCAGTGAATTTTTGTGCATTCATCAAATAAGCCCAACAAGAAGATAATATAGCCACTGATTCCTAATCTCAATACACACAAATATGAATTTTTCAATGCCATTTTGATAGGACAAAAAGAGAAGGAAGAAACCCTAAGAGCAAAGACACAAAAGAAAGTCTATGAACAATCTTCTACGCAAATCATATTTTTAAACTTCTCCTCATCACCTGAGGGAAAAAAAATTGTGTTCTCTGCGAATTCCAAATGAGACACAGAAGTACTATCCCTCCCAATAACAAATCCCTCAACCAAATTACATCTCATACCTAATGACAATTAAAATCACAATTAGTCATAGTAACTTTGGTATAAGGTTAATCTACATATTTTTGCTACGTAGAGTGTCACCTAATTTATAGGACACCTAGATAACCTACATGACATTGTCTATTCTTGCCAGACCTTAGAAATTTTAAACCAAACGCCATAAAAATTCATTTGCACAAGGCACTATGAACTAAAAAACAGTAAACCATTACAGAATAGTATTAAAATATATCTAAAAAATTTCAGGTAATTATAATTTTTTTATGATTCTAAATATTAGTGAATTAATTGATCAAAGATGGTAGAATATAAATGATAATAAAAGGTGACTAAACTGAAAGGTCAGCAAGTTTGGGATGAAATTTGATCAAAGAAACAAGAACCATAAAAAAGTTGCAATTTAAATTCGTGCATATATTTAGGGAAAGATAAGGAAGACTATGTAGTTTCAAAATTCTGGATAAATTTTCAAAAAAAAAAAAAGACAAATCCTGAAGGAAAAATAGAAAAGAAATAAAAATTGCACTCCTTCAGCTCAACCAATTGATAAATTTTAGTTTTTTTGTGAATTATGAAAAAATCAAACTTCATTCAGTAAATAAACTTGTTTCATTCAAAAAAAGCACGTTCTTTGTCAAAAGGAACTAAATAATCATAACATTAAATTTTCTAAATTTAAACCATAATATGTAACTTTACTGTGAACAAGAAGTTATGACGTACATGTAATACAAAATTGTGTATTTGAATTCCAAGTACCATTGGAACTCATTGGATTATGGCTATCAATGGTTAGAAGTGAAAACATGAAAATTTTGAAGGATATTTTTTCTAAATTAATAAAATAAAAGGTTCAAGATACCAAGTAATTAATAGTTCCTCATGGGTCAAAAGTGTCTAGGCTTTTAGTCAAGGATCTTAAACATCAAACATCATTAAAATCACAAATGTATCCTTAGACTAGCAAGAAAAGGGAGGACACGGATCATAAGATTAAGATGTGAGCCTCACAGCAACCATAACAATGGAGGAATTGTAAAGGACAATATTGTTAACTACCAGAGCAATAGGGGCAGCATTAGGATGACATGCCAGCAACTGGAGCAATAGCAGTTGCATAGTCAGCAGAATGTTTTTAAATTTTATCTCTGTTATCCTCTTAAATCAAACTCATATGACTTCGATATCTAGTTCATATAGAATCTAAAAATGCTCAATGCAAATGAATTTCCTACACACAAAAGACACATCAATTGACATCCCTGTTATTTTGGTCTGTTAGCCATTACCAAAATTGGAACACAAATACCCATACTTTCACTAGAGGAAACCAAAAAAATTACCGGAAAATTTGTGGCGCTTTGACTTCTTTTTCGAAACTGAACGCCTGTCAGAAGTAGACCTTACAGATTGACCATCAATAACACTGACATGTGTGACTCTTTCTTCATCAGAATGTACAGAGTTAGAAGAAGAATCTTCACCAGACAAATCACTAGAAGCTCCCTCAACCTTCTCAGCAATATTTCGATCTTTGATTTTGGCATCTATAATGCCGGATTTTACTACATTTGAATGGTCCCCATCATCATGTACGGCATCCTGATATTCTTCATTTCGAGCATCATGTAAATAGATGCCATCATCATACTCATCATCA
The DNA here is from genome assembly GCA_023539305.1 of Ilex asprella. Taxonomy (NCBI): domain Eukaryota; kingdom Viridiplantae; phylum Streptophyta; class Magnoliopsida; order Aquifoliales; family Aquifoliaceae; genus Ilex; species Ilex asprella. Next base: position 12,064,907 of record CM042193.1, read on the forward strand.
AAATCCATCCCCTCATTCTGAGTTTCCGCATCCGCATCCTCTGATTGCTGATTTGTATTGCTATGTTCTTTTCTTGAATGCCCATCACCCTTTAGGGAGGCCTCATATTCAGCTTCATATGTTTTCAGTTCATCGCGCCCAGCTTCATTATACAACCCACCACCTCTAGTATCCAAACCCTTACTAGATTTGGCAATAATAGACTTCTTATCATCATCTTTCCCCCTCAAGGAAACATGACCATTATCAATGGACCCATCATGAGCATCCACGCTAGCATGCTCCACCATGTCCTCACTGTAATCTTCATCTCTTCTCCTATCATCCCTGTCCCAGTACCGTGAATCTCGGCCATGTGCAACAGAACCATGCCCAAACTTAAGGACTTTAAATCTCTCTGTCCGTGTAACATTTGTAAGAAAGTCGGTATCATTTCCTGAATCATCATCTTGAGCATGAAAATCCTTTGTTTCTGCACCAACACATGAACTATAAGTATATGATCAAATTATATTCAAATCCTTCCCGCAATAATGATAAGCTGATCAGGTGAAAATTAAATATGAAACAGTTAATCTTAGAATGTGAAACTTCACTTTCACTGAGTAACAATACTAAGATGGCTTTTCTTAATTAGGATTCTTAATCGGGACTCCTAGTATGTAGCTAACACTTTACTACATCAGTTACACTTACAATTTTGCAAACCAAACCATTTAATGATTGAAGCCAACTTATTTTCAGGGAGGCACTCATGAAGACTCTTCAAAACAGTCATTTCCAAGATAAACCAGCACAGCATCATCTCTTTAGCTGCTGTCTTACATACTGTGCATACATATATATACACCTACTAGGGATGAACCCTTCAATGCACCAGATTCAAATCCTCACCCCTCCCAGCATCTCTATCCGCCCCCACTCCAATTGGTTTACTTATTTTCCGGTGCTAAAAAAAAAAGAGAAAACAATTAAGAATGGGTGAGTGGGAAGTTGGGGAGGTGGTTATATTGGAATGCGAAAAAAATTAGATAGAGAAAAATTCAAAAAAGTATTTGTGGAGGAATTCATCTTCCATACAATTTGATTCTTTCACAGAATAGTAAGTAGATATATAAACATCTATAAACATATCTATAGGATTTTTACACGCAACCAAAATAAAATGTAAAATTCTGACCAACTGATCCACACATTCATTGATCACAGCATTTGGCATCCATGTATGGGAATCAGAATTGGAATTAATTTATCAATCCATAACACAAATTCTACCTTAGAGCGTTATTTCATTAACCAGATGGGACTGGTATAAATCTAAGCTTTGGCATTACTTCCACAAGGCGCAGCAGACAGAATATACATACATATATACACATATACATGCACACACACCATAACTGCCATTAGAAAACGTTCGTATTACAGGATAAGCCCAGTGACCAACCTTGGTCTTTAGAGGAGAGGTAGAAGAAAGCAGAGACGGAGACGACGAAAGCCAGAGAGAGAATGAGAATGAAAGCGCCGATCGAGAGCTTCCGGTTCTTCAACCTTCGATGATGATGTTGATTTCGTGATTGCTTCAATGGATTCGCACGAATCCCGATGGACACTTGATCCGATGCGACGCCGTTTCGGACCCCTAGTCTGTCTCTCTCGAATCCTGATTGCCTGTACTGAGCCATTCCCGCATTGCTCGCTGATCACTCTACAGAGAGAGACAGAGTATTTATATAAGCATAGAGTGCATGTGTCTGTAGATCGATTTGAAGTGTGAAGTGAATGAGCTTGGCTTGGACACGAGGAGTAACCTATTACGGAGATATATAACCGGACCTACGATGTAATGTTGGGTTGCGGGGGCACAGAGAGGAAGAGAGGGCCGTTTATGTGTTAGAATTTGTATGAAATTGCAGAAGTACCCCTCTATTTAGTAATAGAATAACATGTGCACGAAAGTACGATTTAATGCGAATAATTTTAAGAAGAATTTTGGTGGTCGTTGAACGAGTATTTGAGACCGTCGGATAAATTTAGAAAAAAATTCAATCACACTCTCTCTAGTTTATCATATTTTTAAGGATATTCTCTCTATTTTTTGAATCTTCAGTCACATCTCCTGTCAGATTAAAAATATTAACTAGAATACAATTTTATTAAATTGCTCGTGAAATATTTGATGACAAACTTCATTCACATCCCCTCTAGATATGCATATCTTCAATGAAACTCCCTCTGTTTTCTAATTTTTTTTACATATTAAAATTCGAGTAGATTAAAATTTGATTCAAGCTAATTAAAATTTATTTTTTTACATATTAAAATTTGAGTCAATAAAAAATTATATTATATTTACGTATTAAAATTTAGACTAGTTAAAATTTTATTTGAGCCAATTAAAAATTATTTTTAATCGACTCAAATCAAATTTTAATCAATTCGCATTGAATTTTAATCGGCCCAAATTTTAATACATAAAAAAATATTGAATTTTAATTGACACAAATTTTAATAAATAAAAAAAAAATTAATCTGCTCGAAAGAAAATTTTAATCGGCGCTAACAATTCGGGTAGAGTTCAAATTGACTCAAATTTTAATATGTAAAAAATAAATTAACAGGCTCAAATTTTTTTAAAAATTTACAAATTAGTAAATAACAAATTAGTATTTACTAACAAATTATTTACTAAAATTGTTATTTACGAATTTTTTTTAGAATTTTTACAGCTTGAATTTTAATATAATTTTATGTAGAAAAAATACTTGAGATTTATGTAGGGGCATTTTTTGTATTTTAGATGAATTTTTTTGGTTATAAATGGTAGTTTAATGATAGGGGTGTTAGTGATGTTTAAATTAAACTAGAAGGAGTGTCAGTGATGTTTTTAATAATAGAAGGGGTGTGACTAAAATTTTCCCATAAATTTATTAAAACCCATCTTATTTTATATTTTAGATTTCAACGAATTTTTTATTCTTTTCCATAATAGTCCCTTTTGGGCTCGTTTGGTTGTCGTATGAACGGATTAAAAAAAATAATACAGGCTAATACAATACAGATGGATAAAATACAAGATTAAATGGGGTATTAGAATAATACGTAATTTTATCTAGTATTTGGTATACATAATATAAGCGTTGGATAATAATTATTTAGTCCAATACGTTGTTTGGTTAGAGAATTATTTGATCGTACTAATGTTAAATTAACAAAAATAACCTTAATCAGTGTTTGTTACATTGATAATATTTTGATTTTATCAGTTGGGGGGTTATAATAATAAATGTGTAAAATAATACGTTTGAGTTGGATTATAATACCACCTCTTTTGGTGGTATTAAAATATTTTTATAATACAGGTATAGCGTATAAAAAATATACGATAAGTATACGTTTTTGAAATTAATACGGTATCAAATTTGCTTACCAAACAAAGTATTAGACCCGATTAAATAAAAAATAGTACAATCTAATATTTAATCCTCTTATAATACGTCTACCAAACGAGCTCTTTGTGTCTTGGCTGGCTCATTACCGAAGCTTTTGACCATACCCAGTCCCACCTAGACTTTATTTTTAATATCAGTCACTTTTAAACTTATTTTTTAAAATTAATCTGTTCTTAAAACAGCCATTTAGAATGACGTTTTTATGATAAAAATATTATTTTGAATGACGTTTTTTAAATTGGATAAAATTTTAAAAGCGTAATTGAAAATAACATCTTTAAAATCATCATTTAAAATGATGATTTATTATTCGTTATAAAAATAAATGATTTCTTAATGGAGTTAGGGCATAAACAACATATTCACAAATTATTGGCATAAAATTTCATTTTTAAAGTCGTGACGTTTTAGACGAATAAAATCAGAAACCACTCTGCTAAATCACAACATCCCCAATCTTCTAAATCAAAAAATTTCAAATCACATACCCATTCTCAATTACTCTCTCCACTACTCCAATGAAGACCAGTCACTCCAATGAAGATCACTTCGCCAACGAAGATCACTCTGAAGAAGGATTTCGCAAATCTCACCAGCATACCTCAAATCTGTGTCACTCTCTATATCTCTGTGTCTCTCATCTGACGAGTTCTAATCATAACTCCTGCGACCCACTAAAGTTATTTTGCTCTATCTCGTTTTGCTTTGATTATTACTTATCAGTCCACAAAATGCACACATAAATAGAAATATTGGTTCATGGTCTATAGTTTGGCTTATTTTGAATTTCCATAATTGTTTTTTGCTTTTTATAGTCCCATAAGGTTGAATTGGTAA
>CM042193.1:12079195-12095722 GCA_023539305.1 Ilex asprella
CAGGAAAAGCAAGTTAACACAGGAGGCAAACACCAACTTTCTCTAAGAAATTTGGAACATTCAACAGCTACCTTTGAGGAATTGGTTCACACAAGCGGTAAGACAACAACTGTTTACTAACCTAGCATCTCCTGAGGATATTAGAGCACTAAGGGGAAAACGTGAAACTTAGTGCTGAACAACCATAGTTACTGGGATTGTAGGTACTCCAAGCATCTCACGAACCAGGGCCGCGAAATAGGGTGGGTTCGTGATCCAAATCGTCAAAATTCCTGATATTGTCTTAAATTAAGATTCAGTTTGTAACTTTTATTTTAAATAGAAAATAATTATTAGTTAATTCTCTGGATGAGAATTACAAAGCGAACCATGACCAAATATAGCGTACCAATTAAGTCTACTCCCATCGCTCCGTGTATTGGGAAAAGTAGTGTACTGGTTGTGTACATGTACCAAATCAACCACGATCGAGGTAGCATTGTCAACAATATTTGCAATGCTAGGGGAAAAATATAAAAGATGATATAGAGGTTTCTTTGGTATGTCAATGGTGCCTTCTGCAGTTGGCCGCCAGAATTGTGTAGCGTGCTTGTGTCCGTTACCTCATCCACAAGTCCAGTAAGTATCCAGTTTGTATTGTTTGCCAGCTTGTGCAGGTTGCCTCTTGAGTCTTGACACTGCCATTTTACCATGTAATGTTGTTTGCCTTGAACTCAGCATGAGGTGGGATGCCGAAGTTTTCTCATCTGTCTTAAATGGTTACCATAAGCTTCCCTACTTAGTTGCATCTCCGTGGATATTGGATATGCTTAATTGGCATAAATACTTGATTTCTCTCACCAACCTATCGGCTGAGTTTACCCTGTCTGCCTTTTGACTCTGGCTCATATACCCTCCATTCCTTTTCTGTTAAAATAAGGCTACTCTTAAACTGTCCTTTTGTGAAATCTGTTTGGTAGGAGGTGTGGAATTGGGGAAGAAAGGGTGACACTCTGCTTCACAGACCCTAAAACTGTATACTGCTTGAAGGGATGGAAGGGGTGGAATGATGTGGAGGTTCAAATTTGGTGTCATACTGAGCGAATTTTGACATTAGAAACAGATTGTTTTATTTGAAATTTAATCAGAGAGTTCCAAACATAGCTATTAATGTGGCTGAGAAGGAAATGGGCTTTTAAATATGCAAGTAAATATATTTGTGTCAATTTCAAGAATCAGACAGTCTTTCACTATTAGTCAAGTGTAGTAGTTATAATGTCTTTTGCATGAGATTTAAAACTAGGATTTGGTGGTCAAATTAGGAGAAGTTGACATCATCACCAGATCTTGATCAAAAAAACATCATCACCAGATAAATATGGTTTCATGTTTGACATCCTGAAACAAATCTTATTTTTTTTGCAACTATTTATGAAGAGAAAAATTGTCAAAGACAGTCGTCAATCTTACGATTTCACCAACATTCATTGCTATAGAGATGTGACATGATATTCTTTCCATTCTTAGAAGATATCATAGTTATAGGATATGTAGAATAGGGATCTTAATTGATTCACTTGAGCTGTAGTGTAGGACATATTGCTGTAATCTTGTGAGGTAATATTCTATTTAAGGAGAAGAGCCTGACCATGAGTCGGCAAAATTTTCCAGCAACTCGTGTTTTTGTTTTGACATGGTATCAGAGCCATTCTCTTCTATCAGTGCATCGTCTTGACATTTTACTGCAATTTGGTTTCATCACGATCTGCCCAACTGACTCAAGTTTCTGAATTTTTTTAGAATCAGAGGTAATTCTATTTTTTTTTTTCTGAAACTTAATCCTTTGGGGTAAAGTTTATTTTCTTGGGGATAAATCTTTGGTTGCTTGCATTCATCCTGGTTGGTTCTTTTCATTATTGTTGGCTGGTATTTTTGGCACATTTTAGACTGCTGATAACTTTGTGGATTTCTCCTTTCTTTGACTAGCCAACAGTAATTTTGTTGAGTATTGCGATCCTATTGAATCTCTTGTTGAGGATAAGACTTGTCTTCTATTTTCGTGGCCTGATTTATTCCTCCTAGCCAAATATGTCTATTGAAAAATCTGATTTCCTTTGTGTTCGATTTTTGGGGAAAAACTTCTTGGGAATTTCAATTCCAAATGTATAGCTAAGGCAAAAATTTATGGGGCCATCTTGATGGATCAAATCCTAAACCTACAGATACTTCCAAAGCTGCTGAATGGGAATTACAGGATGCTCGTATCATGAGTTGGGTACTGAGTTCTGTTGACTCCCACATTGTTTTAAATCTCCGACCATATAAAACAGCCAAATGTATGTGGGAATATTTGAAACAGATTTACAACCAAGAGAGTGATGCTCACAGATTTCAATTGGAATTTGACATTTCCAACTACACGCAAGGGAGCCATTTCATCCACAGTGCCAGATGAATCATTGTGTGCTATTCAAAAAGTTCATGAAACTAGGAAGGCAGATCAATTCTTGATGAAATTGCGTCCAGATTTTGAAAATGTTCAGTCCAGCTTGATGAACGGAGTTCCTTCACCATCTTTGGATACTTGTTTGAGTGAACTCCTCCGTGAGGAGCAACGCCACTTTACACAGGCAATCATGGAACAATAAAACACGACCAACACTCCTCTTAAGGATTTAGACGAGTTCTATGCAGATGTTAGTGGCCTGATTTCATTGACATAGAGAACTCATCTGCCCATTGAATTTTCAATTTTTTTAGTTTGCATTATGTGAAAAGCACCTAGACGAGTTCTATGTTGCATGGGCACTCTGCACGAGTTAAGAATCTCTGCCCGACACAGCTGATTCCAGCACTTCATGGGTCCATAATATTAATACCTACTCCCAATGTCCGTTGTGCTAACCATACACCGTTGATTACTATCTTGCATGATGCATGAAATTTGAACTATATTTGTTCTTTTTAATATGGTGATATGGCTGCATTCGGAAGCATGGGATTTATGCTTTAAATTGGATTGCATTAGGAGGACACAATAGTCCGAATTTTGAACTGTTTTGCTCCAAAATTACTAAAAAGCAATGAAATTAATTATTAGTTCATTGTGTCATCTTGATGTGTATGATGCAATAACTATTGTTATTGTGATTTTAATTGTTTTTTCGTAAAAAGGCAGCCCAAAGCATGAGACTTTTTTCACTGTGAGGTTTGGAGAGTGCCATTTATATGTAGCATTACCCTGCGTGCGGAAAGTTAATTTCTGCGACTCAGAGCCATGATGTCTAGATCAGAATTGCGCTCTCCTCCAAAAGCTGACAAATTTTGTCATCAAATAACAATATTGCCCAAGTTAATATACTGTTGTCCCCATAGTAATGAAGTGTTATATAATTGGTGATAATGGCATCCATAGCAGATTCTGTCATTCCGTCCCATGTTGATGCAAGGAACGCCGTCATTTCATACCTTTGTGTTCGCTTGTGACTCCCATTAGTATTTGTATTTCGTCAATTGTGAGAAAAGACGTGTCTGATTTCCCTTTAAGCAAACTTCTTTCTAATCATCAACTCATGTCAGGGGTATGAAATCAATTGCTTGTTACACTTTTAGGCGTTGCAAGACAAGGTTTTTGAACTTAAGGAGAGGTGTGACCTTTTGGAAAAGGGAAATGCTGCTGGGAAGTTGAAGTCTCCAGGCTAGCATACTGTTGCTGTTTGAAATTTTTTAAAACTATTGCAAATCAAACTTTGAAACATTCTTGCATATTGTGAATACTTCCCTAGAAAAATTTTATAAACAACAATCTGCATTCAGTTAGCAAAACATAAGGGTTAAACTGATGGCTACCATATGGCCTTGATATTTTCACGTACATGTTAAGTATATGTCTCCTGAATTACTTGTTCCTCTGTATGCTTCTGTTTCATGTGCTTCAAAAACACATCTGTATCTTACGCAGTCCAGGAAACGTGTTATTTCCTGGATCTTCTGATCTTAGAATTTGCCATTTCTGTTACAGCCTGACCCTGGCAAAACAGCATCGAGTATTGGTCTAAGGAATGTGAACTTTCTGAATGGTGTTCCACCAAGTGTCTTCAGAGGAGCTTGGACCACCAATTATGCGTCTAAGAAATGGGAGTTGCGTTCTACTGCGCAAACTGATGATGTAGCCTTAAGCGGTGACGACAAGAAAACATGGGACGCATGTAAACAAGCTCTGTCTGCATTTAAATTTAGCTTTGAGGAGGAAGAGAAAATGCTCGGAAAAGCATTTGGACAGATCCATTCACCTTATTGGGGGGAAGAAAGGAAGCAAGAAGTGCCGAAATATGAAGTTGTAAATGAAATATTGGATTATCTGAGGAGTTTAAGTCTTTCAGATGAAGATCTTCATAAGTTGCTCAAGAAATTTCCTGAAGTTCTTGGATGTAGTCTTGAAGACGAGTTGAAGACCAATGTCAAGGTTTTGGAGAAGGAATGGGGAATAAAAGGGAAATCTCTAAGAAACCTCCTCCTTCGAAATCCAAAAGTGTTGGGTTATAACATCGACTGTAAGGGAGATTGTATGGCACAATGCACCCGTTGCTGGGTGCGGTTTTAGCTGTATGTACTTTCTTTGAATAATTTTTTTCCCAGATAGAAAGGGAGCGTTAAATCTGTTATGAAAATGCAATGTATGTTTGAAGAATCAATATGATCCCAATGATCTGGAGATTCTTTCAAGAGTCCTTCAACAAATTGATTACAGTTTAATACGGTCTTTATACGTCATAATAGAAATACTTTGTCTGTGCAGATTAACTGAAAGCAAAAGAGCATGACCCAAGTGATACGAGAATACCGTTTAATTGGCGTATGTATGTTTGAAGAATCAATACCATCCTTATAAGTCTCCTCCTCCAAATGAACTTCAATGGGATCCTGAGAGACTATCAAAAACAGATACAAAAATAGGAAAGAAATGAGTGCATGAAATTGCATGAAATTGTAAAAACCAGAAAGAAATAAGTGTAACTATCAAAAACAGGAAAGAAACCTTCGTAAATGTAAGACACAAGAAACTTGTAGCTCTAACGACTTATTAAACTTTTTATGTTACATTTTTTTTTATGACAATGACATAAGAATTAGACCTTTCTCAAAAAGTTATGAATGTTCTTTTTAACTATATATTTTTAAAAAGAATATTTAAAAGTTTTTGATAGTATGATGTAATTGTTGGGGGTCAAACTCCATAATTTTACAAATATTAATTAATAACATAATTATAAAAACACAATCTAACAAGAATTCAATCAAATATATAATACAATAACATGCGATTAGAACAGTACAAAATAGACGATAATAAATTAGAAAGAGTTGGCTTGTGATATCTGGGAGGCGTGTGATCACTGTCCTAAAACAGCTATGTCTCCCCACGTGAAGGTACTAACGAACATAAGCAACTCCAAGATCCAACCCAAATATGTTCACAGCAGTACCTCCTCAGGGGTTACGTCCACTGGAAGATTGGGGTGAACCTGACTCGTTACATATATAATATATATGAAAAAGAATACATATTCCCAACATACACTCTCATTATATGAGCTTTTATTTATACTTGAGAATGCTAGCCATTAGAGACTTTTAAATCTACCATCTAGTAACTCCAACCACATAAAGACATTCAAATGTCAAATCAAAACAAAATATAATTACTCATAAAATTCAATTAAATCCTAAATTAAAAGTGATCCATTAAACCATATAAATTAAATGAGAAATTTTAAAGCTTTTATTTTTTGAACAATCCCCCACAAGTTTTAAAATTTTGAATATCAATGATAAATATAATTTTATACATATATACATATATAAGCATAAAATGAACATAGAAAAATTAGGGCAACTCTAATACTATGCAATGAGTGTAGGTGTCTTTTGGACTTGAACCTCACTTAGTGTTGACAGCCTCCATCTGAAGGATCATAGTGACCAAAGGCTTGAACTAGACCCTTTGAGCCAGAGTTCAACTATCACACACACAGTATCAATATTAGTCAGGATTCACAGGTCAGTGTGTTTAATGGTCATGCACTTGATCTTGATTCTCATGAGAGTTTCTAGAGAAAAACTCAATTCTCGTAGTCATGGCATCATGACTACTCTCACTTAGGTGAGCCCTCCAAGGGTACATGTGTACAATACCTTGTAGGAGTGTTCTTACCTCGGTCTCATTCAGAATAAAATCCTTCCTTACCATCACACTACATATACACCTCTGTCATAGGGATGAACATGAAAATATCTCCTCTAAGGATATTTTCTCAACAACAGTGCTTATGAGTCACGCAGTATATATTGTTTCTATCCATTGAGCTTCCTTTATGGGGTTCCCAATCACAGAAGTTGGGTTACCTCCCTAGGTGACTCCCTTACGGGCTTCAACACATCCTCCTCGACAGTTTTTGAGATAACTTTTCTCAAAAACAAGGCTTTCCTCGAAAACTCAATGATAAAATAAATCATCTTTTATATATTCATGTCTCATAGCTTTCCTCGAAAGCTTTATAATTATTTGTCAACTTTGTTTGACTGAGATTTATAATTTCAATATAAAATGATCATTCTTCACAGATGAATGTCTAGAATGACCTGTATTTGATATTTGACTTGACCTGTCTTTCAAACATAAAAGATAAACACCACATTAAAATGTATTTGTCTGAGAAGATTTTAAGTGCCAGCATAGTCAATAAAGATCTCAACAAATCATTGCAATCCTCATTACAAGCAGACATATAACGAAACCATCTTAATAAGAAAATTCAAATTGCGAATCCAAGGGATATCTTTTCAATTATACCCCCACATTTCCAATTTTTTTCATGAGAGTTACTAATGCTTTAGCTCTTTATTTAAAAATTTGAGCTAAGTAATTTCTTTAACTTGTAGTTCATAAAATAGCATTTGCATCACACTACTCTATTGCCAACACATATAGTTTGTGTTATAATCATACCATCAACACACCAGTATCAAACAGTAAAGCTAGCAGAAGTAGCTTATAACATATCATGACCCAACAATAATATATTCTACCTCTCAACTTTGTAAAAACTTATGCATAATCTCACTAACTAGAGAATAAATGCATGTTGAATTTCTAGTCACCAAAATAGGTCAGATGTAGCTTGGTCAAACAAATTCAATTCATAAATAACACTTCGAAAAAAAAAACTTGTGAGACCCCTTATTGGGTTTCCAAAATCACGTTAGTGCACTAAACTAATTTGATGCTACAATACTTCCTACCAAGCACCCAGTAATCTAAATATTTTATTTATTCATTTTTCACTTCAAGTGAAATACACTCACAGTGTTATGAAACATTCACCAATGTTCATTGCTTGGTTTTTATTGCCCAACTCTTTTTTTTTTACAGATGTTTAAACCTAACTGGTAGCTCAACGTAACTCCTTAAAAGGAGAAGCGGTGAGTACCACTATATACTCACACACACACACCCAAAGACTCCCGATGTGGGAATCCTAGCTCCGGCTAGATCAGAGACCGACACCTCATGGCGCATCCCCGAAGCCAAGCCACACCGAGAGCGTTTGGGGCACACGCGCACAATAGGCGCTTCGGACTAAACACTCTTTTTTTTTTTGACAGGTGTTTAAACCTAATTGGTAGCTTAACGCAATTCCTTAAAAGGAGAAGCGGTGAGTACCACTATATACTCACACACCCACCTAAAGACTCCCGATGTGGGAATCCCTTGCCCAACTCTTAAATCACACCAGTCTTTCGATAAGTCTTTTTTATCTAATAGCTCAATTGGGTGATAAGGTTTACATGTTTCAAAGAAATCCTAGGATCAATATTCGTGTCACCATCCAACATACTAGATATTATTTGGCTTTCGACATTTTAAATTAATGTTCTACTATCTAAGTCTAAAATTGCATGTTACTCCACATCGACAATTTCTATCCATGGTAAATCATCATTTAAAATAAAAAATTTCAGAAACAAATATTTCCATTAATCCAAATAGAATTAACAAAAATAATTACTTTCCCAGAGGTGATATAAAACAACCATGATGGTACACTGTATGAGCTTCAACAGTAATTAGTCTAATTTAACAATACAGATTTAACTCAATATATTTTTACTGTTGTGGTCTAAGCAACATTAAAGTACTAAAGTACTGCACAAACTTCTTTGAACAAAGACTTGACCACGTTTTTTAACTATTTGGGTCCATTGGTTATAAGCGTATATTAGTAATTACATGAGTCAAAAATTCCAAACTTAATGACTACCGTTAGATAATAATTGTAGCTTATCAGTTACAGTTTCAACTAATCCATAAAATAAATTATAGCACTTCAAAATATTAAAAACCCACAGTTAGTAACTGTTCATTGACCATAAATATCACAGAACTAATTTTCTTATTTATTTTAATATTCTGTAACGAAGTTTTATATGGAACCAAGCATTAAACAAATTTGAGCACTTATAAATAACACAAAGAGTAGGACCTCACACATGATCAAATGAAATCATGTTATAATCTATCAAGTGTCACTCACTTAAGCAATTTCTATTGTAAAGTTAACAGTGCTTCAATATAAGCCCATGGCAAGAAGTGCAATATTTTATCCTATGAGAAAATTAATAGGCTGATTTTTATCACTCTGCTTGTTTTTCACACTAACAATGACAGTAAACTAGATGAGTTCACACATAATCACTTGGAAGAGCAAGTAATTTTATATACAACTTGAGATCAAGTTGACACTACTCAAGTACCACTCAACTTTTCTAGCTCACTTCCTTTTCTTTGCTTAGCATTTATCGTTAGATTTGTCCTATCGTTGTTTTATAATAATGGTAGATATATACGAAACAAGTGGTACAAAGAATGGAATGCTAATATATATTAATTAATCCAAATAAGAACTATAGTTTGATCAACTTCAGTGGATCCAACTTTTATAAACATGTTCATGGAGTTCACGTGAGATAGAAACATGGTACGTTAGGATGCTAAAGAATACCATGAGTTGTAACAGTACAACTAGAAGGTTCCTTATCTGGGTAGCCTCCTTCTAGTTTCATGTGGTTGTGGTTATGAGTTGTGCGAATCAAGCTTTATGTTTTTTTTTCTCTATGTATATTTTTATTGTTATTTCTCTTCCTTTTTTTTCTCTAGTAAATACTATTTTCTCTTGTCTAGAGTTTTTGGTATCATGAATCTACATAAGGTCCCTTTAACTAATGTGATATTAGACCAATTAGATATCACATGTATATGTTCATGTAATGAAGTGCAAACACATTAATCACAAAAATAATATCTTCAATAATAAAGGACGTATCCTTAATTTATAGAATAAACATATGGACACACATTGATAGATCTAACACTCTCCAAATTATTATTAGGTCCCCACTAATTTTGAAACTTTAGTTAACATCTACTTACCTCATGCTATAATATACATGCTAACGTTCGAATGAAGAATTATTTAGAATTCAAGGGCAAATAAATAATAAGAGAAATGCAAAGAACATGTATTGAATATAAATGTCAACTGTCAAAACTGTATTTGTAACGAAATTAATAAAGGTGCTTAAATTATTGTAATAACTCTTGAAACTTATTTATTTTTCAAAGCAAGTAACTATATTTTTTTGGGTTAATTGCGGCTGTGGTCCCCAAACTGTTCAATTTGTCTCATTTTGGTCCCCAACATTCTAATTTCATCAAATTGGTCCCCAAAGTATTACATATGCACTGACCTAATCCCCGCGGTCCACTTCATCCATATTTCCGTCTGTTAAATGTCACGTGCCATCCGCATGACCAAGGTGAGGAGCTTATTTGACATTTAACATCCACCCATTACTGGAGGGAAACTCTCCCACCATAAGTTATATCCATCCATCTGACCCATTGCCATCGTCTGTTACAGAGCACAGGAGAAGAGAAGGAGAAAATGAGGGGAGGGGAGGGGAAGGGAAGGGAAAGCATCGACAGCGGCTGGAATGATAGCAACACCATGCTTCTGTAGAAAAATAGGCAAAATGAGAACCTCATTGACCGATATCAACCCAGGAAGAAGGTTCATTGGATGTGAAAGATATGAGGTAAAACAGTGTTCTATTTTGAATGCTGAGTGTTCAGTATTGAACCCAGTAAGAAGGCTCATTACTGAGTGTTCTATGTTGAATGCATTTAACAAAATGTTTCATTTGTAGGAGGCTGGAGGATGTCGATTTTTTGCTTGGTATGATCAGCTAATGTGCGATAGAGCGAAGCAAGTGATACCCGGATTGTTGCGATCAAAGCAAAGACAGGAGAACCAACAACAAAAGGCAAAAACTAGGGAAATTTTTTTATGGGTTTCTTTGTTCTGTTCTTGGACTTTTTTTATTTTCACTTGGGTGTGGTATTTCCTGTAAGTAGGAGTGTCCGGTTTGTCTGGAATTCGGTGCTCTGTTTTTGTTTAGGAGGGTGCCCTGTTTTTGTCTATGGAGGATGGTCTGTTTTAGGCTGTGGAGGGTGCTCTGTTTTGTTGTGAAAGTGTCATTTTATGTAAATGTACTTATTATGTTTGATGTAATTGGAAGTGGAACAACCTGTTTGCATCAAAACTTAAGTGCTATGTATTTTTCAATGGTCGTGAATGTGTCCAACAAATGCAGAAAAGCCATAGCACTGCTACTTGTTAACAACCTGCTAGTTGTAACAACCTGTTACTTGTCCAACCAATGCAGAAAAGCCACTGAAAATCTGTTAGTGACAAAAAGATGTACATAATACTGATTTTCATTAAGTTAACATGTGAAAAAAAATGTCCATAATTATAAGTTGGTCTCTCAATCCAAACTCAAAATGAGAGCAACACAAACCAGACTTAGACTCTCATCACAAACCCAAAAGAGAGTCAACACAGTTACATTGCAGAAGAGCCAGACCTAGACTCTCATCACAAACCCAAAAGAGAGCAACACATTTACATTGGCTCCAAAAAAAAAAAAACATAAGAGAAACTGCAGATTAGTTATGCGTGCTTGTTGAATGGTATTTTAGCCCTTCGTGTACGAACCAATGGTTGAACCTTGAAGTTATGGGTGCTTGTTGATGGTGAACCAATGGTTGAACCTTGAAGCTATATAGAGAAAAAGGTAAGATATGAGCCAAAAAGTTCAATGAAATTGTTTACTACTTCAATGGATTGCCAAAAATTAATTAGCAGCAATTACCTGTTCAAAGCAAGACCTTCTTTTCACAGCAGCTTGACTGCCCAATAACATACTCTTCTGGTTGTTGTCCCCTATTTTGAATGCAAGCAATGACATGTGGGCATGGGATCCCTGTCAAGTCCCATTTCCTACATGAGCAACACTGCTCCTGCAAATCAACTGTGTATTGGTCTCCATTCATACACCTTACCTCAAACTTCAAATCACCATGCCACTCAGCAATACAATCAAAGCTAGCACCTTTCCATTTCTCTAACCTCTTTTGAATCTTAGGGCATATATCACCATTATATTTCCTAACCCATTCTCTCCTCTTCAACATTCTTTGAGTTAAGTAGCATCTAATCCATTCTAGCATTTCTATGATGGGTTTATCTCTTGCCTCTATAATTGCCCCATTAAAGCTCTCACATAGATTGTTTAACAAAATATCACACTTAGGTAATTCTCTGAAGTGTGACCTACTCCAATACCTTGGTGGCTCATTGGCCAACCAATCAAATGCCTTCTCATCTTCTTCTTTCACCATTTGCATCTCATAGCCAAATTCTGAAATATAAGTTGCCCTAGCACATTTCCAGAATTTCTTCCTAATACTCAATCCCTTAAAGTGTTTAATGAAATTGTTTAGCATGTGCCTAGCACAATGCCTATGCTCAAATGCTGGTACTCTTTCAGTCAATGCTGGAAGCAAACCCTGCATAGAATATACAATAATTATACTTGCAGCAAACATGTTAATTTAAACTGATAAAGAACCATTCAAACATACCTTCTGCCTGTCAGTGATGAAGGTCCATTGATGATGGTTTTGATCAGTTATGCCTAAGTTAGTGCATAGTACTGCTAAGAACCATGCCCATGTTTCCTTCATCTCAATCTCAACAATACAGTAGGCAATGGGAAACATAGAATCATTGCCATCAATCCCAACAGCAGTCAAAATCTGTCCATTATATGCCCCTTTCAGGTGACAACCATCTAATCCAATCACTTTCCTGCACCCTTGAAGAAATTCATTCTTACATGCTGCAAGACATACATACAACCTCTGAAATATAAGTTCACCATTTTCCTCATCACCAGGTGCATCCAAGATAATTGTGGAACCAGGGTTAGTCCTCCTTAGTTCCTCACAGTAATCCCACAATCTACCATATTGTTCAATTTCATCACCATGTATCAACAACATTGCCCTTTTCTTTGCTCTATACAATTGATTCCTTGATACATCAACATGAAAATCTCTCCTAACCCTCTTTTTAAAAGCCTTTATAGGCCAACAAGGGTTGGCCCTTAGTTCATCCATATACTTCAATGCTATCATCTTTGAGGTGACATTTCTGTTATTATAAGTTTTTCCACATGTATGCTTACCAATGTATGTCTAAATTTGGTAAGTTTTCTCACCATGCACTCTACAAGCATAAACCAGCCAACTGCAGCCCACTTCACATTTTGCCCTCACCCTCCTCTTATCATTTTTTACTAATTTCACATTTCTCTG
Organism: Ilex asprella; assembly: GCA_023539305.1. Classification (NCBI taxonomy): domain Eukaryota; kingdom Viridiplantae; phylum Streptophyta; class Magnoliopsida; order Aquifoliales; family Aquifoliaceae; genus Ilex; species Ilex asprella. Next base: position 12,091,956 of record CM042193.1, read on the forward strand.
ATGTTTGATAGCATGTTGTCTAATGGCAGCCTTGATCTCCTTAGATGTACTAAATAACATACCTAGTTTAAAATGTGGGTCTTCCTCATCATTTTCTGACCTAAAAACTTCAAATTTTTTATGTTTCCTTGCATGATTCTCTCCATCAGATGAACTGTAGCAGCTTAAATTCTCCTCAGAATCACCATCTGTATCACTCAGTTCTAACTATTGCCCATGCTCAGATGCTATTTCTTTCTGCCTATTACTATTCAATCCAGTCCATTCTGCTTCATTATCAACATAACTATCATACAACATATCGTCATAGTCACTTTGATAATCACTGTCAACCAACGTATCATACTCACTGCATTCACTAGATAACCAATCAGGTTCGTATTCACTGTCAGAGTCTGATGCTACCCTTTTCCCTTTATCAACCTGATGATTCTCTATTGTGATTCTTGTATAATAAGATCCTGTTCAAGGACCACATCAAATATAAAATATTGCAACTAACACATTAACTATTACTTAACAGTTTCCAATGCATAAACAAATGGTTTCGAAGAAACACATGGTTTCGAACAAACACATGGTTTATATAATATTGAATACCGACTTTTATAAATCAGACATACCCATGAACCTTAGACTCAAATCTATAAGAATGAGTACATACCAAAATGGGGAATGCCTTCCGTTGCATTTTGATTCCCAGTCTTCCGTCGTTTGGAACGTACCATCTTGGTGATGCTTTGCCCTAATGGTGATCGTGTTTTGCCCTAATGGTGATCGTCTTTTGCCCAACCGAAGCTCTGCAGGAATCACAATGAAGAGTCGTCTGCTCAGCTTCCCTCCACTAATAGGAGGATGTTAAATGTCAAATAAGCCCCTCACCTTGGTCATGCGGATGGCACGTGACATTTAACAGACGAAAATCTGGATGGAGTGAACGACGGGGACTAGGTCAGTGCATATGTAATACTTTGGGGACCAATTTGATGAAATTAGAATGTTGGGGACCAAAATGAGACAAATTGAATAGTTTGGGTCCCACAGCCGCAATTAACCCTATTTTTTTTAAACAAGTAGCTACTGGGGGTTTTTTTTCCCCAAAAAACAGAAACAATTTTTTTTCTTCTGAAAAACAGAAATAGTTTTTTTTTTCTGAAAAACATAAACTGTTTTTTTCCTCCAGAAAAACAGTAACATGTAACAGGTTTTTTTTTTCTTTCTAAAACAGAAACCCATTTTTTTTCTTCAAAAAAACAATAACAGGTCACAAGTTTTTTCCGACAACAGAAACAGTTTTTTTTTTTTCAGTAAACTGTTACTGTTTTGTTTCCAGAAAAACAAGAGCACTAAAAGACCACCCCCTTCCAATTCCACTGAAATATTTGACAAAGACATTTCTCTAAAAATTCCTCGAGACTTTGGTTCATTTCAAAGGTCTTAGCTTTTTTACTCTTTATTCTTTCCAAGACCCCAAAACTTTATTTGCAACAATCTTCTTGATTGTAGAAGGGCAAACTCAAGACGTCGCCCGTCACATTGAACAAACTATTATATCATCCCCAAGCAAAAGAACAGTAGAGGAATAAAGAAGCATTATTGGGCTTTGCTGCAGTTAGTAGATAATTTTTTGGATCTGGGTCTAAAGTGAAAGAATTATTTTCAAGTGAAGTTCTTGTGATTCAAATAGTAAAATTCAATTCAAGTCATAGCTGCTTTAGATTGTTGGGGTCAGATTCCATAATTTTACAAATATTAATTAATAAGATAATTATAAAAATACAATTTAACAAGAATTCAATTAAATATATAATATAATAACATGCGATTAGAACAGTACAAAATATATAATAATAAATTAAAAAAAGCTGACCTGTGATATCTGGAAGGCGTGTTATCACTGTCCTAAAACAGCTATGCCTCCCCACGTGAAAGTACTAACGGACATAAGCAGCTCCAAGATCCAACTCAAATATGCTCACAATAGCACTTTCTCAAGGGTCACATTCACTAGAAAGTTGGGGTGAACCTGATTCGAATCGACGTTACCCAAAAATATAATTAGAAGATACATACATAATATATATAAAAAAGAATACATATTCCCAACATACACTGTCATTATATGAGTTTTTATATATACTTGAGAATGCTAGCCATTAGAGGCTTTTAAAGTCTACCATCTAGTAACCCCGACGTTCAAATGTCAAATTAAAACAAAATATAATTACTCATAAAATTCAATTAAATCCTAAATTAAAAGTGATCCATTAAACCATATAAATTAAATGAGAAATTTTAAAGATTTAATTTTTTTAACAGTAATATCCTAAGATATTTTTCTAATTATTTTATAAAATTAATTGAATAATTGTATGAAGAATAGACAAGTGGGGCTAGACCCTAGACGGGTAGGGGCCATGGGCGACCTCCTCAGTCATCTATGGGTCTAACGAGCCTTGAGTCTATGTTACATTTTTTTTCGCATTTGCATTTTTTTTTAAATCTGCATTTTGATAGAATTATAAGATAAAAATGATTTTCAGAAAATGTGGCCCTAGCTTACACTTGGGCATAAGTGCAGCACAAATGTGGTCCTGCCAATCTATACACTCATACACACCCACACACTCACTCATACATACGCATATATAAGGAGAGGGCCGACAGAGAACGAGAGATGGGTACCTAATAATAAATTGCATATTTTGAACAGAGATAATAATCACACACAAAGAATGGCATAGTCATGTTTAAGGCTACATGCATAATACGTAAAATTCAAACAATCATGTTTTCATTATTCGGTCTTACTAGTTTTTCATGAATTAAACACCCATTACACTATACTGAGATTTGAATAAGATTACATTGGTCGTGGGATTTTGTAACTATAATCCCTCCGATCAGGAGATTATTCAACAATGAGCTGAAAGCATCATTGGTTTTATTCTCTAGATTGCTAGATCATGACAAGAAATGCCAGTAACATACAATCTCTCTCTCTTCCCATAGATTAATATAGTATTTTCAGTAGAATTAGTCAAGGGCACTTGGGCTTATTTCCATGGGTCTTTAGACTGGCATAGCATGGACAAGCACTCTTGTTGCCGTATGTGCCTGGTGGGACGCAGTTGCATCTTGCGCAACAAGTCTTGCATGCTCGCGTGCACACTTTCTTTCTTGATGCCTTCCTGCACCTCCTTGAGCATGCATAGCTGCAATCTGTATCACCATTTATAAGAAATATATACTAACTTGAATTTCACAGTTATCGTTGTCATTGAGTCGTCTTTATAGGGTCGGGGTTTTGGATGATTTTAAAAAAAAGCGTTAGGGGTGTCAATTTTACCCATTAACATGAATTCGATACAATACAAAACTCAAAAGTGGCACAATACGAAAATAACATGACCGAAAGTGACACAACATGGCACGATTAGGAACCCCTATCAATAACTTGTGACTTTGAATAATAAAAACAATAAGATTTTGGAACTACTTATTTAAATTATTTAAGTCAAAGGTAATTTTATCAATTAAATAAGTTAATCAGTACCAGCAAAAAAAATTACTTTCCTAAAATAATTTTATACAAAGCACTTTTCATTTTTATATTTATCCCCACCACCTCCATCCCATCACTACCAGCACCTGCCATCACCACCACTACTAACCATCACCAACCACCACTATCACCCTAGCGCCACCACCACCCACCACTGCCGCCATTCACTACTCACCATCACCCCCATTGCCCACCACCCCCT
>CM042193.1:12110722-12157612 GCA_023539305.1 Ilex asprella
GAGCTTTCTTGACTTGAATCCCACATCGGAAGATTCAAGGGAATGAGGCTTCCTCCCTTGCCTATAAAAAGGTTGAAGCCTTTTCCTTCTTGACTTGAATCCCACATCGAAAGATTCAAGGAAAGGAGACATTCTCCCTTGCCTATAAAATGGTTGAAGCCTTTTCCTTTCATCATTCAACTTTTTCACTTGTTTTCACAAGTGTCCACTAATTGAAAATCTTATATTTAAGAGAGTACAAATATTGTGGATAGTTAATAGTTAATGGAGTTTAAAATTTTAATAAAATTAAATGTGTTAAACGAGTCGTGTCGTATTAATCGTTTATTAAACGATTCGTGTCCGTATTTGAATTTTTTACCCGTTTATTAAACGTGTCGTGTACGGGTTTACATGTTTTTCATCCATCACCCGTTCAACCCGACACGTAACCATTTAACCCGACACGTTTGACATCCCTATGCCGAAGTACACTCTCCCAGTTTGTTTGAAAGGCATTTACTTTTAGGGTAATTCTACGGTACCTATTTTTTTTTTTAGCATTTTATTAAAATATAATATTTTTTGAGATCGAGTTATATTTTTTAAAGGTAAAATTCCAATTGTTTGAGGTAACTCCTTGATCGGTCATGAAATATTATGATCGATCATAAATATCCCTTGAGTAGATGTAATTTTACATTTAAAATGTATAAATTGAGCTAATAAATAATAAATTTTGGTACGATACCGAAATCAAGACCATAGTCTTCCCCTACTTTTAGAGACATTTGATGATTTTTATTTAGAGCAATGCTACATATCTCAAATTTGTATCCCAAATTTGCATCCCAAATCAATGGGAACCGTTGGATGAGTGGGTCCTACCAACTTTTTTCATTGAGACCCACTCATCCAATGGTTCCCATTAATTTAGAATGCACTTTTGGAATACAAATTTGGAATACAAATTATTACTCTTTTATTTATAGTTGGATTTCAATGCTAGATTAATGTATATATTTGCATCATTTTTTTTTACTTTATTACGAGCTTGCTAAAGTATTTTTATTTTAATTCATTACTATAAATTCATCTTATAAGACATCATCACATTTAAAATATTACACCTATATTTCTTAAGAATTCAAATATGTTTAAACATATTCTCCAATTTGAGTATTCAAATAATTCTGTTTAAATGATGTATTGCATTGGATATATAGAATATTATATAAATATTTGCATTATATTGAACATTCAAATGGTAAGTTTAATTTTAAACTTGAGAATATAATGAACCCACAAAATTAAAAATAATATAAAATTATAAATTTATTAGGATGAAATCATATTTTTTAAAAGTTATATTAATAGATATCGACGGTAAGAGATTATGTGTTACACTTGTATAAACGTTAAGAGGTGAACAAGTAATATTTTAAATATTAAGCATTCAAATAATTAAGTGATCAGTATGAGGGAATTTAGGTGTAATTTATTCATTTAGTTTTAGATCGTAAATTGACAGTTGTTAAATTTAATTGTACATTAATATAAATTTTTATTGTTGAAGGTATAAATTAATATTTTTAATTTTAAGGGTACAAATTAAAATTCAGACAAACTTTTGAAGTGTAATTTGCAATTAACCCTAAATAAACAATATAATTCCATAGACAAGTCTCTCTGATATCTTTCCCTCTCCGGGCTCTCCCTCCGCCTCTCTCAATTTACGCAGCACCCCCATCCTCTTCTCTGTTTTTTCTCTCCTTGTCCCTTTCTAACACCCTCCACCACCACCACGACGCTTCCATCCATCCAACCCCACTCCACCCCACCCATCCCCTTCATCTTGTTTGTACGACTCTCTTGCTCTATCTCTCTCGGACGGCGCGGCACCATGACCCGCTCCCATGCTGCCTCCAGCTTCCACCTCCACCAAGCAGACTCCATTCATTCTCCACAATGAGTAGGTCTCCACTACTCCAACTCCAACTTTTGCGCTGATCACTCTACCCAGCTCTAGTAAGTCAGTTTAATTTTAATGTTAATTTTGATTCTGATTGTTGGTATAATTTTGATGTCAATTTTTGATTTTGATTTTGATTTTGACTTTTGATTTTCAATTTTTTGATTAGATTTTGAATTGTGAGTTTTGAATTTTTGATTGTGGTTGGTTGAATTGGGTCTTTGGTTCTCATGGAATTGGTTTGAATGGTTATTTTGCTATGTGGTGTGTGGTGTGTGCGTAAAGAGAGAGAGAGAGAGAGAGAGAGAGAGAGAGAATTGATGGATTTGGTGTGTTTTATGCCCAAAGAGAGTGAATTGGAGGTAGAAACACAGTATATGGTGTGCTTCTGCGTGGGTTTTCTATTCTGTTGTGACTTGAAGGTGTGTTGGATAAATGGTGCAGTTTACCCTTTTCTTTTGTATGCAACGTTCTGCACATTGTTCTCTTGATACAGTTTGCTTAAGAACCCAGGAGTGATAAAAATTCAAATATGAAATTCACCATTAGGGATTCTAAGCTATTGTGGTGGAATTGATTTGATCAAGGATTTCAATTTCTTCCGCAGAAAGGCTCTGTAATCGTAATCAAAATCCATGGGAGGAGACCATTCGAGTAAATCCAAGAAAAACAAAAGAAAATTGGACCACCCAACTTCTTCTTCTTCAGATTCATCATACTCTGACGACGTTGAGGCCTCTTCAAAACGACACAAACGAAGTCACAGGCGACACCGAAGCAGCAGTGATAGAAGTTCGAGGAGAGAGAAAGTTAAAAGAAGAGACAGGAGGAGAGAGATAAAGGATGAAGAGAGAAAGAGAAAGCGAAGATTGAAGCGGGAAGGGAAGAAGAAGGTTTCGGAATCGCGATCGGGATCGGAGACCGAGTCCAAGTATCCGGATGGTGACAATTCGGAGCCCCAGAGAGAGCGGGAGGATCCGGAGGCTGTGACAAGATATATATTGAAGGAGTTCCCTGGTGTTTCCGGTGATTTGGAACAGGTACATTTTTAGAAATCTACTTTTTTTTTGTATAATTAACTTTATTTTTGCTTTATGTGAGATTATGCAAAAAATTGTGACTTACATTGGAAATTTGGTAGAGTAGTCAGCTTCTTGTATACTGGGTCTCCGAATAGATTGGACGGTCAACAATGATTATTGCCCAGATTGGTTTCTCTCCATTTTGTTAGAAGAGGTGGACTTGGTACAGATCTTGTGTTTTGTAATATTGCACAAAGTAATGATGCGAGGTCTGTGTAACAGTGTAAGTGCTTAAGATTTTAAGGTTTTGTTGAGTATATGGCTGCAAATTGTGATGCTTCCAAAAAACTGGAGGCTTAATAAAAGTAGGCCTTTACAAGTATGCTATATAGCAGAATGCGTGGTCATTGGAAATGATAAAGGTCATTGAGTTTGCATCTTGTATATATATCTGCATGATGTCACGCGAAGACTGGAGTAGACAAATAGGGTCACTTATGCTCGAATAGAGAGGGGGGTGTCGGATTGTAGATTTCTATTTTGTGCTTGAGAAGTCATGGTAGGGCTTTTGGATCGAACAGGGTTAAAGTGCTTGGATTTAAGGTTAATTTTGATATAGACATATGAGGAAAAAGTTTATCGGAATTTCTCAATGAAAGTATGATAGGACAAGGCTGGTGATTAAAGGTTATCGTATAAAAGTAGAATTAATGAGGGCTTGATTGTTGGTAAATAGAATTACTACTATTGAAATTACTAATTAGATGAAGTTGAATGATGAACAGAACAAAGAATAAAAAAAAGGAAGAAAAGGAGAAGATTTCTCATGCAATCTCACTAGGGGTAAATCGTGCATGAAGGTACCGTGAAAATTTAAGAGGGATGGTGATGGCTGTTAGATAAGTCTATTTGAGACCGTCGGATGGACTTATTGAAGCTTAACCTGTTTTATATTATAGATAACAGCATTCTAGTCACTCGCCTGGAACAAATCAATAAAGTTGCATCATGGAAGACTGATTTTTTTTTAGCAGATTCTTATTCATGAAGCTGTTGAATTGCCTTGACAATACTTTTTCCCTTAGGAAAGCATATTTAACCTAAGATTTATATTGTAAACTTTATAAAATCCTTGCTTAAAAGGATCTTTTTAACTTCAAAGGAACTAGATTATTAGACAGAAGAAGGCCAAATAACATAGGTTGAAATTGGGAGAAAGGACATGCTTGCCACTAATTCATAAGGATATATGGCTTCACGAAGAGTTGACTTGAACGAAGGATCATTGTACCGACCACACAGTGTCAGACTAAGTTTTGTTGAATGGAGTTGAAATTAAACTAATCAAGAAACAAGAATGACAACAGCTAACCAAACCTAATACAAATAGATAGTGAGCTTAAACAATTAATGTAAGGAATCTAGACAATCAAAAACACCAATTGATAATATTTAGCTTTTCTTGACATACCTTTCATGTCATTGGGATAACAATTTAGTCAGTCTTTGAATTGTATATATACACTTACTGAAGTGGTATTTGACAGCCAGAAGTTGCTTGTAATGTTGTTATTTTGCAGTTCTTATTTATATGTCTTCTGCGTAGTTATTTTCCTTATTTATTATCTCCCTTTAATGCTGATTCATGTAACAAATTGCTTAATATTTACTAGGTTTTATCTTTTGCATGGAAATAGTGACTCGTGCCAACTATACGTGTGGGCTAAAGCCCTTTTAACATAGATTTTGCACATATTCAACCAGACGTATAACTTAACCAGCCCTTTTAAGGATGCATATCCAAATCTGTGATTTTAGAAATTTATGTACTGTCAGCTTATTTATATATCATGGGGCAATACTGATTCTTTCTCGAAACCAATGTTTTTTGGTTAGCTTCTCCAAATGATTGATGATGGACAAGCTGTTGATATTAGTGGATTATCTGAAAGGTCTTTGGTTAAGCATCTGAGAAAGTTGTTCCTATCATTGAAGCTAAGGGAAAATGGTGATAATGTCTTTTTATTGCCTTCAAAAGTTTGTCCTACTTTGGAGATCATTGGACCCATCATTCGTTCTAGTACAGAACCTCAAAGGCAACAACTTGATTCTTCTGTATTACAAAACGACTTGCATTCAGTTCCACCAGATATGAACTGCACGCAAGTGCCTGTTGACTCTAATTTGACGACACCAGGTCCAAAAGATATTACTGCTCCTAGTAAGAGGTAATTAAATATCTCTATATTTGGTTATCTAAAGTCCTTGATTCCATTATCAATTATGCTGTTTCATATAATTAAAGTCTTTCTCATGTATGCTGTCAAGGTTGGTTCAGTATAGAAACCAGATGCAATCGAATGTCTGAAATAGGACAATATGTTAAGAGTTAATCATTGAAACTGGAGTTGAATTAAGTAAAGATGCTATGCTACATTACTTCAACCAATGTAATATTTTTATCTAATAAAGAGATCACTGATGAATACATCCACTAATCTGAAGCAATATTAATGATCTCTCAGATTACCCTAAAAAACGTTTGCCTCTCTCGGTGGTTAGTTCAGTGCATGAGGCTCCTACTAATGCGGAGTTTGGAGAGAGAGCTGTTTTTAGTCTCTGTTTCCATGATTCGAATCCACATCAAGTTACAATGGAGTAACCTTGCTGTTGTATCAAGGCACACCCACTCCTTTGGGGAATACATGCACACGTGCACATTCTCTAGAGAACACTGATCCATGTTCTCCAGGGGAAGGCTTTCCACATTATTTCTGTTTATCAAGGCATGAATAAGCTGCCTATCACCATTTTTAGTTACTTTTAAGCATTGTTGACATGTTCTATAAGTACGATTAACTGTCTTTTCGTTTCTATGCATGCTTCATTCCCTGACTTTGCTTGGACCATCAAGGGTTTGGTTCTGATTTATTACAATATTCAGAGACATTTGATCATTGCGAAAGTCAGTCTGTTAAAGTTATCCCCAAGGAGTAGTCAAAGAAAGCCATAAGCCCACTTCAAGAAGCTGGAGCTACTTAGTTCACGTCTCTCCTTGGGGCTATTCATAGGGATTTTTTGAGGAAATTACTCACATCATGTGGGATGGGAGATTACATTTGGCGGTGAGGATTAACATCGTCTATTAAGTGTGTTCTGATATCCTTCGAAAGCATTTATAACTCTCCAATTACAACCAAGAAGAATGAGTTAAATGGACTTACTGGCATTGTCCTTTCTGGAAGAATAAATATTGCATGTTCTTTAGAACTCAAAATGCTGTTGCTTATGAGAAACTGAATATTCATTGATCAAAATGGCATTTCAGTCTGAACCTGAAAGTGAAATTGTGCTTGATTTGAACTATTTTGGAGTTCCATACCATGTACTATCTATCATTGGTGATGCAATCATCTGATTATTTAAGAATTAGAGTTTAATGTTTCTCACTTCATTGCATTGGCCAGGATGATTGGCCCGGAAATGCCATCTGCAGAGTTACTTGCTGCAGCAGCCAAATTAACAGAAGCGGAGGCTGAGCTAAGGTATTTGCAAATTATATTCACTGTTGCAAAGTATATATGCAAATCCCTTTTTTATACAAAACAGTTGATGTGGATATATGTCAGTATTTGCTTCGTGTATGGTGCTTTTGTTATCCAAATATACCTTCTACTTAATATGATTGCTATGTTAACATTTGGTGATTGAATATATATAGAGAGGCTGAGTTGGAAGAAGACTCAGAACTATTTATAGGACCTCCACCTCCTGCGATGGTTAAAGAAGCTGAATCAGCAAATGAAGCTGAGCGTTTTGAAGAGGTTCCTAGTTATGAGCTTGTGAACTTTATGCTGACTGAATTACTTATCATGACTAATAACTTATGAGCTTGTTTATTTTATTTGGTCAGGTTACAAGAATAATGGGGGTTGAGGTTGATAGTCCATATGATGTTTTAGGAGTAAACAGAAACATGTCATCTGATAACGTAAAGAAAAGGTAAGGTTCTTTTATGTTTCTTAAAAAAAAAAATTGAAGCCTGTTCCTCTATATTTTGTTGATTCTTAGTACACATTTATTGTCAATATATGGCATCCAAACATTTCTAATGTGTATTTTGCAGTATTATGAGGTAGATTGATGTGAACATTTAATCCTATCATAATTTGTGGGACCTGTTTTGACACCATGTATGTAAACTATCTTATATCTAACTTTTCTGTTTCTTCAAGATAATCTTCTATTTTGCAAATGGAGAATGGATGGTGCATAATGTAGAAAAAGGGGTTCCTAGTTTGACCATTATTTGCATTCTAATTCTTTCATAAGTTTGTTTAATAATACAGAGCTGCTAAAAGTATGTTTTGAAATAAGTAGCAGTATGCTAGAGTGATTCAAGTCTTCCGCAAGTATTTGTACTCACTAGTCTGCGGATTAAGCATGTATGAAGGTTTAGATGTTGAAATACCAACCATATATGTTATATGTTCCTATTATACTACAATATGTACTTGGATTCATCTTGTAACCATTCAGTGGGACTTTTTTATGCTGCCCTCCAGTGTGATTTAAATTTTGAAATCCCTAGCACAAAACCGAGTTGCCTGATATCTGACATTGTTATCTTAATTAATTGACATGTAGACCTTTACATTAGGTTGCTATCTGCTTTAGTTCTTTGTTTTTTTAATTGCTAATCACATTGTCTTCTTAGGTATTGGAAGCTGTCTCTTATAGTGCACCCAGACAAATGCTCTCATCCTCAAGCCCACCAAGCATTCATCAAATTGAACAAAGCTTTTAAAGATTTACAAGATCCAGAAAAGGTAAGTGCTATACATATCAAGGCTTCTAAGTAAACTTAAATGTTCTTTTTTCTGATGTTTTCATCTTGTTTGAGTTGTTTAGTTCTTGAATTCAAGGCCAAACCGGTGGAACTAAATTGTGACTGTTTTTCATGCTTACATGTTACTGCTTGGAGAGCTTGCATGCAAGGGTGAAAATTTCCTCTCATTTCTAAGGATGCACAAACACTCTATTTTTGTCTGTGTCAGACATGTCTAGGATACAGACACACTTGGCACGTGTCGATGCGCTAAAATGAGTGTCTAATTTTTTTATCGTTAAATACTTTTTAGGACACATTTTGGACGCGCGATCAATGCGCTTGGGACATGTTGGGGACACACGAATAACACGTTCGGGACATGTGGGAGGACACGTTTTGAGTTTTTTTTTTGAAAATTTTGAAAACTCATAAAGTAACTTTGTAATTAAGGAAGTCACATAATATAAAAAGAGTTATAATCACTACATAAACATAGGACATGAATATAACATAATTTTGAGTACAAACGAAATTATAAACTACAAGAATAAACTTTCTATATGAAAGTAATGTGATGAAAGGTTTATGAAATTGAAGTTCTTTGAAATTGATGAAAAGTAGGATTATGAAGTGGGATATATTTTAAAATGGAAATTGCAATAATTTTTAGTGATTATTTTAAAAAAATAAATGACATTAACAATTTTTTATTTTTAAAAAGTTACTTATCGTTTCACTATGATATATCTACAAAGTGAACGCGATTAATTAAAAGAATAAGAACTAACATTTAATTATATTCTTTACTTAGAAATATTTTCTGGTAAGATTATTGAGTAGTCAATTCATTTAAACTCTTTGGATATGTGATAATGGATAATACTTAAAAAACACTCATGTGCGTTCCAAGTCATGGATTTTTGCTAATATATTGCATTATATGTGAAATCAAAAGGAAGGGATAAAAATTAAATTAAAAATTACACATACGTATCTGCATATATAAGTATATGAGAATTATCTATATATTTTATTTATTATTGGATACATTTAGTGTGTATTCGATATGTATCATCAAGTATCCGATGAGTATCGTATTCGATTTAGATACGTCGATCTTAACGAAGTATTTGTACTTCATAGCATGAGATGAATTGGATGAATTGAATGACAACAAAATATGCTTATTTTATCACATGATATTTATATATTTATTTGGTGGTTGAACTTTGGAATAGGATATGATTATTAGAGTCAAGAGATAGGATAGAAAAAGAGGATACAAGGGGGCGGTGAAGGTGTAAGTGTGTCACATTTGTATCTATCTAGATATAATTAAATACATAATTTTAGCATATTTCCTAACATGTCCAGGTCCTAATTTTTTAAAAAATTTGGTATCAATGTGTTCGTGTTTCTTAGTTCATTTTCATCAGAATGACTAAACTGTGTTAGAACCAAAACGAATCTAGGATTTAATATCAAAATTTTATGTTTCGAGATGTTTTGAGGTGTTTTGGAATGTTTTGAGTTGTTTTGATGTGTTTTGGCCATGATTCAGAAACAAATTTTCAAATATTTTCAAAATGTTTTCATTTCTGAATTGAGCTATACACCGAAACAAAATTAAAGAAATGGTAAGTGGAAGGGAAGGCTCAACATTGAAGTTTCCATGCTTTTGGCTACTGTTAGGTAAGAGATAGCATATGCAAGTCCGGACCTATATTGTGATGGTGTGTTAAGGGAGGATGAGCTAATACAACCGATTTACTTTTCATATGTGGAGGCAACATGACATTTAAGCACTGGAGCTGACCACAAAGGAATAGACTTGAATTAAGATGTATACCGCCTTTCAACTGACCTTTCCAAACCATGCTTCGCATTGATTCATTTCTCACCCGAACTCAATTCGTCTTGCTCTGTGTATATGGGACAAGTGAGGGGAAGCTAAGAGAAAGTCAGGCAAGCCTAGTAAAATAGATTAGTAAATAGGCACGCTTAAAAGGATTTATATGCCCATCGTTCAATCGTCTAGTACAATCCCACCTTTAAGTTCAAGAGTCTAACTTCAACACCGTTTACCTTATAAATAGGAGATTGGTTCACTTCATTTATTTTCTTTCTTTCTAGCAGTAAGAATAATGTTCGACTAACCTTTTCCATGGAGGCTATAGTAGTAGAAGGGAATGGTATGAGTGTGGGATCGGGTGGATCTATGGTTTGGTGACGGAGTACCACATACATGACCGGGGGTGGCACTCGGTGTTTTGTGTCACTAAGCGTGACACATCCTGTGGCACTGCCCCCAGTATCTTAATTGTCTTTGATTGTAATGATAAAAATGTTTATAGAGCTTATGGTGTATGATGTAACAAAATAATACAAAAGTATATTCTTTTATGTGACTTTATGGGGTTGTTGTCAATATTCTAATACAGTTATTCCTCAATTAATTGTGGTATTTCGAGTCGTTCAAGTGCTTTGAGAGTGAGTTTTTACATTTCGTTTTATTTTTCTCCTCTTTGTTTTTTCTTTTGGTTTGTGGGGGCTGGGGTTCAAACTTTTGTTTGGTTGCACAAGTTGGTACAAACCTTGTGCCAACTTGATACTTACTTTTTCTCTACCATACTACAATATTATATTTTAGGTTAAAGAGGGGGTGGAAGGAGGGTTTTTGGGGTTACATCTATTTTTTTGGCATCGCGATGGGCTTCTGTTTCTAAGGATTTTGATGGTGTTATGCTCATTTGTATATTGGTGGATTGGAGGGCCTCAGGCCCCGTAAGTCTTTTGAGTTGAGGGTTTTGTTTCCTATCCAAAAAAACTAAAGGAAAATGAAATTTTTGTGATTGTTTGACGGCTGTTCTGTCACTGCAAACAGTAACTTCCAGAAATTAGGGGCTTTTGGGTCTCATGAGATCCTTGGCCCTTGTTACCCAATTCCTTCCACATTGTTTCATGATGATTCTCTCATCATGAAATTCTTAAAGGTCTCACCTAAGTTTGTATAAGTCATGCATTTCGAATGATATCCACTTGATGACTGCCTACGTCAGGGGCAAGGGACTACTGAGATCATTGCATAGTTTTTTAGTAATTGTGTAGATAATCTTTTTTTTCAATTCATATAACCTCTCCTAGAGTACTCGCAGAATACGATTTATTTCCTTAAGTTAGCTCAAGACTTCCCATTTTGGGTATTTTTGTTCAGTTAGGCTTTTAATTCCTAATTCACAGATATAGGGTTTTGGTGGAACCATCATAAACTCTACATGTTGAACAGCATCAGTTATCTTTGAATATATATTGTGTTTTTTCTCTTATTCATCCAGTGAATTAGGACTTGTGTGATTGTTATTTCATAGATAAATAGTTGTTTCTCAGTGTCCCCATTACTGCTTCTTTAATTTAGAAAACCATGATTCATTGCTTTGTCTTTTATGCGTCGATGGCATTAAGCATGGCTGTATATTGCCTTATAGTGACTGTATATTGCCTTATAGTGACTGTAGATTCTTTATAAGATGTGTACGTGGATTTTTTTTTTTTAAATATCTAAGTAAATTCTTTTTGGTTAAGAATCTGAACTTCGGGTTTGTTTTTAACCACATTGTCCTTTTTGTAGCGAAAAGCACTGGATGACAAAATCAAACAAAAGGAGGAACAGGAGGAGTTTAAGGTGCATATTGTTTGCTTAATATAGGGTTAGCTACTGGTTGGTATTGTTCAATACACAAGGTTTTTGTTTCTGCAGGCAGAGCTGCAAGCTATGCGTGAGGCTGCACAGTGGAGACGTTTGCAAGGTTAGCAATTTTTTCTAAAATAAAATGATTTTATATAGTCACTTTTCTATGTAAAGTAGCGCCCCCCCGTCTCCTCTCTCCAGTCTCCCCTAGAATGAAAAGAAATTTTTTGACTTCTTTCTGGGTTCTGGGATTGAAGTGGACCACTTATTATGTTTATTTAAATTGCATCCCAGCTATCATGGTCACTAATGGAAGAACTGAGTACACCTCTTGTCATATGGTTAATGATTAGCACTTCTTCTGCTAGCTGGAGTAAGGGGCATTTGGGAAACGGATCATATTAGATAGCCTGGGCCCTGGGCTTTCGTTATGAGCTGCAGTAGCTACGAATGTATAGTTAGGGTTTCCGCTCCCCTCTGGTGGGAAACAATAATATTTTTAATCATAAAAAGGAAAGGGGAAGTTACAAAAAACATGTCAAAGGTGGACAAATTGTCCCAACCAAAGGCAAGTTGAACAGCAGAAAGATAAACAGAAATACATCATAAAAAGAAACAAAAAACTGCTAGGCGCAAGAAGCTGTCCAGGTCGATGTAATGCAAAAATGGAATTCTCAAACTCCTTAGTCATGGAAGTCCAAAAGGAAGCCAACAAGTAAATTCGCTCTCAAAGAGCTTCAATCTCCTTGCTCTTATGCTAAATTCTATTTCGAGCCATCTCTACTTTGCCTGTTACTAGACCTATCCCTATTCTCTCAACCTCTCCTTTATAGATAGACGAGGGAGAGTACTTTTGCTACCGCTCTCTTCAAGCCGACCAAGATATAAGAGATAGGCCAAGCTTGTTTATTTTGAGCAAATCCCTTGGCTAACAATTAAGCTTTGTCTCGTTCCACAGAACCATTAGATTTGTTTCTGTTTTCTATCAAAAAAAATAAATAGAACTATTAGATTTGGCCTTAATTTTATAAATCCACATATAATCAATAGGGCGTTTGCCAGGATTAATGTCACCAACTCCCAAGTCTCAGTCTTATATAACATAACAAGTTCCTCATCCATAGCTTGTTTCCAGAGAGGATCTAAAACAACCTTCTTATAGGAGGTAGGTTCATAAATAGAGTAGAGAGAAGATAAGAAAGAACAAAAATAAGTAGAATAGCAAGAGATAGAGAAACAAAATCAATCTAGACACTTGTGAGGTCACTGAGGATAGCGAAGAACACAATCTACATTGTCAGAACATGATTGAGTGGTAGTAGATGAGGCGAGAGGCATCGCATATGTAGAAGAGACAGTTGGAGTCTTGTGAGCATAGATATGTACAATTGGAGGACAAATAAAAAGTAAATTAAAAGAGGAAGATACATCATAGATAGTCATATCATGAAGTAAGTGTTGGTGAGAACATCAGCCATAAATGGATCAATGTAAATGAGATCATATTTATGCAAATGTGAAGGGTCGGATGGAATAGGAAAAAAAGGAATGTGCTCCATGGAAACCACAAGGCGAGAAATAAAGAGTTTGTGTGTAATAGGATCATAGCAACGATACCCCTTCTAATCCTCACCATAACTAAGAAAAACACACAAGGAATACTAGGAAGTAAGACAAAACAGGCGCATTCAAACACACGTAAGAAGAAATAGTCAAGTGATTTATCACACAATTTTTTAAAACGAGAAATTTCAGAAGTGAGAACAGTGGGACTACAATTAATCAGATGCATTGCATTAAGAACTACGTCCCCCCAAAAAAAATTTGGAGCATTTGCAGACAACAACAGAGAGCATGCTGTCTCCATAATGTGTCGATGTTTGTGCTCTGCTACACCATTCTATTTAAGTGTGTTAATACATGAAGATTGATAAATAGTGACATCAGATTTTAACAAATCACGAAAAGGATTAAAGGAATATTCATCTCCTTGATCACATTGGAAGCATTTAATAATAGAGGAATATTGGGTGTCGATTATGGCACGAAAAGTAGTGAATATAAAAAAGAATTCAGAACGATATTTCATTAGATATACCCAACAACACCTGCTATAATCATCAATAAAGGAGACATAATATCTAGACTCTTCTTTTATGGGAATAGACACAAGTCTCCCGCACAGAATGAACAAGATCAACATGTGCAAAAGAGGTAGTAAAACTTTGAGTAAAAGGTAATGCAATAAACTTAGTTAACTTGAATCCATTATAATATGAATTGTCATGACCACTCTAAACTACTCAAACTACCAGTAGAGGTTAAGAACTTTAAACAAGAATGAGAAACATGATCAAAACAAGAATGCCATAAATAAAAGCTAAAAGATTTTTGACTCAGATGAAAAGAAGATAAATCAATAGAAGAAGTAGTAATATCTGGAACATGTAGCTCAGTCAATATATACAACCCTTCTTTTCTATAATTTGTCCTCATCAGCTTCTTGGAACATGGATCCTGAACAACATAATTGGAGGAAGAAAAGTGAATTGAAAATCTTGAATCAAAGAGCTAACTAACTGAAATGAAATTCAAAATAAGCTGAGGAATATATAATAAACATTTGAGAGCGTAAGATGTGAATAAATAATAGTCCCCACACCAGTCAATGTCATTTGAGTACCATTGGCTTCAAGTACAGATGTAGATGGAGGAGATAACGTAAATGCAAATAGAGAAACGTTACTGTTCATGTAATATATAGCACCTAGTCAAATATCCAAATAGCTTGAGATATACCTAATGAACCTGAAGTGAACAAAACTACTGAAGAAGATGTTGAAAGAGCATCAGGATGTTGAAAGAGCATTAGGATGCTGAAAGGAAAGAGACTCTTGTAATTGATGAGTTGTTTTCACATTGAGGGTCTAAAGAGTATCGGATGTTCCACTAGCCATAATCATAACAAAAGAATTCTAAAACTATCAAGAAGTCCAAGACTAACTCTAGCAATGTATCAAATCAGAGAATAAATATAGCCCACGCAACCCTCACAAATAACCCACAACAAAAATAACCCAAAGGAAGGACCCAAATTATCCAAAACAAGGCCCAACGAAGGCTAACAAGCAACTAAAAGTAGCCCAATACAAGAAAAATAACCCACACCAAAACCAATACAAGAGCAGCGAAATAGAAACACAAAGAAGCAATATCAGCAAGCTACAAACAAGGATCAAAATTTTCTTTCGGTGTATTATTTTGGTCACCTAGGAAATGAAAGCATTTTGTTGTGTTTCAGAAATATTTTGACCCGTTTCGGAAACATAATAAAAAAAAATAAAAATTTAAGAATTATTTTTCTAAAATATTAGTCAAAATATAACAAAGTATCTTGAAATACCTTAAAACATTTTGAAACAATTGTACAAATGTATTGAAACATTGCAAAATATGTCGAAATATTATGAAACACCTTGAAGTATTAGAAATTCAATTCCATCATTGATTCGTTTTGATCTCCATGGAAACGAAAACGTTTCAGACGTTTCAACCGTTTCGAAACGAAATTTTGATCCTTGGCTACAGGGAGATCTGATGCCCCACAATGTAGATCTGAATCCCAAACTACCAAATCCAAAGCTCAATGTAAAGACCAATAACTAGCAAAGTCCAAGAGAATTAAGGTACACGAGAAGACCAAGCCCAAAGCCTTTATCACAGAAAACTAGTAACGGCCTAGAAAATCAAAGCCTAAAGCCTTAAGCCTTGTGCAAGTATTCAACAACCACCCAACAGAGGCTACCCAACAATGGAACAACCACCAAAGCAAACCAACAACACAAATCACCTAACAAGCTAGGAAGAAGAAGAAAACAAAACAATAGCAACAAGCCAACAAACTAGACTAGCCTCCCTCCAAATCATCAGACAGATCCAATGCCACAAGCCAAGAAAAAACTAACAAAGGCAAAGAAACGAGGACAGTAACACTAGTTCACAGTGTTGTGCCAAGTGTCGAATTTGCCCAAATATCAAACTAAATCCACCCTAAATGGCTTGAATCACCGAATGGAGTATCAGTGGTACCTAATCGCACCCCACTGGCAAAGTATTGTGCATCAAATTCGTAGAAAACCTTAAAGTTTTTGGATCGAAGAATTTCGACACAATTTGTTCAAAATCATTCCAAAATTCAAAAAAACCCTAACAAAAAATCACGAAATAAAAAATGAGGAAAACCATGGTGAAGCCCGTGAAAAATCGAGTAGGATGGTGGTCCTACTATTATAGTTTGATGTTGTAATCATGACGTCATCCAGAGCAATCATAAATTCTTCAACTGAGTTCTATTGTTTTATTAGTTATCTTTAGGGATCAAAATCCACTCTGATAGCATGATAGTATAGTTAAAGTAAAGAGAAAATAAGGGGAGAGAGAAAGAATACATTACTACAGCTAATAGTTTGATTGCAACTACATAATAAAAGATGCAAATAGAAGTCCTTTTATAGTAGGAAGAAATAATACTAGAAAATGACTAATCTACCCTCTAATACTAAAATACTCTAACAAAGGGGTCTCTAGTTTCAACTCTTCAGAAGCTTTAACATTTAACCTTGGTTTCTCATTAATCATAACAAAGAAATTCATCGTCTCTAAACATTCCATATGTCTCCACCCTTTGCCAAAGCCTTTTGCATCCAAAAAGAAATCAAGAAAATTATAATCCACATAGTCATAGACTTTGTCAAAATCATTTTTCAAGACAATACCTTCCTCACCTCTCAATCTATAGTCGTCATCTACAATCTCATTGACAACAAGAGCTACACCCAAAATTTGTCTCCCTCTCACAAAGTCCTTTTGAGAATAAAATTGTCTTACTTAAAAACCCTCTAAGCCTTAGTGAAATAACCTTAGCAATAATAGTATAGAAGCTAGTAACAAGACTTGTAGGTTTAAAATCTCTCTAACTTCAAGGAATGATTTTTTTTTAGAATAAGACAATTAAATATGGCATTCGTGACTGCATTCATCACCCCATTATGAAAAAAATTCCCAAACACCGTCATCAAATCATTCTTTACCTCTTCCCCATAAACGTGAAATATTGCCATAGTAAAACCATCTGAATCACAAGCTTAGTCTTTACTACATTCAACAGCTTTCCCAACTTCCTCAATCTCACAAGGCCTTTTCAACCACAAAGCGTCATTCCTACCAATGGGACACCACTGCAATCCCTTCACAGTAGGTCTAAGACGCTCCACAAACAAACAAATTACCAAAAAAAGGATCAATCTCCCTCTCAATTAATGTCTCATCCTCCACAATCACCACTACCAAGTTCCAATTTATCAATGATTTGCCTTACCTTTTTACCATTAGTCACCTTATGAAGGAATTTTTGAATTATTGTGTCCTTCTTTCATCCATTTTACCCCAGACTTTTGATTCCAACTAATTTCTTTATGCACCACCTGCACAAACCTATTCTTGAGGTCCTTCCATTCCATCCTTAGAACTTCACCCATTCCCCCTTCTCTTTTTGACCAATCAAATTACTTAATTCTATTTTCAATGATCCTTTCATCCTTTAACCTTTTCGAGCATCCCCAAACACTTGTTTATTCCATGTGTTCAGTTTTGGCTTTACAAACTCAAGCTTCTTCATGAACTTAAACCCCTCCCGCCCATGAAACTCCCCACCGCCATTCCCTAACCTTTCTCCTAAAATCAACATGCTCCACCCACATATTCTCAAATCTAAACGGTCAAGGACCTTACCTAAATTTAGAATCTTGAATGATAATAATATAATGGTTTGGAAGAATTCTAGGCAAAACCTCTTGTCGAACTCCCATAAAACAGTTCTCCCACGCAATAACCAAATAAAAACCTACCAAACGTTTACACACCACCCTAGCACCATTAACTAAAACAAATCCCTAAGTTCGTCTTTCATAATAAAAGTATTAAAATCCCCTATGCTCTTTGTAACTCTAGCCCCACCCAACTTCTCTGCTGGGTATTTAATAACATTAAAATCCCCTAATGCACCATCTAGGGCCGCACAAATCAAGCAATCCCCCTAACTCTTCTTACAAAAGAGCTCTAAACCTAGGTTTATTTGGTTTATACACCCCGAGGAGCCACCAATCAAAACCATCCCCATGTCTATCTCTAATTGAGAGAGTATCCACCTTCACAAACCATTCCTCCTATATTATAATAGTTCGTCCAAGCCTAACCATAGAAGGCAGAAACAGTTTTTAAACTGAAACCCCAAACACTTGTAATAATTCTTCTATCATTTGCAATTTTGTTTCCTGGAAAACAACAATATCAGGTCCAATTATAACCAAGATATTCTTATCACTCCCCTTGCTTCACGATCCTAAACCTCTTACGTTTCAGCTAACAATCTTCATAAGTAACTAACATTTCCTCTCCATCCCTCCTAACAGTCTTTATAACGTTTTTCTCATAATTAATTCCTAAATGTAAAATTTTCAACTCTTTAGTCCTTTTTCTCTCACACTTCTTGCATCTTCCTCAAAGAAGCAAGGACACGAATATGACATGACACAGACACGCTGATACGAAATTTTTCAAAAAAATAGGACACGGATACGTTAAATAGGTATTTAAATATATTTATTTCATGTAATGAAATAAATATATTTCGATAATAATCATTTAATTCATCATTTTGTGAATTCTAACAATTTACATCATGATATCGAATAAAAAATTCAATATCAAATATATCGATACACATTCCTCATAAACATCCATAATTCAATAATCAATGACTAATAGAATTTGTCATCATATAGTCACATTAACACTCCTGGTTCTCTGTTCATCTTCCCATTTATTTATTTATTTTTTTGGGGTGGGAGGAAGGGGGGAGGGTGTTCTTCTTGCTGGCTAAAGGTACTTCTGCAATTGATGTCTGCATCTTCATCGATTTTGGGCTATACGTTTGCTGTGCTTAAAACTTTTGGAAGGCCTGAATATTGCTTGCACTAGGCCTGCATGGTATCTTTGGCAGTCGATTAATTTTTATTAGTAGTTTGCTTTGGGTCTTTGAATGACAAAACCTTTTATACTGATCAATAGGTTTTATTTTTAGTGCTGTTTCTTCCATTTAGTACATGATTCTGTGAGGGCGAATGTAAGAAAACCATCGATTGGCAGGTATTTCCATGGAGGGTGATGATGTTCTCTTGGCAGACATAGATGTCAAAGTGGCTCCAAAAAGAGAGGAATGGATGACAACTCTACCTCCTGAAAGAAAAGTAAGGTCCTCTTGCACTACCTTTTTTTTTGTGCATAGCCATGTTATGCCAAATAGAAAAATTATTCTATGGTTCTTTGTTTACATGAAAAGTAAGTGTTTTCTCTTCCATTGCAACAACCTTGGGTCAGACAGTGGCTCTTGATGCATGATCTTAAGCTAAGAGCTCACATTTGATCCATCTGTAACAGTGGTGGAGGCGTATTCGCATGAGTGAGGGCGAGAAAATTCTCGAGTCAAGAGCCTTGATAAGTTCCTTTAAGGACCTGAAATATTCAATTTGTGAATGCTGCTTGTAAGGCGCACAGATATCGTGCCATTGCTGCTAGAGAAAGTGCATGGAATTCGTTCATCTTCTGTGAGACACTACAGAAGACAAATACCCTATAGTTACTAGTTAGTCAGTCATCGAGAGAGCTGTTAATATTTCATCCATTTTGATTTCATTCGAAGGTCTTAACCCATCCTTCAAAGTGGAGTCACTGAGAATATAAATTAGTCATATGTGATGATTGGAGTTGTTTAGGTAGTTAAACATATTGGTGATTGAAATCAAATTAGGAAGTTAAAATTGTAAAATTAGCAGGCTCATGTAAACACATTGATAATTCATAGTATTCATTGTAGTTCAATGTATTAAGTTCCTAAAGTTGTAAATAAACTGTCTAATGTAAGACACCTTGATACTTCATTGTTATTCGATGTTGAACTTAATACATCCTTAATTTTTCAGCTGGTAACTCAATCTCTTATTATTTCCTTTTCTCAGCCTGGTGTGACTACGCAATCAACAAAGTTTAGCCGGAGTTCTAAAGAAGGACGGGGTGATACTAGCATCTGGACAGATACTCCTTCTGAGAAAGCTCAAAAGGCTAAAATGAAGTATGTATGCCCTTTGATGGTCAACATGGTTTAAGCCTTAAGAATTTTGTAACTTAGTTTGTTTCACATGGCAGTTACCTAGAAGCCTACAATGAGGCTTCAGCACTTGCGTCGAATGACGAAGAAAAGAAGAGAACAAATTCAGATGCAGCACTGGTGGATCAGTACAATAAAGCAAAACGGTCAAAATCTATGGTAGAAAAGCATAAAGAGGCATCTCGGAGCCATTCGAAGAAAAAATCAAGGTCGGAGGCGCTGACAGAAGAGTGGGAGGGGAACCACCCATGGAAGCCTTGGGATCGGGAAAAGGATTTGACTGCTGGACGGCAGAACGTCAGATTAGATGCTGAAAACATGGCTCAAGGTCTGTCTTCCAGATTTTCTTCTGGATCATATCAGAGAAACTTCCTATAGGCCACAGATCAAAGGGGTTATTTTTATTTATGCCATAGTCATATGTATATCTGATGTGCCTGGACAATCTTGCTTCAGGTTTTGGGGTTCCTCATTTTCTATGCAGTGTTATGGAGAATCCAGTTCTGAAGTTTACTTCTAGAGTTGTCGGTTTTCATTTCCCTACTTCCATGTCAGCCATTACAGCTAGGAGCTTGATTAGCTTTTGATGCAAATTATGGAACCTCTTTCTCAGGTTGTCTGTGTGTGTGTGGAACCTCTTTCTCACGCGTATTAATGTGTTCCCCAGTCATGTCAAGAGTACAATTAGAAAACTTGCCGGTCTTCATTTTTACTAGGTATCAAGAATTACAATCATCCAAATGATTGAATCTTTTATGAACTTCTCACTGGAGGGTGTCAGGCTCACCTGGACTAGCTGCATTGGGTGTAGTTGGAATGCCAACTGACAGATCAACCTGTTGATTTCATTTTTTTGGAAGATTATCACCAGTCATAACTTATCTTTTTTCTTTTTTTTCAGTTTGTCTGATAGGTAGGAGGAATTTTTATCAAAACATTGTCTTTTTCCCCTTATTCTTTCGGTGTTGCTGGTACAAAACCACCATCCCCTCCTCCTCGCCCTTCTGCCCAACAACAATCGCCAACCCTTATCCCCACACGTAAACATTCACTGTAACCGTCACACCAGGCCATTATAGACATACAATATTACTGTTCAATAATAAACTATAGACCATAGGTTGGCAAACTCCAAATATCCCTATATGATGGGTTTATTTTTGGTGAAAGTGAGTGATTAGTTGTCTATTCTAGCTTATTATGTTATCCTTTTCATACGCATCTATTCTGGAATTTTGAAGCTAATTGAGCATCCCCCCCCCCCCAGGGGAAAAAAAAACAATATTCTCAGAAAATCTAAGCTGCTTAAGTGAATGTTTACAAAATTTCTGGGCACACATTACTAAGGGAGAGCTTGAAGCAATCATGGATGGGGAGGACGCCATTTCTCTGCCATTATTATTTTTAGATCATTGCCTGCATTGTCCGACTTTCAATGCAAGCAATGGCCGATGAAACATACTCTGCATTTGATATTTTGGCAATTTCTTCCAAATCATACCATAAGAAAACTTGCAATGGGTCCCAATAAAATGTTATAGGACCCAATATATTTAATGATAGATGGAAAATGACCAAATTCGAAGTCGAGAGGATCCAAATCGTGAACATCGCTTGAGAGATCAGAAGTTTTAAATCACCAAAGTTGAAGTTGATGAAGAAGAAGACATAATTAGTATGTATCTAACACTCCCACGTGTAGCTCGTCCACGTTATTGTACTGTACAATAAAGGGAGGTATCGTTGGTATGGTTTTAATTCGAAATGCTTTAGGCTTTGATGATATATATATCATTATCTCATTTAAAAATTTAAGATGATGGAGAAGAGTGTAACATAAACATATAGAATGTTAATTTCGTAATGCTGGTAGCTCCATATCATAATCACTAGAATTTTTGGCTTTTTTTGTTTTTTTTTTTCGGAAAGTAAAATGTATTAATAGAACCAAGGGTGATCACCCACAAAATGTACAATGAAGTCACATGGGGAGCAAAAACAAACATCAAACCCTTAAGCCTAGGCCTCAAAACACAAGTATGTAAGAGATGCCATGAGTAAGGGCATCTCCCACATACTTGTTAACAAAGAATACACTGGAAAACAAACAAAGAATGAACCCAAACAACCCAAACAAAGAGGCAGTACAGAACTTCACCCAAAATAAGCCAGCAACATTCAAGCAGCCAGCAGGAACATGTGCCAGCAACAAACCAAAAGATTTTGTTGATTATGAATGTGTAAGATTTTGGGATGTTTAGCAAAGTTTAATAACCTTAAAAGATAGCAATTGTCATTACTGTGATTAAATAATTGAAGAAGAACAGACAAATGGAATAAATCCTAAAGAGTAATCATCAAAAAATCTGTGTCTGATAGCTGAGGAAAATGGAAGAGGAGACAACCATGGCTTGCGTGTGGGGACATGTCATTATCAGCCTTAGTTTATGGCCCCTCCTCTTCTCTAGAAGCTTGTAAAGTTATCATCAAGCTTGGTTAATCTCTCCCTCTCTCGTTTGTTTGTTCATGATATAGATAGATAGATAGATAAGATATGATGAGGGTTGACAGCATTGTTTAGGACATTTTAGAGTGTGGAGAACGTAGCACAACCTCCTCGGTCCCACACACCGCCCCAAAACACCTACATTGCTTGCTTTGCACTAACTCTCGTTTGCCAAAGCAACCCCACTGCCACCCTTCTAAAAAATAATTGAGCCACTTTATGCTACTACCAATGGTGTATAAATCTCCTAAGATCCTATCCACTTCAATTCTGTTGTAGGTTATCTTATAAGTAATTTCTCCGTAAAATAGTGCATAAAGCTTATCAATGTAACTCGGATGACATGACTTCAATAGTTAATTCATTCAAAATAATGATTGATCTGATGCATATGGTTTGAGGTGATTACACGATTTCGAGTTAACGTATCAATCACGAGTCAAAAAAATGTGTGGCTAAGATAGTAGGATTTTACAGCTAGTGTGAAGCATTTGAGTCATTTCTAAAGCTTACAATTTTTTTTGGACATTTTCATTATTGTATGCCTACATGTAAACTTGTGAGGGTTAGAGTGGTGAATTTGCTTACAAAATGTATTTTGTAGGAGGCAAAAGATTGGATTGGGCATCTTGGGGGATTTTCAATTCTTTTTGGCATACTTTCCCTTAATTGCATTCAATGATAGATCACTCATCATGTATTCAAACGAGATTGACTTATATTAACTGGGCCTCTACAAAAAGATGGTGTGCAATGTAATATTTGAGAAAATTGAGAAAAAAAATACAATGCGAGGGATCTAAATTTGCATCAGAAAGTATGTGTCCACTATGTCATCCACAACTTGTGCTGTATCACCGGGTGATGATAATCGATGAATATTTCGGGAGTGAAAGAAAGTTACATTATGAAAAGAATTAACACAATTTTATTGGAATTGAAAGTCAAATAGAAACTCTTTTATACAAAGTTCAAAATGAAATTAAAGTTCATTCTCTCAGAAAGCAATCAGATGTTGCTACGTTGATACGAAGATGCCAGCATCCCCAATCCTTACTTAGATAAATAATACTTAGCATTAAAGTATTAGCAAAAACCTACAAAAATTTGTTCTCACCCTTTAATCAGATGATGTGTGGCATAGTGCTCTCAGAAAGAAATCTTTTTTTTTTTTTCTTCTGTACCACCGACTTTTAGGTTGTGATGTTTGACATGAGTAAGTGCAAATTCATGCATGCATGCGCAACGGTAATTGACTCAACAAGACATTGCAATCAACTTTACCCCTCTCTCTTTGGGCATCAACTTTTTACCCCCTCTCTCTCCCTCTCTAGCTGGGCATCAACTTTTTTACCCTTTCTCTCTCTCTTCCTCTCTAGCTGGGCATTAACTTTTTTGCCTTCTCTCTCTCATCCTCTCCCTCTATCTCTCTCTTATGTAGTCAAATCCACGAGACTTCTATCACTCAAGTTTTAAGAGAGTTAGAAGTTGTACCCAATATTACCTCTGTATATTAAAAAACTATTTTTGTGACTTAAATTATAAACACTCAAATCATAAGAGTAATTTTATCAGTGTGTCTAGTGTCATATTTTTATAAATGTTATTGGGATTTAATTTATTGATCTAATTCACTATGATCTTTGGATTAATTGTGGGCTCCATCAAACATTAAAACTTGGTATTAATCAAATGGTTCCAATGAAGACACGTCATTAGGTCAACAAATTATGTCAGATTTTTAGGTCCAAATAATATTTTCTTTTTATAAAAAATAACACGTTGAAAAAATCTGTCTGACTACTAACTTCAACTTTGATTGCATGGAAAAAAAGTCATGCACTCCATCTTGTCTTGCAGTACTAAAATTCATTAACCAAGAAATCAAACACCGAAATTTAGTACGAGTCAAGGTCTAAAGATGTCACAGTATAATGAATAGTAAATCTTAACACGCGAAGCCTGAAAAAGGCATTGCTTTAATTATTCTTCTTTTTGTATTCATACAAACACATATGATGTCCTATATGGATGCAGTAGCAGTATTTAATCAAACAAATTCAAAAATATATACAACGATTACCTGCTAAATTTTGAAAGAATTAAAGTGGACAAGACTGACTATACAGTTTTGAACATATGTAGAAGTTATAAATACTATTGTCGATGCAAAAATGATAGTTGGTTGGAGACTCGAGAGATCTGCAGAAGAGGTAACAAACAAAGAATTGGGGGTAAGGGGCACTGATGTAGTGTCGGCCTAAGATTTTTCGACGCTCAAGTTAGATTTTGTGAGGTATAAAACGACACTAACCTCTAACTCATATGTGCTTACGACTCTTCTGTCTCCGTTGTTCATATAGACAAGAGGCTTAATGTAACCGTTGGAGAGTGGGTTGATGATATAGTAGCAACTGTTTGATTTTGTAAGAGTGACTTTTGTTCTTAGCCAAGTTTGATTCTCAAGTTTAAATGATCCTAAAGTCTTTTTTAATTGACTCCTTACGTGTGTAACTGACACTTAATTAGCTCAGATGAAAGTCTCCTTCAGAATCATTTCTTTCTAGACTCTCTTTATCTTGGTCCTAATATGCTTCGTTTCCTGTGTATTTAAACTGAGCTGGGTGAACATAATTTCTTATATAAAAAATACAAGGATAATTTTCTAAACTTTTGCAGAATAATCGCCCTGCCCTCAAGATCCATCATCACTAAAAGTCTAAAGGACAGAGTGGCTGACCTGCCGGCAAGCGTTCATGTCTGGTTGAACCTTAACCAGCTTGATCATGGCTTAAACCAGCTCAGCCATTCCCAAACAAGTTTGGTTTGCCTAAAGCAGCTCAATCAATAACAACAGAAAGAAAAACAGGAGAATTACTGTGTAAAATCTTATGTAAGATAAATCATCAATACCACGTCACTAGTTTTTCAGGTTTAAGGAATATAATTTCTAATAACCAAATATTCTCTCTCAAATCTTAAAAAACTTAGAGCCGACCTCATCATTAGTGGAGGACCACACTACTTCAATGTATAAATAAAATCATTGCCTTGCCAAAACAATATGCAACTGTATCCCCCAAAACTCATAACAGTACGTCTTCTTCTCCAAATAATACAAATCAACGGGTAAGAAATTACATTAGAGTATACTAGCATAACTCTATAACTTGGTGAATCACTTACTTTCTTTGTATTCTTGATACCTTTAACATTCACACACTCGCACTCAACTCAACTACATCACTGGAGAGCTCTTCAACTCCCCCCATCTCCCACTTCTCGTTTCACTCGCACTTCCATTACAAATTTTGTTTTGTTCTCCTTAATAGCTATGATTACAACTTCGTTTTCTTTCAATTAACTTATGAGTTTTTTTTTTCGCAGATGTCAATGAATAACATATCTAATCCATCTTTACTTTATCTAAACAAATCTAAGGAGAGAGAAACAAAGAGTCATTTGGTATATTAATTATATGTGAGTAGTAAATAAACATCTGGAGAAAGATTAAAAAAGGGAGGTCGGTAGATTACATATGATTGCCATGATTTTAGCAGATTGGCTTGATGATACTTACCATTAATTGGTTGGGAGTATGGGTCCCACCCACGGGCTTTGTTTGGTCTCTCAAGTACATGACCTTTCTGTTGTTTTTTGACTAACTCTTGTTTTCCTTCTAATTTTTCATCTCATTTAATTTGTAGAACAAGAAAGGATTTAAATCATACCAATGTCCTTTTCATAGTTATCACTAATGTCTAGATACCCCAAGTTTTTCTTTTGTAGAAATCTCTTAATGCCTCAACCTACTTTTAAATGTACATTGATAAACTGACGAAATTTTGGTTTCTTATTCAAATATTTTACTTTAAATATATAACCATATATTGGCTAAAAAAGATCAAATTACATCTCAATGAGTCCGATTTCAATTTTTTGGACCTTGTTGTCTCATAAATCTGACTTGACTAATTTTTTCTTTTTAGAATGGTACAAAAAATAATTTTTTGATACCATAAATATTTATCCGTTAAGTATTTATGCTTTTTAAATAGAGAATAAAGGGGAGTTATTTTTTCCCTCAACTATTTTTTCATCTTACTACCAATGAAGATATAGATGATAGCAATATGTGAGAAAATAATGCATATTAAAAATTTGACCACTTTGCACATGCCCCACTTAGTTTGTGGGTTGCTTAGATCATTGAGTCAGTTACAAGATGAGTGCAGAAAGTACTTAATAAAGAATTTTTTTTTCTTAAAGAACAAATTCATTGGTATACTTTGGCCACCAATCAAAAGGCACCTAAAGAAGACAACATTTTTGAAGAAAATAAAATATATATACAAGAAGGTTCGACGGGATGGTCCGATTGTTGGCTCGATAGCTTGATTTGATTTTATATTATAAAGGGCTAATCTCATTTTTCACCATTAAGCATATTTTGATTCTCAATTTGTACCCTCAAACATTAAGAATATCAATTTATACTATTAATGCTATAAATTGGTAGTAATGTGAATCTGATTCAAACTGTCGTTCATTTTTTTGTCAAAAATTGAAGTATGTAAAGTGCAAAGTGTTTCAGACATAAGAATGAGATATGTCCATCACTCCAAATCTTTGTATGCGATCAATTTGACATCATTTTGTTTATTAAAAATAAAATTTTATTAATCAGATAGATATTAACCTTATTATGTGCAACTCATATGAGACTTCAATAGTAAATGAATTTACACATAAGCCCATGCACAAAGGACTTGCAACTTATTTGTTTCAATTTATGATGGAAATGTGAATGGTAATCTGGATTATGTCCACATTACTACCAATTCATAACACTGAGGGTATAAATTAAGATTTTTAATATTTGAAGGTGCAAATTTAAAAAAATAAAAATCAAAATCAAAACATCTTTCGACATACAAAGTGAGATTAGCCAAATTATAAATGATCCTTATGCCGTATTTCTCTTCAAATTAAAATGGGAGATTTGCGCACAAGGTACACATCCAAGGATTTTTTTGATTTTAAGTCTAGCCTCAACACTTTGAAGGCCAAAAGTTCATAAAATCAACAATTGAAAAAACTATCCTCAATGAAATAGATTATTTAAAAACCTCTACTATTATCACATTCTTATATTTATTATCGTTACCATCATTATTCTAGCGCCACCATCACCATTTGCCACCACGCACCACCGCCGCCGCAACTACCATCCACTATCGCCAGTCACCACACACCCACAATTACTACCCTCCCCATCCACAACCATTCAACACCACACTATCGCCACCCAGTACCATTACTCGCTATCACCCACCACCGCCCAACACCACCACCCATCATCACCACTAGAGGTGCAACCTGGGTGGGCCAACTCGAAATCAATCTGAACCAAATCTAAAAAAAAAAGGGGTTGGGATGAAGTTTTTAATACTTGGTTTGAGTTTGAGTTGAAAAATATCAACCTGAATTGAATTTGGGCAATACCCAAGTTGATGTCTCGGGTTTTTGAATTCAACCCGATTATATATTCAAATTCAACCCAAATATTAAATCGGTCCCAACCTGTATATTATATATGGTTAAACATTGAGTCCAATATGTTTTTTTATGTTAATTTGGTATATTGATTGTTATGTCTTTATGTTAACAAAAGTGTAATTTAGTTTTTATCCGGTATACTTTTTTATGCTTTAAATACTGTAGTCTTTATGTTAAATATTTCATTGAATTTGCTGGCTATTACTTCAAGTGAATATTATGTAGTATGTATCAGATTTAGAATAACAGGCTCAAACACAACCCGAATTGAAACCCTAAAGAAGTCCAAATTAGGTAACTAAATTCAACCCGAAACTGCTCGAATTCAACTTGGGCAATACTCGGATTGAGTACCTTGGGTTAAAGTTAGTGTCGGGGTTATATATTTTATACGTAGGATTGAACTAGAGTTGACCTCTCAATCTGCCCAACCACTCAAGTTGTACTTCTAATCACCACCACCACCACCATCTGTCGCCGCCACCCACCCACCACCTACCATTGTTGCCACCATCATCTACAACAAAAAACTGGTGAATTCAAAAATATTGAAAACAACACAAACCGTGAACTTTAATAGAATAAAACTCTTAGTTTACTGTTCAAAATTTTCACGAATAATAAACTACAAAATAGTGAAAATTTGAATTGAGAAACATATATTAAAAACAACAAACTCAAAAATATTGAAAAAACATAAATAGTGAATTTAATAAAATAAAACTCCTAGTTCAATTTTTTTTAATAAATAGTGAATGTTAATAGAATGAAACTTTTAGTTTACTGAGAACTCAAATAGTGAAAAATCATTATCGCCACCCATTACCGCCCAAAACACATTATGTAAAATAGTGAAAAACTAGTGAACTAAAAAATATTGAAAAAAAAATTGAACTTTAATAGAGTAAAACTCTTAGTTCAAACAAAGTTAATGTTAATAAAATAAAACAAAGTTAATGTTAATAGAATGAAACTTCTAGTTCACTGTATAAATTTTCACAAATAATGAACTACAAAAGTACATAAAATTTGAATTAAGAAATATATATAATAAACAGTGAACTCCAAAAATAGTAAACTTTAATAGAATAAAACTTCAAGTTCAATGTCCAAAAATTTCACAAACAATGAACTACAAAAATATTAAAAATTTGAATTGAGAAATATATATGAAAAAACAAGGAATTTAAAAAATATTAAAAAAATTATAAACAGTGAACTCTAAAAACAATGAATTTAAGACAGTGAGCAAAAAATAGTGAGTTCACTGGTGGTGCCTGATCAAAGCTTTTCATTTTCAGAGTTACATCATTTAGTATCATGACATGGTTACACTAATTATATACACTAATTTGTTATAATGGTAAACTCTTTTGTGTAATGATAAACTCAATTTAGTGTATATAATTGGTGTAATCATATTGTGATAATAAATAGTGTAACTCTTTAGTTTATATAAACAAATGAATGACAAATTGGGTCGGTGTTGTAATTTTGTTTAATTATTTGGTATAGCTGTTTGGTTTATTAGAACATACAAGTAACTGTTTAATGTATTATAAGGTAAGTGTAACTAACTAATGTAACTAATTTGTGTAATTTTGTTGTTATAAGTTGACATAAGGAGACAAAAAGTAATGGTGAGAAAAAATAGGAGAGAGATGAAAAAATTAAATTAAATTTTTACATATTTAAAAATAAAATACATTAGTACTGGGGAGATAGAAAGAGAAAATAAGGGATAGATAGAGAAAATAACAGGGAGTGGGAGAGAGAGAGAGAGAGAGAGAGAGAGATAAAGAGAAAATAGGGAAGAAAGAGCGAGAGAGAGTAATAGAGTAACTAATAGTCTTTTAGTATTTTTCCAAAATAATGCATTTAAGGCCAAATAAATTTTCTTAATATAGTTTATCTCAAGTAAATCCAAATTTTTATACCGACTTCTAAATTTTTCAAACATAAATTGCCCAACCAATGACTAGTCCGGTTGGGCCCAAAAAATATGGGCTATGACAGCCCGGCCCAACCCATAGCCGTCTATGGATAGGGGGGCACAGTATTGTTGTATAGGAGTTTAATCACAGAGGCAATATATTTATGAAAAATGATATTATTATTAACATTATTTAAAGCTAGTAAGTGTCAAAAATAAAAGTGGTTTTTCCTACAAGGTTGGGAAGTTGGATATGGCCGGCAAGGCACTAGGCATTGAGAAAACTTTGTACGGATTTCTTTTGTCCCATCCTCCTTAAATCCTAGACATGTTTGTCTTTTGGTAAACTTCCAAGGGAAGAGATTAAAGAAGAAAAAAAATATTTGCAAATAAAGTAAAATTCGCACAAACCTTTAGCGAGGGTAAAAAATGTTGGATCTAGATCCCACAAACATCTTTTTTTTTTTTTTCCAGTTTTATTTAATGTTAAATTTGACAATTAAGTGGTTAAAGGGTTAATTCTCGTAAGATAAAAATTAAGGACTGTTTGGTTTGCATATTAAAAAACAGTATGTGAAAACTATTTTTAGAAAGAATTTTAAGAAAGTGTTTTTAAAAATTTTTAGATTGCAAAACATGTTTGGTTATATATTTTTGAAAATAATTTTAAAGAATAAAAATTATAAAATTTGTTTGGACAATAATCTACAATTCTCACCTCTCCGTCAACTCTCTATCTCTCTTTTATCACCCAAAACCCCACAACCACCCAAAAAAACCACCACCGAACCACCCAAAAAAATTATCACCAAACCACCCAAAAAACAATCATCGAACCCAGAGCAACCCAAAAGCCCACAACCACCCAAAGCACAAAGTGAGGCAAAGAAGAAGAAGTTGCAAAAGAGAAAGAAAGAGGCAGTGGAGGCACAACTACACTCACATCTGTATATATGCACATATCTATTCTCTCTCTTTTTTGTGAGGTGGTAGAGGCAACTCAGTGAAGTGGTGGAGGCAATGAGGCGATGGAGGGAGTTCAGTGAGGCGGTGGAGGAAGTCTCTCTTTTTTGTCCTCGAAGAGGAGACCTTATTAATTTGGAGATAAATTATTTTCCTTGTTTTCATTTTGTCTTAAAAAACAATGAAAACATTATTTTGTTGTTATCTAAAATCAAATTTCATTTTTCAAAATTAGAGAACAAAAAAAATAAACAAACGACATCTTCTTGTTTTTAGAGTTTTATTAAAACCAAAAACTATTTTTGAAAGCCAAACCAAATATTCCCTTAATTTCTTATGTCATGTTTTCTCTTTTGTTGTAGATACACTATTAAAAATAATAATATTTATTATTTATTCTCTTAGTGATGCATCATTTACAAGTATTTTCCGCCCTTTTTTAATAACCAAGTGCAATTGATAATCTTGTTTATAATCTAGCAATTTGCGAATGACCTAAGGTTTAGTCCTTAATTATTTAATACTGCTTCTTGCAAGAACAAATGACGCCAAGCCAGAAAAAGCCAACAAAAAAAAAATGGCTTTTTCTGAGAGACATGTCCCTTTCTCCGAACATGTTTGTTTGTGAACACAAATGATTGGCTGTTTGATGTAGTCCATGTGGCCACCGACCCATAATGACAAGTGTTGAAGGGCGGCGCACCAAACAGACAAGAAGAAGAACATATTCGGTGCTCACCCTACACCATATTATAATACATTATCTATAAAATATTAAAAAATATTATGCAACTCAAATTTTTAATCTAAATTTATATTTCAATTAAAAGAGGACTATTGGATAAGTGAGTCCTATTAATTTTTTTTAAATGAAACTCACTGATTTAATAATTCCATTTTATTTAAGATGCAGATTTGAGTTACATAGCATTGCTCTAAAATATTATACATTATCAATCAATTATTATTATTTATAAAGTTATTAGATTTATTTTAACAAATTAATACAGGTGTTTAATGTCTTACAAACACTTAATATTTTCTCCAACAAAAAGGTTATTTGGGTCGTTTTTTTTCCAACATTCATATATTCACGATTGCAACATAAATTT
The DNA here is from genome assembly GCA_023539305.1 of Ilex asprella. Classification (NCBI taxonomy): domain Eukaryota; kingdom Viridiplantae; phylum Streptophyta; class Magnoliopsida; order Aquifoliales; family Aquifoliaceae; genus Ilex; species Ilex asprella. Next base: position 12,142,512 of record CM042193.1, read on the forward strand.
TAGATATAAATTCTCTTAAATCATACACATTGATTAAAATATGCAGTGAAGTTTCAACTTAAAATGTGTAGGTTTATATCTCATCTCTTGTTTCGAAACTGAATCAACCCATGTGAATTATAATGTGAATTAAAAGTAATGTTATTGAAACTTAAAAAATTGACATAATGATGTATTAAGCGATAAAATCTCAATGCAAAAATTTAATTATTACAGTCACAACAATACTATTAGATAATATCATTACTATACCATTCGATTTGTTATGTATCAATATTATTATTCTATATACAAAGGGTGGAATCTTAGTGCACAATACTTGTAACGGTGGGGGGGGGGTGGCGTGAAAATTTGGTGGCACGCCGTCCAAACAAACCTTCCATCTATCTGTCATCCTCATGCGCAATCAATAGCAGTCACCCTTTCACCTCTCTTATATTCCTTTTACCTTATATATGTGTCTCTATCACCTTGTTTTCGTCATATTCATATGTTTTTTCTGTAAGCATCCTATTTATATGTTTGTTCGCTTGTTATGTCATTTATTTATACAACTCTTTTGCAACAACATTCACCCACCAGCGAATAAAACTCTCTCATTCTAAGTTCTCTTATCTTCTCATATAAATTCCACCAAGATCTCTCTCTCTCTCTCTCTCGGAGGGCAGTGCTGTGCAAGAACACGGCAAGGGCAGAGTTTCTGGTTAGTATTTCCTGTTTAATGAATATGTTTTTTGTAAAGTGTTGATGCATAGACTATGAAGTCTATGTTTTCTTTACGGGAATTATGATATATTTTTTTTCTCTCTTTTTTGTGTTAAAATGGATCAATTCCAAACAAGTGGTATCCTGACAAACCGCTGCCAACAGTTTCAAAGTTCATCGTTGATAATGAATCTCTAATGCTTTTTGCTAGAGCATCATATATATAATTGTATCATATAGTATGTCATTACAATATATACCTCATTACAATATAATTTGATCTAAATTGGCCAAAATATATACCTCAATGCTGTTGATGAAGCTAAAACCTTAGAATTCCTTTCTGTTAATGTGGGAGTTTTACCTTTTTTTACTTTTGTCTTTATCTCTAAAAACATCATCTACAAAAGTAAATTTTCTATTTCGCATGATTAACTGAATCTGCATGCAAATGCATGTGTGCATGAGAGAGAGATATTTTGGAATTACTCCAATTACAAAATAGCTCTAATACTACTTTATTAGAGTTAAGAGGACCAGAAATAATATAGAAGCAAGTAGAAGAAGATATGAACATTCAAAAAAAAAAAAATTTATACAAATTAATTTCAATCACACACTCAACTTGGATTCTTCCACTCAACTCTATTAAATTGAAATTTGAAACACTAAAATATATATCATATTTATATAGGTCTAAGCCATAACTCAGGGTATTACATTTGTCCACCACTAATTCTTTTAAGTCCTAAAATATAAAGACCCTACCATTACTCGTCTTTCATTACTTACATATTTTTTGTCTATTTATACACACCTAATTAACACAATTTAATAATATAATAAACTCAAAAACAAGTTTATTTTTCAATGAGAGAGAGAGAGAGAGAGAGAGAGAGAGGGGGCGGGGGGGAGAAGCTCTAGGATACTTTCATCACTGCATAGCATTGAGACTTGAGACTTGAGAGACTGTCCTTCAAAAATCATCTGTTCATAAATCTGTGGTATGTGGGACCAGCGGTCCATCCGATCGACTTGAAAGAAGCTGTGTATCTAGCATTATAGATGCATACCATTACCGTTGCTATCAAAAAAAATAAAATAAATGTGTGGTATGTGGTGGGTGTGAAAACATTTTCAATTACCATGGGGAGTGGACTGCACTCAAAGAAACTAGCATGCTTGTGTCCAGAAAGTCAATTTTCTCGGCTACTTTTGTGTTCAATAGACTTGCCTAAATACATGGAATTCATGGTTATGTTAAAGATAAATCAATGTTGTTTTGGTGGGTACCAGTAACTGCCATTAAACACATGCTGCAACTTTGTTGGGTCCATTGGAATGAGATCAATTCATCATACCCTTATGTTCACGAATGGATTCGAATCATGACAAATGTAGAAATGAGCTTTCAATTTCTTTCTTTTTTCGTTTTTTTTTTTTAAGTATTTTCAGTTTCATTCATCCAATTTTTTATTCTTCTATTTTTTTATCGTACCAAATTGAACATTAAAGGTAGCTCATCAAAAAATAAAAAATAAAAATACTACGTCTACAAAAGAAAATAGACTATTGATTTTTGAAGAGCCCATGGGAGATTGGAACTTGATAGTATATTAAGACGATTTAAATTTTGTCTTTCTATCTAATGTGAAATTCTCATTGTACCCAACATATGCATCAAGAAATTGTAGCTTTTGAAGGGTTCTTGATCTCTTTATGTTTCTTGAAGTGTGATTTTTATTGCAATTAACCAGATGAATGGATGTTAGAGGGCACTTCACCTTGAACATCTCTCTATCTCTCTTTTTTCCCGGCAACTCTCTCTCTCTGACTGTTTTTATCCTACGTTCTCAGGAGATCATCAATGGAGTTGGAGTCATGTGTTCCTCCAGGGTTTAGATTTCACCCGACTGAGGAAGAACTTGTAGCATATTACCTCAAGAGAAAGGTTAACTCCCTAAAAATTGACCTAGATGTTATTATAGACCTTGATCTCTACAGAATGGAGCCATGGGACATCCAAGGTATTGACTACAAAATTCCAGTGCAATACATATTTTTTGAACAGTTGCATGGCAGGCCAAAGTTCCTTATATGGTCCTAATATAACCCTTTTTGGTTAAGCATTATGGTCATTATATGAACATATATATATATATATATATATATATATATATATAAAGTTCAATAGCCACATTATGGCTAAGCTAAGCATGATTTCAGAAGAGTTAACTCATGATATACATTATTCATAGTCTAAAAGCTATAACTTACTCTTGTGACCGGTGAGATTACTCTCACAAACCAAGAGACTAGGTAGCTGTCTTCTCATATCTGAAAATGTTAAGAATAATCGAAGACAATAGCACCAAATTTCTTCACAGCCTGAGTAAGTAGTATAACTGCTAAGAAGAATGTCTTCAGAAATCTTGATTTTCTCTTTCTTCTTAGTTGTTGAATATGGAGTACACACTTTACTTCAAGGAGCTAAGAATGCCCGTTCTTGCATGAGAATTCTTGATCTGCTTGAAGTCTTCTTCTATCATCTAACTTTTCTAAATGGGAAGTAAAATTACTAGCTAACTAGATTTAGACTGCTCTTTATTTTTATAATTTTCCAAAACACTTAATCAACACGTTGCACACCTACTGCTAGGACAGTTTCTGACAACCAATTTCTTCCTAACAGACAGGTGTAAATTGGGTTATGAAGAACAAAACGAGTGGTATTTCTTCAGTCACAAGGATAGAAAGTATCCGACCGGAACACGAACAAATAGAGCTACTGCTGCCGGGTTTTGGAAGGCAACAGGAAGAGACAAGGCTGTTTATTCGAAGGAAAAATTAGTAGGGATGAGGAAGACCCTTGTTTTCTACAAGGGACGTGCACCAAATGGAGCAAAAACGGATTGGATCATGCATGAATATCGACTCCAAACATCTGAACATGCACCTCCTCAGGCAAGTTCATCAGTAACCTACAGCTGAAATGGTATCTTAGAGAGTAAATTTTAGTTAAACGTGACTTTTTAAGCAAAATATTGAACACAAGTGTGATTTATAAGAAGTTTCAGTCAGAGACCCTACTAAACAACTTTTAGCAGCGTTTTGAAGTGAATGTTCTCATACAAAAAGCAATTACCACTAAGCAAGTGCCAATTTGTCAAGAGCACTTTTATTTTGAACGACACTGTGATATCTAATAAGCATCAATATGATACCTTTTTTTTCTTTTAGCAAAATCAATATGACCTCCTATTAAAGAAATTTTAGCAATATTTTCTGTCTGTTTCCATTCGAAAAGAATGTAGCACTCGATTTAAAATTTTCAAAAGTACTTTCTAAGGTAGAAAGTGTTTATTGACAGGACAAGGCATGTTCAACTTCACTTTTTATATTGCAGCCATAGAAGTATTAATATGTTGCACACACTCATGAAACAGTCATTAACATCTCCTGTAAGTTGCTTCGTGAGTTTTAGGATAGCCAAATCAAGCTAATTGGAAATCAATGGAGAGGCTCATAAAGCATATATTATAGTTTAAGCGATGAAGTTACAGTAATGTGGAATGAGCTCTAATATGAGAGATCCCTCTTACGTTAATCTTTGACCATCCATCCTTCACTAGAGTTTCGCTTTCAAATCTCCTTCTAGAGCACAATTTGGATGGTTGTGAGTATAGATTATACCAATACATTTGAAATTATTAAGCTAATCTAAGTTGTTATTGCAGGAAGAAGGATGGGTCGTTTGTCGGGCATTCAAGAAACCAAGTCCGAACCAAAAGCAAGGCTTCAAAGCTTGGAATTATGGTTATCATATTGGTAATAACAGCATCAGTAGGCCTCCTTCATTTCCGGATATAACAAAGCCAATGCATGCTTCAAATCAACACACAGATTTTCATCACGTACCCTTTGGTTTGGAGGAGGACAGTGAATCCAACCATACTTCATTTGACAATCTTCTTGTTGAACTTCCACAACTAGATAGCTCCATGATTTCGACAGGTTTGACAAACGAAGAAGGCCTCAATTTTAATGACATGGCAAATGAAGATCATGTTGACCAGAGGAATAGGGATGCTGCTAACCAATACAGTGATTGGAAAAACTTTGACAACCTAGTTGAATTGCAAGTGATTGAACCGGACTCGTTTCTATTTCCGAGCTTACCATTAATTCCAAACAATGATGAGCAAGATGCTCAAAACCACATAACCCGTCTCCTTGGATGCTTTCCTGAATTATAGCCACAAAGCGTCAATGGTCGTGATTTTCAGATTTGAGATTGTAAGATAATCTTAGTGATAGTCATATAACGAAACAACCATACTTTTTCTCTCTTTGGTTTTTGTAATAACTAAGAACTATTACAACCACACTCTCTGGCTACTACGTAAACTCAGCATGCAAGCAATCAACCACAAATCAAGCCTATTAGCTAGGTCAACAAAGGCCTCTCTTGCAAGACCTAAACTTGGGGTCTGGAGAGATTGACTACTGACACCTTGCCACCCGAAGTTCCCTGATGGATTGATAAATTTCGTACTGTGCTTGAAGACAATTCCTGCTGAAGATGTTGTAAGGGGAAGATAGAGTGGTCTGATGAAATATATATTGGAAATGGAATCTTCCACAAGCTTGGCGCCTTAAGTTGAACTCTATAGTCCCCCTTTACTGGTATTCTGCAACTAGAAATTTTCTTTATTGCATAAAACAATCTGCAATAGCTGATCTTGTTTTGTCATTATTTTGCATTTTGATATTCAAGCTGTCAGTTTAGTGAAGTGTGCATGATTCGCTACATTGAGCAAAATGGAGAGTGATAAGTAAAATATAGTCGTCTAAGGCAACTCCAGTCATTGCCATCACCAAAGATGCAGCTCCTAAAACCAAAGAACTTTATTTTGTGTTATTGAATCATCAATTGATTAGGATAAGTAACAAAACAATGAAAATCGAGTTGGTACTTGTGAAGATCACAAGAGATAGTTAGCAGAATTTTATAATTTGAAATTCAAGCTTTTAAATAAATTAGGATTATCTATATTTATCTTGTAAAGAATTTGCAAAAAAATATACAAACAAAACAACAACTATAGTTAAGGTGAGTAAATCAAACACTGATAGAATTTTTTGATTTTTTTATGGTATCAGAACCCTCATTGACATACGTGAATATGGCCGCATCTCTTCATCATTAATTTCTTGAACCACTAGCTCAATTCCTCCCACCCTTAATCCTCGAAGCTTGAATCACCCATTTCCCATATAGTTGAATCGTGAAAACTATTTGCTATGAAAAGTACAGGTAATCCCACATTTTATAGAGGCCACCATCTCTTTGGTTATTTAAATGGAACAACACTCATTCCTTCCGAAACTATGATCCATCCTTCATCTCAAGACACTGAGTCCAACACAATAACCAATCTAGAATTTTTATTCTGGTTGCAACAGGATTAGATTATACTTAGTTCCCTTACTTCTGCTCTTTCTAAAGGAATTATTGCTCACGTAATGGGCTGTTCTACTTCGCATGATGTATGGGTCATGCTACAGAAGATGTTTGCTTTGCACTCGAAGGCACGAATTTGTTAAGTGAATTTGTGCTGGGTTGGAATTTTCAAAGAGTGAGAAGAAAAGAGAAGTTTAGATAAGGAAGGATGCAATATTATTTCACATATCCTTTCCAACAAAAACAAGACCTCTTAAATAGGCCAACAAAATTACCGTTATTGGAATCAAAACAACTCCTAACAATTCTCCTACTTAGCTGCCACTACTAACCTATTTGACTGAATCAACTCCTAACAATTCTCCTACATAGCTGCCACTACTAACCATTCTTATTGACGGAATCAACTTAATTGGTGACTCAACTAAGACAAAGTCTAAGCAAATCTCCCAGTCTGTTACATGCTGATTACGAGTCCATCATTCCACCCCCCTAAAATAGTCCTTGTCTTCAAGGACGAAAAGTTGGATAAGTGCGCAGAAGCCTCCATTTGTTCTCCCAAGTGGCGTCTTCAGCAGGGGCACCTACCCACTTGACAAGGATTTCCTCTCTTGGTCGATATCGGCCCTTTTGTATGACCCTACTATCAAGGACTTCCTTAGGTTGTGGAAGTAACACAACATCCTCTGTGGTTGGAGGAAATTGCGGCAAGACTTGAGATGTGGCTCCTAGATGACGCTTGAGCAGACTTACATGGAAGATGTCATGTATCTGAGAACCCTCAGGCAACTCCAGGCGATAAGCAACTGGGCCGATGCGTGCGAGCACCTTAAAAGGCCCAAAAAACCTGGGTGATAATTTGAGATTACTTCAAAACAGAACTGAATGCTGTCGGTAAGGCTGTAGGCGAACGTAGAGGTAATCACCCACACTGAATTGGACCTCGCGACGGTGCTGGTCTGCTGGTATCTTCATTCGGTTCCTGGCCACTAACAAGTGTTGGCGCAAATCCTTCAAAATCAATTCCCTGTTATGCAAGAATTCGTCCTCAGCTTGGACTTGGTGGTTCCAGGCACATAAGTCAGAATATTAGGAGAAGGAACCCCATAAACAAGTTCAAAAGGAGTGAACCCAGTTACGGAATGCTTGGCAGTGTTATAACTGTATTCAGCCCATGCGAGCCAATCCATCCACTTCCTAGGTTGGTCATGCGCGAAGCAACAGAGGTACTGTTCAAGTGTTCGGTTGACCACTTTTGATTGGACATCTATTTGAGGATGGTATCCTAAACTCATACACAAAGAGGTACCTTGCATTTGAAATAAAGTCTTCCAAAAAACACTTACAGAGACTTTTTCGCGGTCACTTACGATCGTCCTTGGGATGCCGTGTAACTTAACAATGTTGTTCATGAAAGCTTTGGCTACAATGAGTGCAGTGTATGGATGTCGCAACGTGGAATAAATTTTTTTACAGCAGTACGCATACTAGGCCATACACATACATCTCTTATACGACTCACTGTTTTATGGAACCCGAAGTGACCTCTTGTTGGAGATGAGCGGTGTTCCTCGAGCAGGGATGGTATCAAAGAAGACTTTGGACTCAACAAGATTTTATCCCTTTTAAACCAAACTCCATCACGACAATTATAAAGATGAGGTGTTGGAGTTTGGTTAGTCTTGAATTGGGAGTAAAAAGAATCACACTTTACCTCTTGTTGGAGTGTGGCCCACCATGTTGGATATGGGAAAGAGATTGCAAAGAATGTGAATTCTGCTATCCTGGATAAGGCATCAGCACCTTTATTTTCAGCCCCCTGCTTGTATTGTATTTCGTAGTCATATCCTAGAATTTTAGGCAACCACCGGAGTTGGGTTGGCATGGTGATTCGTTGCTCCAGAAGATACTTAAGACTACTTTGATCCGTTCGAACAATGAAAGGCTTGCCAAGGAGATAAGGTCTCCACTTGCGAATGGCTTTAACGATGGCCAACATCTCTTTATCATATGTTGAAAGCGCCAGGGCATCTCCCTTCAGTGCCTCACTATAAAAAGCAATGGGCTGGTTATCTTGCATCAAAATTGCACCAATTCCCGTTCCGCAAGTGTCACATTCAATCACAAATAACTGAGAAAAATCGGGCAGGCGCAAAACGGGTGCAGTGGTGAGGGCCTGCTTGAGTTTATTAAAAGCCTTGTCGGCTTCAAGAGTCCAACAAAAACATTCCCTGGTGGTGAGTCGGGTTAATGAGGCTGTCATGGTGCCAAACCCACGTATAAACTTTCTGTAGTAACCTGCAAGGCCAAGAAAAGCACGCACGACCTTTGTAGTAGATGGTTTGGGCACTCTTTAATTGATTGAATTTTTTTCGGATCAACTGAAACTCCTGTAGCAGTAATCACATACCCAAGATAGCTTACTCGCGGAGTACCAAGCTCACACTTGGACCGCTTAGCCACTAATTGATTTGCCTACAATATTTTCAGCACACATTGCAGATGATTAATGTGATCTTCCCAAGTTCTGCTGTACACAAGAATACCGTTAAAAAAAACTAGCACAAACTTACGTAAATGTGGCCTGAACAAGTCGTTCATGAGACTTTGGAAAGTAGCTGGGGCGTTCGTTAATCCAAATGGCATGACCACAAACTCGTAATGGCCCTCATGAGTGCGGAAGGCCGTCTTATAGACATCCTCTTCATGGACAAGGATTTGATGGTACCCGGAACGTAAGTCAATTTTGGAAAAAAATCTTGCACCAAACAGCTCATTAAGCAATTCGTCGATAACTGGAATTGGGTACTTATCTTTAATGGTGATGCTATTCAAGGCTCTGTAATTAATGTAATACCTCCACGTGCCATCTGATTTTTTAACAAGGAGCACTGGAGAAGAAAAAGGGTTGCTGCTAGGGTGGATTACACCCTTTTGCAAGAAGTCTTACACCCTTTTCTCCATCTCTGTCTTTTGATACTGGGGTACCTATAGGGGCGAACACTAATTGGCTCTTGATTATTTTTTTGGGGGTATTCGGTGGTTATGTGGTCTGATATGAGGCAGTGTATGTGGTTCTGCAAACACTTGAGAAAATTCTTTCAATAGTAGAACCATGTCAGCAGGTTGTGATGCCAATTGGTCAGTATTTGAAGTCATTGTAAGTGTAGGTTGAAGTTTGACTTGCATGTAGTATCCTACCCCAGTTAGTTGCTGCAACTCCTTACTATCTAAGGGTGCCAATTGAGTGCGACCTAGCCCTTGAAAAGTTTTTTTCTCACCTCCATTGTGAAACGTCATTGTCAAGTTTCGATAGTCAGTTTCCACAGGACCCAAGGTTTCTAACCATTGAACCCCTAACACTACTGGACATGCTGCCACAAGAAGAACATAAAAGTTGGCTCGGATAGGGTGATTCTGAATATTAAATGAAAGGTTCTGACAGCGTCCTGTACATTCTATCTTCTCACAATTGCCCACCATCACCTGAAAATTTGTCTCATGGGTAATGGGTAAACTCAACATGTTAACAATGTCTTGATCAATAAAGTTATAAGTGCTGCCCCCATCAATGAGCACTGTAACTTCCTTGTTTCTGATTTTTCCCATCACTCGTAGAGTTTGGGGATGAACCATTCCCTCCATAGCATGGAAATATATTTCTGGTAAGGTCTCATTGGCATACTGATCATTGTTTTCCTGATCTTCTTCTCCATCAATATTGGTTCAACAATCCTCAATTGTGAAGAGTTATGGGCGCTGACAACGATGTCCAGGAACATACCTTTCGTCACAATAAAAGCAAAGTCCTTTCTCGCATCTCTCCTTCGTCTCTTGCCCAGTAATACGACGAACCATGGTATTTGAAGTTCGGTTCAGTTGTTGAGTTGGTGGAGGGCCAAGAAGTCCTGCAGCGGAAGAGGTTTGATTGCGTTGAAAGGTTATTGCATTTGGAGGTCTGAATGCATTACTACTGCTTGACTTTTTAACTAAGGTGTTACGTTCCTCAATCAAACGGGCTACACCAATGGTATCCGCTAAAGTCTTGAGTTGCTTGATCTTCACGTCTAGACGAATATCGTCTCGCAAACCTGCAATAAAACATCCAACTAAGAACTGTTCTGGCAAGCCATCCACACGATGAGAGAGTTTTTCAAATGCTTCTTGGTAGGATGCAACGGTCGAGGTTTGTCTCAATAGCGTCAATTCCTCGGAAGGATCCTCGTAATCTGTTGGACCAAATCGGAGGAGGACAACCTTTGTAAATTCTGCCCATGTAAGGGGTCCTCTAAATTTGGTAAACCACGGGTGCCATTAGAGGGCAATACCTTCAAGATGGAAAGAAGCCAATTGAACTTGCTGGTTTGGGGCGATACCTTTAAATTCAAAGAATTTTTCTGCCTTGTAAATCCAGCCGGTTGGAAAGATGAGTTTTAGGGGATGATTGCGGTCGTTAATGGGGTTGAGTGTGGCAGTGGATTGGTTGGTTTGTTGAGAAGACTCAACAGATGTAAACGGGTTTGTTTCAGATGCCATTGCATGGGAAGCTTGCAAGGCTCGTATGCATTGCAACTCAGACAAAACGGTCTGAAGGGTCGTATGAACCTGATCCAAACTTGACTCGTGATGGCCTAGGACCTCTTGGACTTCACTGCGAAACTCAGTGTTGCTTTGGTTTTGGATGGCCATGGTTTTGTGCATCCTAGCTCTAATACCAAATGTTAAGTGAATTTGTGCTGGGTTGGAATTTTCAAAGAGTGAGAAGAAAAGAGAAGTTTAGATAAGGAAGGATGCAATATTATTTCACATATCCTTTCCAACAAAAACAAGACCTCTTAAATAGGCCAACAAAATTACCGTTACTGGAATCAAAACAACTCCTAACAATTCTCCTACTTAGCTGCCACTACTAACCTATTTGACTGAATCAACTCCTAACAATTCTCCTACATGGTTGCCATTACTAACCATTATTATTGACTGAATCAACTTAATTGGTGACTCAACTAAGACAGAATCTAAGAAAATCTCCCAGTCTGTTACATGCTGATTGCGAGTCCATCAGAATTATGATGATTTGTTGTCAGCTTGCTACAATTAAAAAAGGTTCTTCTTTAATAACAGACTATTTCCAGAAAATCAAAGGATTTGTTGATACTCTTGTCGCCATTGGGCAACCACTCAATAACTTTGATCTTATTTTGTACATCTTGGTTGGCCTTGTTCGGCTTATGATTCTTTAGTTACTTCTATCAAGTTTGTAATAAAATTGGACACATTTCCCTTTGTTGCTTTCAACGCTTCAATCATGCCTATCATGGTGAGCAACATGGTAATCTGAGTGCTTTTATTTCCACTCGACAGAATGCTTCTAAGCTCAATTGGTATCCGGATTCGGAAGCAACAAACCATTTAACCGCTTATATCAACAATCTCAATCTTGAGGCTGATGTCCTTTCAAAAAAAAAAATCTTGAGGCTGATGAGTACTCATGAGGTGATCACATCCCGGTTGGCAATGGTACCAGCCTCCCTATCCAATATATTGGTTTTACAAAGTTACTCACTCCTCATTCTGTTGTTCTATTAAATAATATTTTGTATGTCCCTGACATTGAAAACAATCTCCTCTTCGTTTGTCAATTTGCTTCAAAAAATAATGTGTTTTCTTTCAATTTCATCCTTGTTTTTTTGTTAAGGATCGACTATCGGGGAAAATTCTAGGCCCGAAAAAGGGTGGTCTCTACAAACTACCAGTATTTTCTTTCAATAACTCTGCTCGTTTTGCCTTGCTTGGTGAAAGAGCATCTTTGGATCGTCATCTTAGACATCCAGCACTTCGCACTGTTCATCAAGTTGTTTCATCCAATAATCTCCTAGTGACTTCACAAAAAGTCTCTGCCATGTGTGATTCTTGTCAATGTACCAAGAGTCAGTTTTTCATATTGTCTTTCATTGTCGAAATCTCAATTTTCACTTGAACTTGTATTTTCAAATGTATGGGGTCCTGCCCCTCTTTCTTCTAATAATGGAAATGGATATTATTTTACATTCTTTGATGACTATAGTTGATTTACTTGGTTGTTTCCCATCTTGAATGAGTTATAAATTAGGTTAAATTTCTATTTGCTGTGAGATGAGTTATGAAGATTGTACAGTTCTTTTTAATACCGTTTCTTTAGTTTAATAATCTTCAGAACACTTTCAAAATTCAAGGATTTTATTTTCTTCTTATTCATCACCATTTAAGTTGCAATTGTTTTTTCTAAGAAAAAGACCTCTGTAATCGACCGAGTTACTAAATGATATATTTCTTCGCTTGAAACCCATTTTATTATCTATCCACTTTTGAGGTCAAGCACCTTTTTAAACGGCTATCTCTCTGAAATTATTTTCATGCAGAAACCTCCAGGTTTTCAACATCCCCAATTTCCATCTTATGTTTTCCAATTGAACAAAGCCTTATACGACTTAAAGCAAGCTCCACAAACATGGTTCTCTAGCCTCACCAACCGCCTACTTGAACTTGGGTTTCGGTCTTCCAAAGTTGATTCCTCTTTGTTCATTTCTGATGGCTTCAGTGTGCATCTTTTTATCCTTGTCAATGTCGATGACATTCTCTTGATTTCCTCTCGACAAGATGTCATTTTTTCTTCCATTGATAGCTTGTGGTGTGATTTTGGAGTCAAAGACTTGGGCTTTTTACATTATTTCCTTGGTGTTAAAGCTTGGCATTTTTTAGGTGGCCTTCATCTCTGCCAACAACGTTAAGTCTCTACCTTCTCAAGCAGACTAATCTGCATCTTGCCAAGCACATAACTTCTCTCTTGGTTGTTCCCTTCCGCTTGAAAAGATTGAGGGTGCCCCTTTTTCTGATGCGCATTTGTATCAAAGTACTGTTGGCGCTCTACAGTATCTTTCTCTGACTCAACCCTTTCACAGTTAATCATGTTTGCCAATTTATGTCTTCTCCAGGAGAAAATATTCAGTCCTTAGAGTGCCTCATTGTTCAGCAATAAAGCGTATATTACGCTATCTCAAGTACCAAGGGCAAAGCCAGAAATCTTCCAGTGGGGGGCAACAACAATCAAAATTTTAAATGTTCACAAAAATATATTTTTATTAACAAAACGTCAATTAAAGGTATAATTGATATACATGAGAGATGTGGAAAAAGAGTCAACAAAAAAAAAACTCACTATAAATTTATCTATAAGACCTAACAAAAAAATTGGGCTCAATCATATATTGAGACTATAATGAGAGAATTCAAATTGTCGAACATCCTATAAATATTCATAGTTGCTCCTAATGAATTTTCATATTTTGAAAGTGTTGTATGATAATTTCATTATCAATGATACTTAAAATTACTTTCTCCACATATGTAACCAAGCAATTGTTCATTCATTGATCTCTAATTTTTAAAAAATTAATTTATTTAGTTACAAACTTAGTATTGATTAGTGAATTTTAACAAACAATAAAAACTAACTTAAACTATGACTATTCTATTAAACCAAATCTAGGTATAGGAATTACTTAACCTATCACAATAAAATTATTCAAACCACCAAATTAAAACAATTTAATATAAAACATAATAGAAGACTACACGCCCCAATTCCAATTCAATATATAAGAATAAAACAAAAGAAAGCGTTATAAGCCCCAATATTAATTAAATATATAAAAAATAAATCATAAAAGAGGACTACAAACCACAATTTCAATTCAATGCATAAAACAATAAAACACAAAGAGAACTACAAGTCCCATAAATTTTTTAAAACTTTTAGTGGGGGCAAAATTCTAATAAATTCTAAAATTTTTGAAAGTATACTTACACCCCACTTTTTTTTAAAATCCGCGATCAAGTACACCATCAATCATGACCTTTTTTTTCGTCTTTCCTACTCTACTACCTTTAATGTGTATTTGAATGTTGATTGGGCTAGTTGCCCTGAGAATCATCGGTCCACTATTGGATATTGCTTGTATTTTGGGTATGATTTGATTTTATGGAGTTCCCACAGACAACTAATTGTAGCCCGCTCAAGCATTGAGGCTGAATATCGAACTCTCAGTAACTCTGTTGTTTAGTTAATTTGCCTTCAATCACTTTTACGTGATTCCACTCCTCTTGTTTTATGATGTGACAATATAGGTGTCACTTACCTCTCTACTAATTCAGTTTTACATGCTCAGACTAAAAATATTACAATTGATTATTATTTTGTTTGCGAGAAGGTTGTTTATCGTTGGTTTTTTATCGTGATCTCATTATATAATAAGATATTTAAAAGTATTTCTTGAGAAATTGTAGGTTTTGAATTAAAATAGTGGCATAATTTTTAGAAGTATATTCAAAGGCAAAGAAAAAATCAATTTGTCCAAAAAATAGTGGAATGGAGGGCAACACTTTCCCTCTAATTTTCCTTCATAGTGTGTTTGGTTTGATAGAAAGTTGGGTGGATAAAAAATAAAGGAAGGAAAATAAGATGGAAATGAAGTGTCTTCATTGTTTGGTTCCAAATGAAAATAGGAGTGGAAAAAAATTGGAGGGAAAGCGTTTCCCTTATTTTGTTTTTGGTAATGCTATACTTATCAAATTTTCTTACCAAATCTTCATCCCAAATAATGTGGCACAGTTTTTTTACTATCGGATGAGTAAGTTTCATTAATGTTCAATGACAAAGATTGTACAACATCATTTAAAATAGAAGATTTGGTAAGAAAATTTGATAAGCAAAGAATATTTTCTTTTTTTTTTCCCTTCTAAAAGTGGAAAAAAGTAAGAGAAAAGTTAAAGACAATCTAATTTTTGAACAAATTAACTTTTTCCTTGAATATACCTATAACTTTTGGGTGGGGCTATTCCCATCGCATAAATCTCCATTCCCACCTTATTTAATTTCTCATTCTCAAATTAC
>CM042193.1:12197612-12228946 GCA_023539305.1 Ilex asprella
TGCTTTGCACTCGAAGGCACGAATTTGTTAAGTGAATTTGTGCTGGGCTGGAATTTTCAGAGAGTGAGAAGAAAAGAGAAGTTTAGATAAGGAAGGATGCAATATTATTTCACATATCTTTTCCAACAAAAACAAGACCTCTTAAATAGGCCAACAAAATTACCGTTACTGGAATCAAAACAACTCCTAACAATTCTCCTACTTAGCTGCCACTACTAACCTATTTGACTGAATCAACTCCTAACATTTCTCCTACATAGCTGCCACAACTAATCATTCTTATTGACTGAATCAACTTAATTTGTGACTCAACTAAGACAAAGTCTAAGCAAATATCCCAGTCTGTTACATGCTGATTGCGAGTCCATCATTCCACCCCCCTAAAATAGTCCTTGTCCTCAAGGACGAAAAGTTGGATAAGTGCGTAGAAGCCTCCATTTGTTCTCCCAAGTGGCGTCTTCAGCAGGGGCACCTACCCACTTGACAAGGATTTCCTCTCTTGGTCGATATCGGCCCTTTTGTATGACCCTACTATCAAGGACTGTCTCAGGTTGTGGAAGTAACACAACATCCTCTGTGGTTGGAGGAAATTGCGGCAAGACTTGAGATGTGACTCCAAGATGATGCTTGAGCAGACTTACATGGAAGATGTCATGTATCTGAGAACCCTCAGGCAACTCTAGGCAATAAGCAACTGGGCCGATGCATGCGAGCACCTTAAAAGCCCCAAAAACCTGGGTGATAATTTGAGATTACTTTGAAACAGAACTGAATGCTGTCGGTAAGGTTGTAGGTGAACGTAGATGTAATCACCCACACTGAATTGGACCTCGCGACGGTGCTGGTCTGCTTGTATCTTCATTCGGTTCCTAGCCACTAACAAGTGTTGGCGCAAATCCTTCAAAATCAATTACCTGTTATGCAAGAATTCGTCCATAGCTTGGACTTTGGTGGCTCCAGGCACATAAGTCAGAATATTAGGAGAAGGAACCCTTTAAACAAGTTCAAAAGGAGTGAACCCAGTTACAGAATGCTTGGCAGTGTTATAACTGTATTCAGCCTATGCGAGCCAATCCATCCACTTTCTAGGCTGGTCATGCACGAAGCAATAGAGGTACTGTTCAAGTGTTCGGTTGACCACTTCTGATTGGGCATCTGTTTGAGGATGGTATCCTGAACTCATACACAAAGAGGTACCTTGCATTTGAAATAAAGTCTTTCAAAAAACACTTACAAAGACTTTGTCTCGGTCACTTACGATCGTCCTTGGGATGCCATGTAACTTAACAATGTTGTTCATGAAAGCTTTGGCTACAATGAGTGCAGTGTATGGATGTCTCAACGCGGAATAAATTTTTTTACAGCAGTACGCATGCCAGGCCATACACATACATCTCTTATATGACTCACAGTTTTATGGAACCTGAAGTGACCTCCTGTTGGAGATGAGTGGTGCTTCGCGAGCAGGGATGGTATCAAAGAAGACTTTGGACTCAACAAGATTTTATCCCTTTTAAACCAAACTCCATCACGACAATTATAAAGATGAGGTGTTGGAGTTTGGTTAGTCTTGAATTGGGAGTAAAATGAATCATACTTTTACCTCTTGTTGGAGTGTGGCCCACCATGTTGGATATGGGAAAGAGATTGCAAAGAATGTGAATAATGCTATCCTGGATAAGGCATCAACACCTTTATTTTCAGCCCCTATTTGTATTGTATTTCATAGTCATATCCTAGAATTTTAGGCAACCACCGGAGTTGGGTTGGCGTGGTGATTCGTTGCTCCAGAAGATACTTAAGACTACGTTGATCCGTTCGAACAATGAAAGGTTGCCAAGGAGATAAGGTCTCCACTTGTGAATGGCTTTGACGATGGCCAACATCTTTTTATCATATGTCGAAAGCACCAGGGCATCTCCCTTCAATGCCTCACTATAAAAAGCAATGAGCTGGTTATCTTGCATCAGAATTGCACCAATTCTCGTTCTGCAAGCGTCACATTCAATCACAAATGGCTGAGAAAAATCGGGCAGACGCAAAACGGGGGCAGTGGTGAGGCCCTGCTTGAGTTTATTAAAAGCCATGTCGGTTTTAAGAGTCCAACAAAAACCTTCCTTGGTGGTGAGTTGGGTTAATGGGGCTGCCATGGTGCCAAACCCACTTATAAACTTTCTGTAGTAACCTGCAAGGCCAAGAAAAGCACGCACGGCCTTTGTAGTAAATGGTTTGGGCCACTCTTTAATTGATTGAATTTTTTTCGGATCAACTGAAACTCCTTTAGCAGTAATCACATGCCCAAGATAGTTTATTCGCGGAGTACCAAACTCACACTTGGACCGCTTAGCCACTAATTGATTTGCCAACAATATTTTCAGCACACATTACAGATGATTAATGTGATCTTCCCAAGTTCTGTTGTACACAAGAATATCGTCAAAAAAAACTAGCACAAACCTACGTAAATGTGGCCTGAACAAGTTGTTCATGAGACTTTGGAAAGTAGCAGGGGCGTTCGTTAATCCAAATGGCATGACCACGAACTCGTAATGGCCCTCATGAGTGCAAAAGGTCGTCTTATAGACATCCTCTTCATGGACACGGATTTGATGGTACTCGGAACGTAAGTCAATTTTGGAAAAAAATCTTGCACCAAACAGCTCATCAAGCAATTCGTCGATAATTGGAATTGGGTACTTATCTTTAATGGTGATGCTATTCAAGGCTCTGTAGTCAATGCAAAACCTCCACGTGCCATCTGATTTTTTAACAAGGAGCACAAGAGAAGAAAAAAGGCTGGTGCTAGGGCGGATTACACCCGTTTGTAAGAAGTCTTGCACCATTTTCTCCATCTCTGTCTTTTGATACTAGGGGTACCTATAGGGGCGAATACTGATTGACTCTTGATTATTTTTTTAGGGGTATTCGGTGGTCATGTGGTCTGATAGGAGGCAGTGTATGTGGTTCTGCAAACACTTGAGAAAATTCTTCCAATAGTAGAACCATGTAAGTAGGTTGTGATGCCAATTAGTCAGTATTTGAAGTCATTGTAAGTGCAGGTTGAAGCTTGCCTTGCATGTAGTATCCTACCCCAGTTAGCTGCTGCAACTCCTTACTATCTAAGGGTGCCAATTGAGTGCGACCTAGCCCTTGAACAGTTTTTTTCTCACCTCCATTGTGAAACGTCATTGTCAAGTTCCGATAGTCAGTTTCCACAGGACCCAAGGTTTCTAACCATTGAACACCTAACACTACTGGACATGCTGCCACAGGAAGAACATAAAAGTCGGCTCGGATAGGGTGATTCTGAATATTAAGTGAAAGGTTATGACAGCGTCCCGTACATTCTATCTTCTCACAATTGCCCACCATCACCTGAAAATTTGTCTCATGGGTAATGGGTAAACTCAACCTGTTAACAATGTTTTGATCAATAAAGTTATGAGTGTTGCCCCCATCAATGAGCACTGTAACTTCCTTGTTTTTGATTTTTGCCGTCACTCATAGAGTTTGGGGATGAACCGTTCCCGCCATAGCATGGAAAGATATTTCTGGTAAGGTCTCATTGGCACACTGATCATTACTTTCCTGATCTTCTTCTCCATCAATATTGGTTAAACAATCCTCAATTATGAAAAGTTATGGGCGCTGACAACGATGTCCAGGAACATACCTTTCGTCACAATAAAAGCAAAGTCCTTTATCGCGTCTCTTCTTCACCTCTTGCCCAGTAATACGACGAACCATGGTATTTGAAGTTTGGTTCAGTTGAGTTGGAGGAGGGCCAAGAAGTACTGCAGTTGAAGAGGTTTGATTGCGTTGAAAGGTTATTGCATTTGGAGGTCTGAATGGGTTACTACTGCTTGACCTTTTAACTAAGGTGTTACGTTCCTCAATCAAACGGGCTACACCAATGGTATCCGCTAAAGTCTTGGGTTGCTTGATCTTCACGTCTAGACGAATATCGTCTCACCAACCTGCAATAAAACATCCAACTAAGAACTGTTCCGGCAAGCCATCTATGCAATGAGAGAGTTTTTCAAATGCTTCTTGGTAGGATGCAACGGTGGAGGTTTGTCTCAATCGCGTCAATGCCTCGGAAGGATCCTCGTAATCTGTTGGACCAAATCGGAGGAGGACAACCTTTGTAAATTCTGCCCATGTAAGGGATCCTCTAAATTTGGTAAACCACCGGTGCCATTGGAGGGCAATACCTTCAAGATGGAAAGAAGCCAATTGAACTTGCTGGTCTGAGGCGATACCCTTAAATTCAAAGAATTTTTTTGCCTAGTAAATCCAGCCAGTTGGGTCTTCGCCGTTGAAGTTTGGAAAGATGAGTTTTAGGGGATGATTGCGGTCGTTAATGGGGTTGAGTGTGGTGGTGGATTGGTTGGTTTGTTGAGAAGACTCAACAGATGTAAACGGGTTTGTTTCAGATGCCATTGCATGGAAAGCTTGCGAGGCTCGTATGGATTGCAACTCAGACAAAACGGTCTGAAGGGTCGTATGAACCTGGTCCAAACTTGACTCGTGACAGCCTAGGACCTCTTGGACTTCACTGCGAAACTTAGCGTTGCTTTGGTTTTGGGTGGCCATGGTTTTGTGCAAGCTGGCTCTGATACTAAATGTTAAGTGAATTTGTGCTGGGTTGGAATTTTTAGAGAGTGAGAAGAAAAGAGAAGTTTAGATAAGGAAGGATGCAATATTATTTCACATATCTTTCCAACAAAAACAAGACCTCTTAAATAGGCCAACAAAATTACCGTTATTGGAATCAAAACAACTTCTAACAATTCTCCTACTTAGCTGCCACTACTAACCTATTTGACTGAATCAACTCCTAACAATTCTCCTACACGGTTGCCACTACTAACCATTCTTATTGACTGAATCAACTTAATTGGTGACTCAACTAAGACAGAGTCTAAGCAAATCTCCCAGTCTGTTACATGCTAATTGCGAGTCCATCAGAATTATGATGATTTGTTGTCAGCTTGCTACAATTAAAAAAGGTTCTTCTTTAATAACATACTATTTCTAGAAAATCAAAGGATTTGCTGACTCTTGTCGCCATTGGGCAACCACTCAATGACTTTGATCTTATTTTGTACATCTTGGTTGGCCTTGTTCGGCTTATGATTCTTTAGTTACTTCTATAACTACTCACATTGATCCTATAACAATTGATGATTTGTATCGTTATCTGCTATCTTATGAACTTCGATTGGTGCATCATACTTTTACTGTTGACTTATCACTTGAGTCTGCAAATATTGCCTCTCGAAACAATACCAATCACGGTCGTGGTGAATCACCCTCACTCTCAACTGATCATAATTTCTCTTCTGCATATCCATCAGATTCAAATTGTTCCTCTAATTGTTCTGGGCAACAGCGTGGCAAGGGGCATGGACGCGATGGTTCATCGCAAACATCTAACAGACCAGTTTGTCAAGTTTGTAATAAAATTGGACACACTGCCCTTTGTTGCTTTCAACACTTCAATCATGCCTATCATGGTGAGCAACATGGTAATCTGAGTGCTTTTATTTCCACTAGACAGAATGCTTCTAAGCTCAATTGGTATCCGGATTCGGGAGCAACAAACCATTTAACCGCTTATATCAACAATCTCAATCTTGAGGCTGATGTCCTTTCAAAAAAAAAATCTTGAGGCTGATGAGTACTCATGAGGTGATCACATCCCGGTTGGCAATGGTAACAGCCTCCCTATCCAATATATTGGTTTTACAAAATTACTCACTCCTCATTCTGTTGTTCTATTAAATAATATTTTGTATGTCCCTGACATTGAAAACAATCTCCTCTTCGTTAGTCAATTTGCTTCAGAAAATAATGTGTTTTTTATAATTTCATCCTTGTTTTTTTGTTCAGGATCGACTCTCGGGGAAAATTCTAGGCCCGAAAAAGGGTGGTCTCTACAAACTACCAGTGTTTTTCTTCAATAACTCCGCTCGTTTTGCCTTGCTTGGTGAAAGAGCATCTTTGGATCGTCATTTTAGACATCCAGCACTTCGCACTGTTCATCAAGTTGTTTCATCCAATAATCTCCTAGTGACTTCACAAAAAGTCTCTTCCATGTGTGATTCTTGTCAATGTACCAAGAGTCATAGTTTTTCATATTGTCTTTTATTGTCGAAATCTCAATTTCCACTTGAACTTGTATTTTCAAATGTATGGGGTCCTGCCCCTCTTTCTTCTAATAATGGAAATGGATATTATGTTACATTCTTTGATGACTATTGTTGATTTACTTGGTTGTTTCCCATCTTGAATGAGTTATAAATTAGGTTAAATTTCTATTTGCTGTGAGATGAGCTATGAAGATTGTCCGGTTCTTTTTAATACCGTTTCTTTAGTTTAATAATCTTCAGAACACTTTCAAAATTCAAGGATTTTACTTTTCTTCTTATTCATCACCATTTAAGTTGCAATTGTTTTTTCTAAGAAAAAGACCTCTGTAATCGACCGAGTTACTAAATGATATATTTCTTCGCTTGAAACCCATTTTATTATCTATCCACTTTTGAGGTCAAGCACCTTTTTAAACGGCTATCTCTCTGAAACTATTTTCATGCAAAAACCTCCAAGTTTTCAACATCCCCAATTTCCATCTTATGTTTTCCAATTGAACAAAGCCTTATACGACTTAAAGCAAGCTCCATAAACATGGTTCTCTAGCCTCACCAACCGCCTACTTGAACTTGGGTTCCGGTCTTCCAAAGTTGATTCCTCTTTGTTCATTTCTAATGGCTTCGGTGTGCATCTTTTTATCCTTGTCAATGTCGATGACATTCTCTTGATTTCCTCTCGACAAGATGACATTTTTTCTTCCATTGATAGCTTGTGGTGTGATTTTGGACTCAAAGACTTGGGCCTTTTACATTATTTCCTTGGTGTTAAAGCTTGGCATTTTTTAGGTGGCCTTCATCTCTGCCAACAACGTTACAGTCTCTACCTTCTCAAGCAGACTAATCTGCATCTTGCCAAGCACATAACTTCTCTCTTGGTTGTTCCCTTCCGCTTGAAAAGATTGAGGGTGCCCCTTTTTCTGATGCGCATTTGTATCAAAGTACTGTTGGCGCTCTACAGTATCTTTCTCTGACTCAACCCTTTCACAGTTAATCATGTTTGTCAATTTATGTCTTCCCCAGGAGAAAATATTCAGTGCTTGGAGTGCCTCATTGTTCAGCAATAAAGCGTATATTACGCTATCTCAAGTACCAAGGGCGGAGCCAGAAATCTTCCAATGGGGGGCAACAACAATCAAAATTTTAAATGTTCACAAAAATATTTTTTTTTTAACAAAACGTCAATTAAAGGTATAACTCATATACATGAGAGATGTGGAAAAAGAGTCAACAAAAAAAAAATCACTCTAAATTTATTTATAAGACCTAACAAAAAAATTGGGCTTAATCATATATTGAGTCTATAATGAGAGAATCCAAATTGTCGAACATCCTATAAATATTCATAGTTGCTCCTAATGAATTTTCATATTTTGAAAGTGTTGTATGATAATTTCATTATCAATGATACTTAAAATTACTTTCTCGACATATGTAACCAAGCAATTGTTCATCCATTGATCTCTAATTTTTTAAAAATTAATTTATTTAGTTACAAACTTAGTATTGATCAGTGAACTTTAACAAACAATTAATTTATTTAGTTACAAACTTAGTATTGATCAGTGAATTTTAACAAACAATAAAAACTAACTTAAACTATGACTATTCTATTAAGCCAAATCTAGGTATAGGAATTACTTAACCTATCACAATAAAATTACTCAAACCACCAAATTAAAACAATTTAATCTAAAACATAATAGAAGACGACACGCCCCAATTCCAATTCAACATATAAGAATAAAACAAAAGAGAGCGTTACACGCCCAAATATTAATTAAATATATAAAAAATAAATCATAAAAAAGGACTACAAACCCCAATTTCAACATATAAAAATAAATAGAGGACCACATACCACAATTTCAATTCAATGCATAAAACAATAAAACACAAAGAGAACTACAAGTCCCATAAATTTTTTAAAACTTTTTAGTGGGGGCAAAAATCTAATAAATTCTAAAATTTTTGAAAGTACACTTACACCCCACTTTTTTAAAATCCACAGTCAAGTACACCATCAATCATGACCTTTTTTTTTTGTCTTTCCTGCTCTACTACCTTTACTGTGTATTTGAATGTTGATTGGGGTAGTTGCCCTAAGGATCATCGGTCCACTATTGGATATTGCTTGTATTTTGGGTATGATTTGATTTTATGGAGTTCCCACAGACAACTAATTATAGCCCGCTCAAGCATTGAGGCTGAATATCGAACTCTCCCTAACTATGTTGTTTAGTTAATTTGCCTTCAATCACTTTTACGTGATTTCACCCCTCTTGTTTTGTGATGTGACAATATAGGTGTCACTTACTTCTCTACTAATTCAGTTTTACATGCTCAGACTAAAAATATTGCAATTGATTATTATTTTGTTTGCGAGAAGGTTGCTTATCGTCGGTTTTTTATGGTGATCTCATTATATAATAAGATATTTAAAAGTATTTCTTGAGAAATTGTAGGTTTTGAATTAAAATAGTGGCATAATTTTTAGAAGTATATTCAAAGGCAAAGAAAAAATCAATTTGTCCAAAAAATAGTGGAATGGAGGGCAACACTTTCCCTCTAATTTTCCTTCAGTGTGTTTGGTTTGATAGAAAGTTGGGTGGATAAAAAATAAAGGAAGGAAAATAAGATGGAAATGAAGTGTCTTCATTGTTTGGTTCCAAATGAAAATAGGAAGGAAAAAAATTTGGAAGGAAAGCGTTTCCCTTTAACCCACTATTTTGTTTTTGGTAATGTTATACTTATCAAATTTTCTTACCAAATCTTTATCTTAAATAATGTGGCACAATATTTTTACTATCGGATGAGTGAGTTTCATTAATGTTCAATGACGAAGATTGTACCACATCATTTAAAATAGAAGATTTGGTAAGAAAAATTGATAAGCAAAGAGTATTTTCTTTTTTTTTTCTTCCCTTCTAAAAGTGGAAAAAAGTAACAGAAAAGTTAAAGACAATCTAATTTTTGAACAAATTAACTTTTTTCCTTGAATATACCTATAACTTTTGGGTGGGGCTATTCCCATCCCATAAATCTCCATTCCCACCTTATTTAATTTCTCATTCTCAAATTACTAACTCCACCATTTCTATACTCACCATATTAGTAACTAACCCCACCCCATGCTACATAAGCCATATTATGAAAGAAGGCAATTGGTTTAAATGTATAATATATTTATGAAACAAGAAAAGAAAAACATAAGCGAAACAAGTAAAAAAAATCAAGCATCCTGAAATAAGGAAAAAAAAACAAAACAAGAAAAAAAAGGAAAGAAAGAAACAAACTATAATAAGAAAAAAAAAGCCAAACAAGGAAAAAAAAGTAAATCAAAACAAAAATGAAAATAAAAAATCAAGCAAAGATTAAAGGAACAAACAAAACTATAAGATGCAAAACCGAATATAAAATCAAATATATAATTAAATTGAGAAGTAATATCAACCTGAATCTTACCGAAAAAAATTATATTAAAAAAATATTTTTTGTGAGTATAAGGAAAAAGATAGAAAATGAAACCCTAATTATGATAAAATATAAAATGAGTTTATTTATTAAAAAGGGTGTATGCAGTATTAGATGAACTTTGTTATTAATGAGATGAATATAGAAGAAGTAAAATTAATAATTGGATAATAAAAAAATAAATGAAATACGAATAAAAATTTGTAGGTGAAAATAGCCTCACCTATAATTTCTTTTTTTTTTTTTTTGAAAAACACCTATAACTTTGTTTTTTTTTTTTTTGATCAAGAACTATAACTTTGTTGGATATACTTCTTATCACACATATTTTTCACATAAATATCCTATCACACACTTCAAAACCTGCACAATTCTCTCTCTCTCTCTCTCTCTCAAAAAAAAAAAAAAAAAAAGAGGTTAAAACCATACCAACTCTAGTTCCCAAATCCCCAAATCAACCTTATAAATTTCTCTCTAGGGTTTATTCCAATCTGTGTCCTCCCCAACCCCGAAATAGCAGTTTGTATTCAAGTCATTCGATTCCACATCTTTGAGTCTTCAAAATCCACCCGTCCCTCAATTTGGTGTCCTTCATCGAACCTTCAGAACCACCCTAGACCCCAGATCAGTGCCACTTCACAACCACCTCTAATGGCCTCGAATTCACACAATGAACGTTAAAGTCCTGCGCTGTTCTTCGCTTCCCGACGTGTTATTATCCTCCATGGCAGCCCCAAGAAGCGTCATTGTCGATACCGGGCGATTGGGGAGGGACGACGAAGAGAAGAGCGTTGGAATTGAAGATTCGCACACCAGCAAGAAGTCCATTAAATCGGAGGGCAAATTACCGTTGAATAAGTGGGAATGCGCGGCTGCTTTGGGGGTTTTCTTGATCTTCTCCACGGGATTGTTCTGCATTTATTTGACAATGCCAGCTGCCGAGTATGGGAAACTAAAGCTTCCCCGTACAATTTCGGAGCTACGAATGCTCAAGTGGGTTTTTTTTTAGATTTGTTTTTGCGTATTTTTAGCTTATATAAATTTCACCTTTCATATCTTCTTGCCATTTTTATTGTGGAAATTCACATAGTTTGTGTAATGCTTGTCGTAACACCCTCAAACGTTGAATTCGAATATGAGATTGTCACTTTGTGCAAAAAATGAAAGGTTTGGTCTCTATCTAGTCCAGCTCCCCAGCATGGAACCAAAATGGGTAGTGACTTCTTTTCTTTGAACTGTCCCAATCATATTTTTCAGAACTTCAAATGCTCTATTGTTTTTTTTTTTAGATTTCATGTCCATTTTTTAGCTTATAAATTGAGCTGGAGAAAAATGATGAAAGATGGTCATACTAGAAAAACTTAATTTGTGTATATGTAGCATGTAAATACTAGCTTACACTTCTTGTTGTTATTAATTGCAATAATATTATCTCATGCTAGTGCTTTCAGTGAATATGTATGTACTGTGGTCCATATATGTTCTTGCTATATCATTTATGTGTTCGATTTTTGTGTTGAAGTACCTGGTATTGCTTAGACAAGTGTGGAGCTCCCTATTCAAGAGTTCTTATCTGAATATCAGTATAACCGTGTTCTTTGCTGTGTCGAATTGAACAAGAGTTTAAATAAGTAGCAGGTTTTGTATTGGTTTTAGACATAAGGGCATGTGAAGGTTTACTTCGATTATAAATTTTGATTGTGTGTAATATGCATTTGAAAAAAAAATGTTGAAGAGATTCCATAGAGGGAGCCAGTCCCACGGGATGCATGACTCCACAAATTGTAGAAAGTCTGCAATTAAATTAGTGTTCTTTAGGATATTCACGGAAGATTCGTTTGAAGTTTTCTATTAGTTTGAAGTTTTCTTCATTCAGAAGCTGGTTCTGTTTACTGTTGTATTAAATTGGGAGGATTTTGATTCTCTTTTATTTTCTTTGTTTCAGGTGGGTTTGGTTAAAATCCTTAGATGAAGAAAACATCTTTCTTCTTTGAATCCTATATTTCCCGAGAAAAAAACATTGAGGAGAAGTCCCTCTTGAACAGAAAAAAAAAATTAACATTCAACATCATGCTTTCCTTTCAATGAAATTTCGTAATTGTATGTCGTCTACAATCTCAAGGGGCTAGAATTTTGGAAACAGGACACAAACTAGACCTATTTATTATTCGTGTTAGGATGTTATGTCAGTTTAAGATTTTGGTCAAACAATAGTCATCCTATTTCGTTACTTTTGTGTTGGCTCTTTCTTGTTAAGGTGACATATCTAAAATTGCTTCCCTAGGCTGTTAGGATCCTAAGATGTTGGATGAAGACCTGACAAGTTCATGTTGTTGTATCATTCTCTCTCTCTCTCTCTCCCTCTCTGCTGTTTTTTCCCTGCCATCTACACATGCTAGAGTTACAGTTCTTAGGCATTACTACTTAGGGAATTTCTTTGTGTATATTTGTGTGTGTGAATGCCAAGTAATGATATGATTATCTTTGCAACGAGATACTCCAATACATGATGTTAAGTAGAGGTTTTGATTAGCAATTATCATGGAATAGAGAAGAGTACATGGGAGCGACTGGCAAGGAGTTCATCAGTAAAGAAGAAATCAAAACATTAAAATAGAGAGATAAAATCAAATTACAAATCACATATAGTTTTCCAATCTGTCCTAAGAGGTTTTTAATGCCTATTCAGTTGTTGAAGGATTTTTGTTTTGAGTTCTGCTGGTTTATATGATCATGCTGAACTCCATTGTGCTCTCCCTGAAATATATGGTTTTAACTTTTTTCCCAGAGATCATCTTGCGACATATGCGAGAGTTTACCCAGCAAAATTCATTCTCGGGTACTGCTCCACTTACATATTCATGCAGTCATTCATGATTCCTGGCACTATTTTCATGTCATTGCTCGCTGGAGCACTGTTTGGTGTTATCAGAGGGCTTTTCTTGGTCGTCTTTAATGCTACAGCTGGGGCATCATCCTGCTACTTTCTGTCTAAGTTAATTGGCAGACCTATAGTTACCTGGCTTTGGCCTGAAAAGTTGAGATTTTTCCAGGCAGAGGTACTTTGCCACTATTTTTTCCAATTTCTGTACTGATATATCATATTTCCTTCCATTTAGCTTCTCCACTACCTCTTTTAATTCTGGTACCATGCTAACCATAAACATTGTGGCTTCAGATTGCAAAGCGAAGAGAGAAGTTGCTCAATTATATGCTCTTTTTGAGAATAACACCAACGTTGCCAAATCTTTTTATCAATTTAGCATCACCAATTGTCGATATACCGTTCCATATTTTCTTTTTGGCAACCTTTATTGGTCTTATCCCAGCTTCCTATATTACTGTCAGAGTAAGTCTTTCCTATCATTTTATTTTTGTCATTTGAGTTGATTGCTGACATTTATATATACTTGTCCGATTTTATCTTCTTTCTGTAGAGAGACTTTATCTTCCTGTGGAAAAAATGTTTTTGGTTTCTTTTTTGGCTGTAATATTTTGGTGGTTAGACATATTCCTCTCATTTGGCTTCATAGGATTGCATACTTGTAGGCAATGTTGGCATGCAACTTGTTTCACCAAAGGTTGGTTGTTACCTGCAAATCTGGTTTCTTTGTTTAAAATTGGGTCTTACGACAAATCTAGTCGTAGTTGGTTGCTTTCATTTTGCAACATTTATTTTATTGTAGTTAAAATATAACTAAAGAACGAATTGTGGAAGACTTTATAAATTAGGAAGGGGCTAAAAATTTGGGTATTTTCGCTGCTTAGGCTTTGGTGAAAGTAAATAGATAAGAACTGAAGTGTTGGATACACCTGAGGTATCAAATATAGCATGAGTGTGTAAATTTCTAAAAAAATTTCTCACCGGTATGTAGATGCTTTGTATTAAGTAGGCTGCATGACTCACCTCCTCGTATAGGATTTAGTATTCGAGTCTGGAATGTTTGATTAGACCTGAAACCAAGGGCAGGCAGCTTTTAGATGTTTTAACATCAATTCGATGCAAGCAATAGTAGGGTAATTATTTTAAGCTCTCTTAAGTAGGAGAGGCAACTTAATTGTCAGACCAAGTGAGCTCTCTGAAGATTTTAGGATTATTCAGAGGTTGAACCTGCCTAACCTAAAGAATCTAGCATATGTGCTGTTGAAGAAGCTTCATGGTAGTGGTTATCAACATGGATTGTTTTAGGTGTTTTTTAAAACCTAATTGTGCCTCTTGTTGAGTCTTTTCAGGCTGGCCTTGCCGCCTAATTTTGTTTTCTTTCCAATTTTATCAGGCTGGCCTTGCTCTTGGCGATCTGAAATCTGTCAAAGATCTATATGATTTTAAGACCTTATCTGTGCTTTTCCTCATTGGATCTGTCTCCATACTTCCTACCCTGTTGAAGAAGAAGCGAATATATGAATGAAAGGCTGTTGGTAAGCGGTGGGAGCCAAAATGGGAGCTTAAGCTTGATTGGTACACTTCGGAACTGAGATTGAGGTGCAAGACCTTGTTTCCTAATGCGTCAGAATGCGGGACAGGTTGATCTTGTCTTCCTAGACACGGATCGGTTAATTACCCCATCAAAAACAAACAAGGTTCCTTTCATCGCTTACTAAGAATATTTATCAAAATTATCTCCCTGTAGGGATTATGTGAATAACAATGGGCCAGGGATCCTGGATTGTACTGATATATGGATTGTGAAACATAGGGGAAATATAGGATTTATCATGTCAGCCACTATAGTCATCTATTGGATGAATTTCATTGTTGTAAACTCCATTAATGTTCATCTATGGTACCCATTTGGTTTTTGCCTTTAGTAGTCTGTTGATTTCATGGCATTTTATGAGCAAATGAGATTGGGTTATAAGTCAAAGAAACTCACCACCCTCGTGTGCTGAAACTATGTTGAATTATTGCATATTGAAGGAGTAGTTGCAGTATCAGTTTCTCCTCTTGTTAATCTCATATAATCAATGATGAATTGTTTTACGTTGCTTTGACACCCTTTTTTTTATGTTGTTCCCTCGTTCCGAGGGGAAACTAGAAATTCACTGGCAGAGTAAATGCAACCAGATAGGATCTATCATGACAGGCTATGGTGTCTTGGTGTTAAATAGTAGGATTGTCCTTGGCCCTTCCGACATTAATGTGAACTGAAATTGTAATGCATATTGGATCAGGGCTGCTGCTGCGATGTCATCCTTTTGGACATCAATTTCGGTGGAGTTCAAGGATATTCTTTTATGATTAATTAGGATGATGACATGTATTTTGTGTTTATAGGAGGTGGCTCATGGGTAGTGGGTTTGGTTCAAGAGAGCAAGGAGTTCTAGGATTAGATTTCTGAGTTCATAGGTTATTTGTGTCAAGCCATCTACGACACTCACATGAAAATTAGTATTCGAACATCTAACACAATACTAAAACCAGTCGCACAAACCCAAAATAATACGACAAAATTTAATAGTCACTTTTACTCAAAATATCTCTCAAAAGTGGGATCTACAAATTGTTTTTGATTTTCGAATCTCCTGTTTTTCCTCTTTAGTTGCTAATTAATCACACATTGCGCTTACCCTTTTTTTGTCTGTCGTGATTTTAAGCACCTTTCCTATGGCTTCCAAAATGCAATTGAGATCTCAATTGTCCTATCTAAAATAAATACTTGAAGTATTTCCTTTGCTATGTTGCTTAGAACTTGTGGTTCAGTTGGTTCAGGTTTATCCAGTTTCTGTGTGTGTGTGTGTGTGAGAGAGAGAGAGAGAGAGAGAGAGGAGATGATGATGGTGATCAATTTTTATTTTTTTTCATAATCTTTAAGTTTGCAAGCCACTACGGCTGGTTAACATATGGTGCATCACTTGACTCAATCTAGAATAGGCACGATACAGGAAGACATATAACTAACGTCTTCCCTTACCATGATCAATTATGCCTTCAAGACCATTTCTTATAGGGTAAATTACATTTACCTCCCTTAAGGTGTGGTCAAATAATAATAAGACCTCCTCTTATTTGGAAAATAACACTGCCCTCCCCTATCAAATAACAGTAACGTCCGTCTTGTTTTAATGACAGAAATGGGTAAAGGACTATAATAGCCATCTGGCTCTTCTCTGCTAAAAGTCATCTTCCTCATTTTCACTTTGTCACCTTCCTCATCAAAACCACAGCCACCAACCACCATCTAACAAGCCACCACCACCACCTAACCTATTTCTCCACCACCACCACCACCACAACCACAAGCGCACACACAATTGCACATCATCTACACCAAATTTATTTGCACAAATCTTCCCAATATATTTACACTAAATTTTCTCAATTTAACTAATCCATCTTACAACTAAAATTCCACAAAAAAATCAATCAAATTCAATTACAATTCAACCTAGATGACCACCAACACCAAATCTCTAAAGCCCATGGCACCACCACCACTGATAACCCACCACCCTTGCATCGGTAATCAAGATGCAAGGATCGTCATCTTGGATGTGCTAGATTAAGTCAAAGATACGGGACTATTGCCTTCACGTTTGTTGCACTGGATGAAGCTGGAGAGGTCCTCAACTTTGCCATCTTCATCCATTTTGGTGGTTGAGCCAAGGTGCGTGATGGTGCGGGGGGCGGCTTGGGTTGAGTGTTCATAGAGTGAGTGTCGAAAGAGATGAAGCTCGTTGTTTGTGGGTGTAGTGAGAGAGAATGGGTTAATTTTTTGAAACAAGTATTTTGAAATTACAAATGGCTTACATCATCAAACTGTTAAAGAACCCGTCACGGAAGACTAACAGTAGAGGGATTATGTTACCGAAAACCAAAGCAGAAGGGAGGGCAATGTTATATTCCAAACAAGAATGGGTCTGATTTTTATTTGACCAAATCTCAGGAGACGTGAATATAATTTCCCCTTTCTTATATCATCATCTAATATTAAATCATCTCTTCTTCTAATCCATTTTCTTGAGAAATTCAAAATCAAGTTGAATGAAAGCTGCAATTATGACATGTCTAATTCTACAATCCCACAACCTATTTCATCACCAGCCTCGGACATTTTAGATACAGCAACAATGGCTTTTTCATCTTCTAAAACCATGAAAACATCAAACTATAGTCACTTTTCTACGAGTAGGTGTGATTGTCTTTCAAAATGTACAGAATTTTGGAAACCATGAAATTGAAAGAAAAAAAAAATCTCAAACTAGAGATTATGAAACAGCCTCCAAACGTTCGATGCAGTGTACACTTACATGCCAATCAACAAGGCTTCCAAAGGAAACTACACATTCTCAAAAACAGAGCCAACAAACAAGTACAAGTGGATAAAAAAGAAAATCTCATTTTGATGTATTGTTCAGCACGAAATTTGGAACCTCTAAGAGAAGACCTATGACAGAGTGACTGCTGGTGAGTCCTCATAACCCGTGATGCCTATTATCCTTATCCGCGTATTTGGCTGTAAAAGTCACGAAAACATCAAAAAAACTGTCAGGAATAGGTTAAGAAATGGGAACGGCATCTAATTATCAGTCTCTTTTAAAATCATATAGGAATGAGATACAATACTGGCACAAATTGCTCATATTTGCAACCTAAGAAGTTCAGCAAAAGTAGTATGCATGCAATTTATACCATCCTTCCTGATGTCATATGTAAGTGAGACAAATTACTAGCTCAAATTGGCCAGCTTTGCCTTTTGAGTTCAGCAATTTGTGTATTGATGCAATGAATTCTATCTGGCTAAGTCAAATGTGAAATATGAGTGAAGAACTCTTTGCTACCTGTCGGTGACCAATGTTCCTGCGGTAGTTCTTTTTCTTCTTATACTTGAAGACAATGACCTTCTTATTCAATCCCTACATGGTCAGAATAACAGTTAAAGAGTTGAGGTGAAACACACACATATACATGTATGTATGTATGTATGTATATTTATAGAGAGAGAGAGAGAGAGAACTCATGGAGCATTGAACTACCTGTTCTTCAACCACAGCATGTACCACTGCATTAGACACCACTGGTTTCCCTATGTATGTGCTGGTTTTTGTTCCAACAAGCAGCACCTTATTCAGGATAACCTGAAGAAGAACAAAAATTTGTATATCTAAGTTGAACACAGACCAATGAGATGTAGAAAATTTATAGTGATTGCCTGAAGATCAGGTCATTTGGAATGATATTCAGTTTAGGCAACAAACCTAGTGTCAATAATAATATAACAATTACTTTAAATACAAGTATATTACAAAGAGGACAGCAAAAATGTGTCTTACTATTATGGACATAATTGCAAAATAAAGTTTCCCTCAGGTCAATTGGACAACAGAACTAACCCATTGGCCCACTGAACCTGCTGGCCCCGGTGCCTTGGTGCATGGTATGCATGTCATCTGATTTTACATATGTTATCAACACCACAAATTCTAGTAGTTGTGTGTGTTGACTAACAAAACCTTTGTTAATGAAGCAGGAGTTCACGTAAAGAAAATTCTGTTCTAGTTCTTGGCAACAAGAACAAACAGAGCAATAGCATAAAACACTAATCTTTAAACCAACAACTGTAAAATTCTGTTATAGTGCTTATCAATAGAGGGGCATGGTCATAAATCAAATCACAAATTATGGGCAGTACCTATATTATGCATTAGTTTAAGTAGAATATATAATAAATTGCTATATAACCACGCTAATATATGCATTAATGCCATGCCCAACCACTTCTGCAGTTTACAAACTACGCTACCTAGCCATGGGATTTGATGAGATTCTTTCTGATGGGTATGCTATATAAGCTATTTCCTTACTTCTCCTTGTAACTCAATCCAATTGCCATATGGTGGTTGAAACAAGAAATGCAGTTTCTGAAAAAGGACAGGGGGAGGGGGAATGATGCTGTAGCTGACAGCTTGCAGAAAGTCAATATACGAATTTTGGTAGATGTAAAATAGATGACACATATTTGTGACACTCTGAATGCCAACTAGTTAAAATCGTAGGAAAGCTTTTAGTGGGAAGATCATCTAATTACTACATATGATGTCACCAAACCTAGCCCTGCCTTAGTCTCTTGGTGATGCCAATGGTGCACTAAATTATCTTACTGTTTCTTATACCGAAGTTCACCTCTTTGGGACAGTGTTCGGCATTTTGCTGCATGACCTGACAGAGGCGAAGTGCATAAATGAGGACTATTCAAACTGAGTTGGCTACTCTCCCCTCCCCCGCCCCCCCAAAAAAAAAAAAAAAAATTTGACTTGCAGTTTTGTTTTTTCCATACACACTGATTAACCACAAATATAACCATTCATTAAAGTATCCAGCCGGCAAAAGGAAAAGAGTATCCAGATCATGTCGAGGATACCCACACAGTGTACATTGCATGAAAGAATTCTTATATTTCCTCTTTTTCTATGACATATACAAGTAACTCTAAGCGCTGCGGATGAGGAATTATTTTTTTACTTTAATAGGAACCGTTGCATGCGAAATATGACGAGTAAGAAAGAATTTACTGTGGCTTGAAAATGATTCAAAGATGACTAAAAATACAAAAAAAGAACCAAAAGGTTCCATTCCCGCACATAAATCATCCGCAAAATGAGGGAAGCAATGACAAAGATTACCCCTGCCTACCAGTCAAACCAAACTTCATTCATTTGAAGAAACAACCACATAGCACATTGGACAAAGTTACCTCTGCCTGAAATTTGAAACCAAACTTTGTGCATATCAAGACACAACAACATAGCACATTAGCACATTGTCGGGTAATAGGGCATTGGTCTCTTGGCACCAATAGGAGTGAGAGTAGGTAAGTTAGTCTTGACCAGGTAAAGAAAAGATAATTTTTAAAATAGAGACGTTGATATGGAGGAAGCATATGGTCGCCTATCCAGCTTCTTTCACAAGAAAGTAACAGAGTCACTCATCGTATTTTCAATGACCGATCAAAAAGGTTGGGGAGGAATAGAGCTAGGGATCTCACCCCAGCTTTCGTTATCCCCACCCTAATGCCATGCTCAGTAGTCGTAACTTTGTTGCATTGCCTACTGCTACTTCAGCCCCCATTCAATTCCCTAATTTGTTGAATTCGATTAGTTGTTAAGTATTCCTAAATGTTAGTATCATGACCTGTTGTTTTGGATCAATGAATCTGGCTAGGGGAACTTGTCCTTGATCTCTTATGCAAAAAAGGGTGGCTCATTAGGCTCAACCAGTCACAACTCGGGAGAAGAAGATCACTTCTTGCCCTAATTCCCATGTGAACTACTCAATGGTGGTCCACTAAATCACGAATTGTGGTGGCACTATAATTTCTACTCATGCATTGGGAAAAGGAATAAGGATATAAAAGATAAAAACAAACACAGATCAGAGAACTATGTCGAGTTTTGAATAATAAAGCCACCACTAAATGCATTAAAAAGAAATAAGAAGAACGCAATATCTTTCCACAAGATACTAAAATCATAAATTAACCAAAACCTTCCCTCGCATATCATATTCAAAATAGCCTCCCAAATATCTTGCCTTTTTTCTCCATCAACGTTGGCAGGGAGAGACGCACCCAACTTAAGTAAAGAACATGTCTTTTTGGTCTAGTCGACTTCTTGAAGATGAGGTAGTCAACTGCCAAATCTTGTCCAACGTTGGCAGCACAAATGGAAGAATAATAACTCTGAAAGGATTGTTACCTTCCACTTCTTATAATAGGTAAATCATTTGATAAGCATAGTGCCTAAGTCCTAACAATGAGACTGCACCATGAAGTTGTCACATTTTAAAGTGGCTCAATTCTATCATTTGGAATTCCTACATTAGCCCTTGTCTCTTTCCATTAAATAAAAATAAATAAATAATATCTTGCTTTTCCCTCACTGATCTCAAGAATCAACCGAAAACTCCAACTCCTAATGCTTCTCTCTCCTCGGTTACCTAAGGTTCAAAGTATCAGCCGATGCAGATGCAACTTAGCCGAATCATATCTGACTAGGCACATTCCAATCTGATATTGTCATACATTTCGTATAAACCACAAGTCTCACGCGACTTGGCCAAATTGTCTGAGACGTTTCCCATCAACGGATCGACTAATACCATTTTGTGATGTCACAATCACTATGTCCCAATGCCTTTCAAGTCAATGGCCAATACATCCAACGTTGCACCATGCATGTAGCGTTGTCCTACCACTATGCGTGTATTCTTGTCACCACTTTAGCTACCTTTTCAAATATAGAGTTAGTAGTACAATTGTGAACAATGCTTCGTATAATTGTTTTCAAAGCCAGATAACATTATTTTCAGATACAATTGATATTATTAATTTGTATCAGAATCTTCACATCTACTCGATAGAGTTCAGATCTGAACGATATGATTCAAATCTACTCCATGGACTAGAGGAGCTTATGGTCAACTAATGTGTATCATAGTCTTCAGATCTATTCGATAGTGTTCAAATCTACTCGATAGAGTTCAGATCTAAACGATGTGGTTCAAATCTACTCCATGGACAATAGGAACTTGTGGTCGCCTGAAGCTTGTCATGGATGGTAAAAGTGGATGAAAATCGAAGAACATAAGAAAGAAGAAGATGAGGATAGGCGGTAGGGATTGTGTTTCGGATTTCCATGATTATTGGCCAATCAAATGGCTATTACGTTTGAGAGAGAGGGAAGAGGAGGTTGAATACCTGAAAGTTAGGAGAGGCAGGGGTGGGGTGGGGGTGGTCTGAAGAAGAGGTAGGAGGGTTTTATATTTTTGTTTTTGTATTTTTTTAAAAGGTAAAATAATATTTTTATATTATTATTCGGGTCGGGTACGTCGGGTTGTGACCTTTATCTACCCGTCATCTGAACCGGATCAGTCAGGTAAGGCTTTACATCATCCGAAAACCAAACCACGTGTATTTTTAATTGCTCATTTTTGGGTCGGTTAATCGGGTAATCGCTCTGCTGCACACCCCTACTTCTGAGTTTGCTCACTCAATGAAAATACATTGTAATTATGAGTGCATTGGTCTGCCATAAGTTTTATCATTCATATATCTAAAAGGTCTCATGTGGCTTGAAAAGTCATTCCTCACAGGTTTATGGCATTAATAGCAAGAGGATTGTAAGTCTACTAACATGTAGATTGGAGATAGAAGAAATTCTTAATACCATAGAGGTAGGTATAAACACCGAGACCCTTGCCCAAAGAGTATTTCAGATCATAAAACCTTATTTTCCAATATAAATGTATCTAAATGACCAACTGATTGCAAAATTATGGCCAGCTATTTCTTCCCAAACTCTTGGCCTTGATTGTTTAAGATTACAAACTCATAACCAACACGTTGAACTAAACACAGCTTATTGCTTCATAAAATAAAAGATGGAACATGCAAATAACAATTTGAATGACTGAACAACTGAACAAAGGTCATACAAGGAATAGTATCAATATATTTGTTTAGGAAAAAAAAAAGATAGTGACAAAGAAAGACAAAATTCATAACTCCATTTGGTCCCTGTTAATGGGAAACTGAGAGGCATAGATTGGATACGGACCTAATATTTGAAATTGTTTGAACAAATATAGTCAATTTAATACTAAAGAAGAAATAAGAACCACAAAAAGACCAAGAACCATGCAGAATACTTACTTTATCGTTCACATTTGCTCCTTTGAGCCTCTGAGTGTAGATAAATCGCCCAGGGAAGACAATATATTGTCTTGACCCAATCTAAAAAAGTCAAAACACAAAAACAGATCAAAAATCAAATATGAAAATCAAAATAACAATCTGAGCAACCACAATTTCAACCTGAGCAACATATAGGACAATAAAAAAATATCATGAAAGTAACATAATCCTAAATAAAACTAAAACATCAATGAGAAATATAATCAAAGAGTTACACCTGAAGAAGAGCAAAACAAAAAACAACATGTGGGTATGATAAAATGAGTCTAAAACATTTAAACACTAGTAAGAAAGATCATATTCCCACAGAAAAGTTAGGGGAAGGTTTCGAGCATTCTGCAAAATCAAAATAATTATAAACAAAAAATAAAACATCGAGGAAATCTCAAAGACTACACACTAACAATGGGATAATCAAACAATCAAGCCCTGAGGAAGCCTCAAAATTACTCTAAACAAAAACATTAATAAAAAAAAATCATCTGGGTATGCGCAAAATCACTCTAAAATTGAATTAGGCAGTCCAATTGCGTGCATGATACATACCACTCACTATGAAATTGCATATAAATGTGAGGGATGCTTGTGTTGGACATGTATCACTCACCATGACAACGGCAAAGACTTCTTCACGTTTGGGTTCTTCCTTTGCAATTTCCACGAGTTGAGTTGGTTCAGGATCCGTGGTTTGTGGTTCAGGATCAGCCAAGGACGCTTCGGCTTGGGAGAATTTGGGAACGAATGGCAATGTAGACTGGGTGGGAGAGGAGGAAAAGGGTAAGGTGAGTCTGAGGGAAGAGAAAGAGTGAGATAGAAAGGTCGGGTTGGATTTAGAGAGGGAAATAGTTGGTGCAGTTGGAGGTTGATTGAGGGATAGTGTTGTTAGAGAAGAGCAAACTGAAAGGCTCGCCATGTTTGAGACTTCGGGACCTCTTTGTGCATTCTTGCTTACTTCAGACTTTATCCTATCCGTTTTCTAAGACCGAATTCCCCCCCGACCCCCGCGGATTTCGGTAAATTGCACAAACATCCGTTAAAATAATACAATACCTAATATTATTGAGATATAATAAACTGATATAATTTATTAATCTAACAATTTGCCAAATAACGGAATTCGGTAAAAGATAATAAAAAAAATATGAAATAAATATAAATTTTAAAAGTTAGTCTTTACCAACATTAATTCAACGATGTCTTTATCGTGAAATATAAAAGTTAAAAAAAAATTAGGCAATTTTTAAACTATAAAGGGTTTTGACTATAAGTTTTGTCAAAACTCAAGATGTTTGATGTATTAAATCTTTAATTTATAAAAACACAATGATAGCTAAATTAATATAATTTTATATAATTTAATCAAATAATATAAAATTCATTCTCAATTTTATTTTTTTGCCCAAAAATATCTTATTTCTTCTCAATATCATACAACTGCACTAATTACCATAAAGAGGATACTATTGGAGCCAGTGTGACTCGTAGTATTGAAAGACTGAAAAATAATGGAATAATCATACAGAAAGTCAGACAAGTATACCATCAAATGTTTTGAATGGCAGACAACCGATTGAAGACATGCTTAAACTACTAAATGTGACAAAAATAACAATGGTTAAGATAGATGTATGATAAAAATAAAAATAATATAATCAGAAATGAATATGTTTGTGAAAAAATATATAACTACAACCAATAGGGAATAACTAAATAAGTAAGTATTTAGGTGATTTATTTATGGAAAATCTATTATCATACCAATAAGCAATAGTGTTGTGATGTTTATTTAATGGTAAAGTGAATGGTAGAAGGAGAACCAAGTTATTTCTATGTAAGAATGAAGAAAACAGTGCACAGCAGTATTCATGTAGCTGATCTCAAATAGTTGGGGCAAAATTTTATTGTGTTGAGATGAGATTATGTTAAATGTACCTAAAATTCCAATAAATTCTGACATTTAAAACATGATACAAGTACCCTATTGTTGGTATGGGTAAATCTTGGGTTTAAGCTGCATTTCTACTCGATCTCATTGTTTCTAAGCAGGGATCATATGGATTAGATAAGGTAGGGTACTACAGGAACTGCAACAATACATTAGCCTTGTTAAAACTTCAATGTCTGAAGAAAACCAAGTATAAACTGATGAAGAAGTTAAGGTTTATTAAAAGCTGGAAAGATTTAGCTAATGCGTTTCTTCTGCAAACAAAAACATTCAGAAACTATACAGAAGATGGGCCCTTCAGTTAATTTTCCAAGTTCTCATTTGCTCCAAAGGCATCTGCCAAGTTAAAGTTCAAATTGCCCCTCATGGTTCTGGCCCCGATTCCTCCGTCACCTTTCCTCATCATTGCAGCAAATTCCCCATAATCTATACGACCATCCTGTATAAGAATATAGCAAAAGCGCCAAAGTAAGCATTACAATTGTCATTGTATTTATATGCTCAATTTATCGTCATGTCGTTCAGAAAAGAACTAGGAAACTGATGAAATTTCAGAGAGAGAGAGAGAGCATGTCGGTCAATGTAACTACCAAAACTGTGGCCCTACTAAAAGCATTGTCAGCTTTGAACATGATTCTACACCTTTTTTAAAAGAAAAGGCCTTGTTATTGGCAATACTATGATTTTGGGAGTTCCTCATCTGCATGTGTTATGCTCAATTCTTGGGGTTTGGTTTTGAGAACTATTCAGAATTTGCAGATCATTTGAGCCTCTCAACGATAAGTTAGTCTCCCAACAGACCTACTGAACATGCTTAATGGGTATTAAAAGTATGAAGTGTGCAATACCTTCTGAAATATTAACCATTTTTCTGTAAAAGCTGATAATTGTGGGCAAGTCATTATATAGAGCACTGTTTTCTCATGTATGTGCAGAATATTTGATGTAGAAAAGGGGCAAACTCTGCATGAATTGTCATGCTTTTGAATATGTGGATAATATCTCAGAGGTTGACAGCTTATGAGACATATCATGATACACTTAAAAAAAATGACGAGAATTAGAAGAAAAAGCGTACAGTTCAATTCCAAGTAAAGAACATAAAGTAAAGGTGGTAGTCTTTCTATTTGGCTCAGCAGAGTAAAAATTTTGAAGAAATTGAGAATACTCTGTAACAAAAAGATCACCCAGTTCATGATTTTTTCAAAATTTCAGCACTTCCATGAAAACTAAATTGGACACATCTTACTATATGTAGAAAATGGACATTTAACAATAGCTTTGAATTTGGTTGTTATTAACCTGAAAACTCACTAGCACTATAAGAGTTGTACACGTCCGTCCTTCAAGTCAGAAAGACCCTTGGAGCAATTAACTAACACTCAATGAAACTATTCTTAGACATCAATCAAAAGCTAGTTAAAGAAAGCACAAGGCCACAATTACGTATAGGAAAGGGCAAAAGAATCAATTTTGTGGGTCAAACAGTTCTCTTTCAGTTTAGAATCTTGATCCACCAATTGCTTTATGAATCTAGATTTCCTTTCTGACATAGGCAATTTGGGATCTTGATTTGTATGTGGGTAACAAAACAGATGTCTCAAACTTTAGAATGTTTTTTAATTGAGGGGATTATTGTAATCTACAGTTTATTATGAGCTATAAAGCATGGGCATCCT
Source organism: Ilex asprella (assembly GCA_023539305.1). Taxonomy (NCBI): domain Eukaryota; kingdom Viridiplantae; phylum Streptophyta; class Magnoliopsida; order Aquifoliales; family Aquifoliaceae; genus Ilex; species Ilex asprella. The sequence goes on from CM042193.1 coordinate 12,223,552, forward strand.
CAAGAACGTGACGTATCTGTGTCAGACACGTGTCCGATACTCTTTTATCCGTGTCCATAATTAAATGATAAATTTTTAATTTCGGACACTTCTTTGGTGACGTATCCGACACTTCTTTAAAACATGTCTACTACTAAACAATAGACATTTGTTGAAATGTGATTGACAAAGCTTAAAAATTTGAGAACATATATTTACTAATACTAGACATATTAAAGTTGTACTCCAAATATAATAATAAAAACAAAAGATGCATAAAAATTTTAAAAAAAGATAAATTGAGAAAATAAAAAACAATTATTTAAATTATATATTAGGTACACATTGTCTACAAAAAAAAATGGATGATTATTGACTATAATGAGGATGTTTTAGTCTAAAAATTCAAACAGATGACCAGACATTAGATTTTTTATCATAAAATACTGATTTTTTTATGAATTGTATATCATTATCACTATATTTGTAATAAATTATATAATGTTATATATAAAATATAATTTTTTGTAGCGTGTCCGTTTCCTGCTTTTTTTAGAAATGTCGTATCGGCGTGTCGTGTCGTATCCGTATCCCGTGTCCGTGTTCATGCTTCTTAAATTATGAGTTAATATAAATATGGTGATGAGAGGAGAGACAGATAATCTCTCATTCTCCAAAACCCTACATTCTAATCTCTCTTCATTGAACCACATAGGAAGGTGTTAGGGGTCTACTGGTATTGCTGACATTATAGCCGAAAAAGATGATGTCATCGCTGCAAACAACCAAATTCGACATGGTATGAATCGGTTTTTCCTCCTGAGTATGATAGTAATTTTTTTAAATTTTTTGAAACCATCTTATGCGTTTTTTTGAATTTTGATTTTTTTTTGGGAATTTATGGGTCATATTTCGCGATCTACTGTTTGGTGGTGTTTGCAATCATTCCAACCACTCTAATGCAACATGTGAGTGTCGATTAGGTCTTCTAGAAGTTGTGGTTGAGTTTCTGGGCAATTAAGAGGATTGGCAGTCATTTTTTAGCTCCGACAATGGAGTTTTCTTGCTCAGCTAGTGGTCTTCTTGATCCAATGGCATATTACTCCAACTGTGTTTTTTTCCTTGCTCCAGCAATACTGTTCTGCTTCGGGCAGTGGTGTTTGGCCTCAAAAGTGTTTCTACTGGCTCCAGCGGGGATGTTTAGTACTCAACAGAGACTTGCTTGTGCCCTCCAGATTTGGGATTTGTGTTTTTTGCGGTGAAGGCTTTTTGATAGTGCCAACAGCTAGTTTGACCTTTTTTTGTGTTGGGTTAATATAAAATAGTTATTTAGTAGTTGGATTGTGTTAGAAAAATTCCCTGTTATTGAGTATATATGCCCAAAGTTAGTATATAATCTACTAGCACTAAGAAAGGTGGGGTGAGTCATGCAGGTCTAGGATGCAACTCTTCTCTCCAAATCAGTCCCGTAAAATTGGATGGGGGCAATTATTGGTCGTGGTCCCTATCATGCCTGTCTAGTGGGCTAAATGGATACATGACTAGAGCACGTACAAAACCCAAATCTAAACCTGATCTTAGTCAATGGATTGCAGAGAATTCGTTGGTAATGGCATGGTTACTCAACTTAATGCAGTCTCACATTAGCCGTGGTTTTCTATTTTTTGAGATAGCTTATAAGATTTGGCCGGCAGTGGCTCAAACATAATCACAGGTTGAGAATGATCCACAAATTTATGAGCCCTGGAAGAAGATTCACGAAACAAAATAAAGAGATGCAGAAGTGAGTAGTCTATGGCAGGAGCTGGATTATTACTAGGTTTTTCAAGCAGACTGTGTTGAAGACAATGCTTAGTTTTAGATGATGACAAAAAAGGAATGAGCATATGATTTTTTTCTAGCCCTTAATATGGAGTATGATCAGATCCGTATACTGGTTTTGGGTAGAGATCTTTTTCTTTCATTGAGGCAACATATGTTTATGTGACGTAAGATGAACGTAGGAGGAGTGTTATGCTTCATAATTCTACTCATGATCGGTCTAGTCTAGTAGTCGTTCCATAGAGAGAGACTAAATCATTTCAACCTCATGGTGATGGTAAAAATGGGAGCATTGAAAAGATCTGTTAAAATGTGAAAACTGTGTAAAGATGAGACACACTCAAGACCGTTCTTGGAAGCTGTATGGTTGTCCTTCTAAGGAGCGTAGTTGTAAAAGGGCTGATCATGTGCACTCATATGTCTATTTGACTGAGATTGTTGATCGTCCCTGTAGCAGTCCATCTCCATCTACTGGTATTAATAGTGCAAGTTTCACTACAGATAAGATGCAGACTCTCAAGCGTGTGATGGTCCGACTTGATACTTCCTCTGCATCTACTTCCAATTCTGTTGTTTTCAATTTTGCTCACACAAGTATACATTCTAGTGCTTTTACTGTATCTCGTTTCCCTAATCCTTAGATTATCAATTCCGGAGCCATTAATCGTATGATAGGTTCTTCGAGTCTTTTCTCCTCTTATTTCACATGTTACGATAAAAATAAAGTTAACAAATGGTTCGTTGTCATCTGTATTTGAAAAAGGTTCTATTTATTCTCCTTCTACGTCTTTTTCTTCATGTCCCTAACTTTTTAACTAACTCTCGGTCAATAGCATCACAAAATTTTTAAATCACTTTGTAACATTCTTCCCATCTCATTGTGTTATTCAGGAGCTGGGAACGGAGAGAATGATTGGCAATGGTAAAGCAAATGGTGAGTTATATCTGCTGGAGGATCAACCTTGTCAAGCACTTCAAGCTACTAGCTATGTGGCTCTCCAACAATTACATCAACAGCATCAAAGACTTGGTCATCCATCAGTAAGAGTATTAGAAAAAAAAAATAGTTTGGTGAAACAATGTAATAAAGATACTTTCCTTTGTGATACTTGTGAATTTGCCAAGCATACAAGAACTTCTTATCTTAATAATAAAAATAGAAACACTACTCAATGTTCATTCTGATATTTGGAGACCATCCTGTGTTGTTTCTCTTATTGGATATCAACGGTTTGTTACTTTTATTAACTGCTACACTTGGGTTACCTAGGTTTATCTATTGCATAGCAAGAATGAAGTGTTTACTTATTTCAAAAAAATTCATAAAATTGGTAGATACTCACTTTGATACCAAAATTAAGGCTATCAAGACTGATAATGGGATTGAGTACTTCAATGGAAAATCTTGGGCTTATCTTACAGTACATGGAATTCTTCACCAATCTAGTTGTGTGGATACACCTGAGCAAAATAGTGTAGCAGAGAAGAAGAATTGACATCTCCTTGGAGTGGCACACTCTTTTATGTTAACTATAGGTGTCTCTCGGTCCTTTTGGGAAGATACAGTGTTGCCTACTACATATCTCATCAATCAGATGCCCTCAAGAGTCCTTGATTTTGCTACTCCTATAGGATTGCTTAAAGGGTTAGTTTCCTTTTACTTCATTCCCTCAAAGATGTTTACTTGTGTGTGTTTTATACACGATTATTGAAGGACCAAAGGAAAGTTGGATTCAAAGGCATTGCGTTGTGTCTTTATGGCTACTATGTTGGTATAAAAGTGTTATCATTCTCAGATCCAGAAGGTGTATGTTAGTGTAGATGTCACATTCTACGAAACAAAGTCATAATTCTCCACTCCATCTCTTCAAGGGAACAATGTATTGAAGAAGAGATGCTAGAGGACAGATTTCTTTCCCTACCTCCTAATCAATGCTTGAGTTGGCGAGAGAAATCTAGTCAGGGCAAGCCTTAGGGAGAGAGACTTGTTCAGGGGGAGTATATGACTTATGGAAGATTATATAGTGATAATTTGTGATGTTATAATCGACTACAAGCTAAACAGATCACCACCCATGAGCCACAAAGTCAATCATCATCTCTAGACTTAGCTCTTGAGATCTTTTCCTCTATATCAGATAATGAGCCTCTTTGTAGGAATCATTTTGATGATAGATCTTTACCTATTGCTATTCGGAAAAGAGTTCGGACTTGTACCCAAATCCTATTTCTAAATTTGTTTCTTATGACTCTTTGTCTTCCTCCTATTGTGCTTTTATTTTGTCTTTGTCTTCTATATCTCTTCCTCAGAGTTGGAATAAAGTCTTTGTAAAACCCAAGTGGAAATCAGCCATGATAGAAGAAATGAGAGTTTTGGAAAAAAATGATACCTGGGAGCTTATATCTCTTCCGGTGAGGAAAAAAATCAGTAGGTTATAAATGAGCGTTCACTGACATGCAGAACGCAAAAGGTACAATGAAAAGATATAAGGCAAGGCTAGTAGCTAAGGGATTTACTTAAACATATGGCATTAACTATCAAGAGACATTTGCTCATGTGGCAAAGGTGAATTCCATTCGAGTCATCCTTTCTTGTGTTACCAATCTCAAAAAGGATTTACAACAGTTGGACGTAAAGAATATATTCCTTCACGGGAACTTGGGGGAGAAAGTGTACATGGATATTCCTCTAGACTTTTCATTTTCAGCAACATTGGGAAATGTATTTAAGTTAAAGAAATATCTTTATGGACTAAAATAGTCTCCTAGAGCTTGGTTTGACAAATTCCATAAGGCAATAGTCAAATTTGGGTACAAACAGAATCATGTAGATCACACGATATTCATTAAACGAGGGAGCAATTAGATCTCAATTCTTATAATATATGTTGATGAAATAATACTTCCACGTGATGATGTGGAGGAAGTGTCCATATTAAAACTAAACTTTGCTAAAGTATTTCAGATCAAAGATTTGGGACGTTTACACTATTTCTTAGGGACTAAAGTGGTCAAATCAAAAGGCATCTTCATATCACAGAGAAATTATATCATTGATCTCTTGAAAGAAATCGGCATACTAAGTTCAGCAGACTCGCCTATTGAAACAAACCACAAACTGAGAAGTGATGAAAGTGATCAAGTCGACTGAGAAAGATATCAGAGACTTATATACCTTTCTCACACTCATCTAGATATTGTATATGCGGTGAGTATTGTGAGCCAATTCATGGGAGTGTTGTGAGCCAAATCATGCATGCTCCTTGAGTTTCTCATCAAGAAATAGTTCATCGTATACTAAGGTATCTCAAATCATCTCTAGGCAAAGGAAAATTATTCTCAAAGCAAGATCATCTAAGATTAAAAGACTTCACAAATGCCGATTAGGCACGCTCAATTAAGGATAGGAAACCCACAACAGGTTACTGTACCTTTGTAGGAGGAAATTTAGTTACATGGCAGAACAAGAAACAAGCAATGGTGGCTAGATCTAGTACAGAGAAAGAATACAGGTTATAAATGAGTGTTCACTGACATGCAGAACGCAGAAGGTACAATGAAAAGATATAAGGCAAGGCTAGTAGCTAAACATATG
>CM042193.1:12232065-12296698 GCA_023539305.1 Ilex asprella
GCAAGCAATGGTGGCTAGATCTAGTACAGAGAAAGAATACAGGCTATGACATTTGTGAGCTTATGTGGTTGAAAACCTTAATGGAAGACTTGGTTCTCTAGTGGTGAACTTATGCGCTTGCATTGTGATAATAAAGTTGTCATAAATATTGCTCACAACTCAGTGTAGCATGACAAAACAAAACATATTGAGATTGGCAAACACTTCATTAAAGATAAGCTACAAAATGGTTGATTTGTATGCCTTTTGTGACGTCCAAGGAACAATTGGTTGATGTGTTTATTAAGAGGCTTAGTAGTAGAATTTTTCATTCAGATGTATGCAAGTTGAGCATGAAAGATATAAATGCTCCAACTTAACGGGCAATGTAGAATGTCTAGCTATTTTAATTAAGGGTATTATTGTAATCTGTAGTTTATTATAAGTTATATAAATAGGGTGATGAGAGAATAGGCATATCATACCCTACTTTCTAATCTCTCTTCACTCTCTTTTCTTCTTTCTTGACTCTTCTCTACTCTAAAACATAGAATTCAAGATCTTTAATTTCAACTATATCTAATACATATTGGTATTGTTTTGGTTACTATGACATGCCCGACCTCTTTTTTTTTTAATTTTCCTTTTCCTAGGTATTTCACTTTGACAAAAGAAATTTTATTCTACCGGATATTAAAAGAATATAGCAGTTTCAGCTATCTCCATGTGCTAATACTCATTATCTCAAAAGATCATTCTCATAGACGTTTGATGATGCAACAGACTGCCTTAACTAGCTTCATGGCTAAAGATCAGCACATGCTACATCATAATAAGACTACATGATGGATGCTGCCCGCAAAAATGTCCTAGATTTAGCCATTTGCACTCCTAACAAATGGAGTGCGCTCCTAGACATGGAAAAATAAGTTGACGTTATCACTACTATTTTGCTTAGTATTTCTTTTGGAATACCAGTACACCTATGCAAATCAAAATTCACAAACTGCCTCGGGATTTAGCTTGTAAGGCATCATGGATTAGTAAATTATATCACAAAATATCATCTTTCATACTTTGGAAAGATTGAGGGTGGTCCTTCGCGCAACAATAAGGTTCTTCCAGGACCATGCAGTGGTAGGAGCATCGTGCACTAGGCCGGCATTTATACTCAAGGAAAGATTCCAGCAACTTTGGGAGTTTTTTTTTTTTTTTCAGTTATGCCAATATTATTAGCTTATAAACTAGAAAAAGAAAATCCCAAATACCCCATTTCCTCTCACCGTTGCAAACTTCTACTTGATGACCAATTTAGTTCTTTATATCACTGATATACCAATTCCAGTGAATCAATCAAACACTCAGGGCCTTCATTTAAAATGATCACCCAACCCAAATTCCACAAAAGAAAAAAGTGATTCCCCTATACTAGATAAAAAATGTTGAAACCCTAAGCTTTTGACTTCTTTGATACAGCTAGAAAAAACTAACAGCAAATCCATAGATACCTCGTAAATAGGTACAGGCATGAATGCTGTCACACTTAATAAAGACCATATGAACGGGCAAAGAACACATTATGCTGCAATATCCAAGGCACTAAAATTATGATGTAGCTAAAGAGACTCACATTGTCTTGATCAATTTCTTTGATCATCTCATCCAGATGAACATCACCAAGACCAAAATCTTTGCAAGCTTGTTGAAGCTCATCAATTGTTATGTAACCACTACCATCCTTGTCAAAGAAAGAGAACGCTGCAAGAAGATTCTCCTCTTTGTCCATCTTATTCATGTGCAAGGTAGCAGCAAGAAATTCACCATAGTCAATTGTGCCGCTGTTGTCAATATCAGCCTGTCAAGTTGTCAGAGTGAGGCATTCATTCAACCAGATGATCATTTGAAAATGAAACAATTCCTAGTCATTTTTAGGATAGTCTAGGTACCGCATTCATTAGAGCCTTGATCTCTGACTCTGTTAGTTCAGAGCCTACTCTTTTCAACCCATGTTTCAGTTCCTCAAAAGTTATCGTCCCGCTATTGTCTGTGTCAATCATCTTGAACAACTGTTTTAAACCTCCAATTTCTTCTTCTGAAAGCCTTTCTGCTATAACCTGCAACCCGTTTTTCAATGAGAAAAAAATGAATGCAGTGTTCCAAGAGATAACAAATGACTAGAATTTTACACTGTAAGCCCATGCTACACAAAAAATGAAGGTACCAAAAATGACTAGAACTTTACACTGTAAGTTGATTCCATACTGTCTTCTTGTATTAGGAGACTCCTAAGACTACACTATTCCACAGAAGCATAAAGATAACAACAGCAAATACAATATTTATAGGTTTCACATACCTGGTTTCATCCAGTTGTAATGTGTCTACTTGCGAAAGATGGTGGTTACCAATTCATATGTTTTTTCCCTCATATTATTCAAGCCATCTGATGGACAACTAGGGTTGATTTCTTCCAGAGCAAATAGTCATGTGGTTATGCTTTTTAAGGAAATCCTATTAACACAGCATATTCTCAAGTGTGCAAAGAGTTAGGGGGCATCCAACCCAAAACCACTGGCAACAAGTGGAGATGCTCTCAACCATATAAAGCAACCTTGGACGGCCCCTAAGAAGAACAGATATAAAGACGGGTTTCGTATCCGATACGATATAAACACGGGGATGGAGCAAAATTCCAAAATATAGAACATAGGTACGACAAGAATACGACTAATTAAAATAATATAATATATACTTTATATATATAGTAACATTAATAATAACACCTAGTTAACATTGAGTATTTGATTAATATCTTACAATTGGGTACTGGGCTAATATCAAATTGGGCATTGGGCTAATATATTACAATTGCGCAATAGACTAAACACCAAATTGGATAGTGGGTTAATCTATTTGATAACTAATAAACAGATTATACTATAAAAGAAGAAAAATATTTTAAAAAGGAACAATTTGTTCAGAGAGAGAGAGAAAGAAAGAGAGCGAGTCGGTTTGGTCTGGTGACATCTCGAAGTTCACAGGAGAATCAAAGAAGTAGAAGGAGAGAATAAGAAGAAAAAAAAAAGCAAGAAGAAGAGGAAGACATACCTGAACCAAATCTGAATGTGATCTATCGAAGAAGAGGTTGACGTCTCTTCAGATCTGTGGATGACCCTTTCTCTGGTCTTTCTCTTCCTTCATTTTTCAACCCCTAAACTTTTTAAAATAACAAAAAAAAAATCGTATCCCCAAAGTATCTCATTCGTGTCCCTCCCATATCCACCACGTATCTTAGCTGTATCCGAGTAATTATTTTTGTTTAGGACACTTTTATAAGTGTCGGACAAGTGTTCGGCCATGTCCCACACATATCCGTGTTGGACACATGCACAACACTGACACGTCGACTCCCCAACGAGTATCCAGACTTCCTAGGATAGCCCTAATCTTTTGATGTAGGATACAAACTCTCTATACACTCCCTCTCACAGGTTCGCACGTGGCTAACAAATTATTAGAGAGACCTGCGTACCGAGAAATTCAAATGGCAAAGAACTTAACCCACTCTCCATTCAAGGCCCCCTCTAATACCATATTAAAGAAATTTAACTTGAAACAAATTGGCAATGAGTGAAGAGGCCCCTCAACCATACAAACCAAATGTTGGTGACCGAAATCTTTCGATGTGGGATACAACCTATCTTTCACATAAATGACTAAATAATTGTTGACCAAATGAGCTCAAATTCCATATTATAGTGCTAAATTTAGTTTGAAACCAAGGAAGTTGGGCTCTTGCATCGGCCACCTCTTCTTTCTCACCTAATGTTTAAGCACATCTACCATTTCCAAAAGCAGTGTGTCCACTTGGGCACATTTCATTGCACCGACTATCTCCAGGGAATTGATCCAAACAACATCACAGTAGAGTAAATTTTGCACTAAAAGTAACCCTTAAAGTTCCCATTATAGCTAGATTACCTCTTGGTGCATCATTCTATTGAATAATAGGAATGATTTTACTTGGTTTTTAAACCAAACTGTGTATCTACGATGAATAATAACACAAATCACCTACCGTCATCACGATTGTTGATCAACATTTGTCGCCACAATTATAGATGTGTCAAATTGTCATGGTCAATTAAGCTTTGACAGAAATAACAAAGCCCCGGCAATAAAAAACTTCATGAATTTTGGTTCAGATAACAGACTTAGCCTTTGACAAAAACTTAATTTTATGATTTCCACATCCCTAACTGTTTTGCATCTATTCTTTTTGTGATCTTTTGATTAGTGCTTTGCACCAAATTATCTTTAAATCTCCCCATACCCAATAATGGTGTACTAACTGAACCCACATCACAGGTCATCCAAAGTGCCCTTCCGGATGTCGTCACTTGTATACAATTTCCCATTATCCACCAATCTAACAAGGATTCAAAAAAGAGTATAATTATATAGATTATATGTCAATTATAATGATAGATTATATATGTATTGACAAGTATGGCACAATCGTATTGAGACTGGCTTCAAAATCAATCACAAAGCTGATGACTTCAGCAAGATTGTAACAACTTGGTAGTCCTATTACTATCACCCTAGAAAGCACGAATACAAATACGAGTACCGTATCCGATACGATACGAACACTGGATACGAAAAAGTTAAAAAATATGGGACACGAGTACGGCAAGGATACTGCTATTAAAATAATCTAATATATTTTTTAAATAATAGTAGAATTGTAATATATTAAAAATAAAGTATATATTATAACAATATTAATAAGACCTAACAAATATTATTTTTTTGATTAAAATTAAAATAGATCAAATTAAATATCCACCATTTTCATCAAACATCATTGCATCTATTAACATTCATAATATATAAGTTACATAACAAAAAAATATATTAAAAAAGTAAAAATACACTCTTTTTAATAGTTAAAAGTCATTTTTTTAATAAAAAAATTATTAGTCGTATCCTAGACGTATCTTTGACATGTCCTAAACATATCCTGACCGTGTCCGACTGAGTTCACTATGCGGGACACTTCTAACCATGTTGAACACATGTCCGACCGTGTCCGTGTCAAACACGTGTCCGACACTGCCACATCACCCCTATGGAAAGTATTCGTGCTTCCTAGCTACTAGAGGTACAACTTGGGCGGGCCAACCCAAATTCAACTAGAACCCAATTCGAAAAAAATAGGACTTGGGTTGGGCCTAGGCCTAAAAATATCAACCCGAATTGAATTCAGGCAGCACTCTAGTGATATCTTGGGTTGTCGGGTTCAACCCAAATATTTAAATCGAGCTCAACCCAATTATATAACTCAGGCTCAACCCAAAAATGTAACAAAAAATAAAATATATATATTTATAATTTATATATATATATATATAGGAGACATCAATCACTAGGGTTTCCCTTTCTCACTTTCTCTTCTATTTTGCCCCCACCTCTCGGTCTCTCTTTCATCTCCCAAGTTCCTATCTCTCCATTTGTTGCCAACAAGACCTACAGAATTCCACCATAGATCTGGAGAAGAAAAGTCGATAGGTTTGGAGAAGAAAAGTCGATAGGTCTGGAGAAGAAGACCTCCTCTGGATCTCTATTTCGTCTAGATCTGGAGAAAAAGGCCTCACCTCGATATTGTCTGGATTTTTATTGGCCTCGATCTCGATCTCATCTAGATCTTTGTGGCTACGCCGAATCTCTATGGCTAATTAATCTTTAACATTGATAAATATGAACTTGGGTAAGAAAGTTAAGATCTAGAGAAAAATATTTAGATCTCTATTTCTTTGTGGGGATGTGTTTTGTTGTTTGGATCTTTTGTAAAAATTGAATAAGTTTCTGAATAGAGACTATATTTAAACCCATATTCAAACCCAAAATCAGCCCGAATTAGGCCCAAATTGAGTAACCTGATTTCAACCTGAGCTTACCCGAAATCAATTCGGACAGTACTTGGTATGAGTTTCTCGGATTGAGGTCAAGTTAAGGTTAGAGTTGAACATTTTATACTTAGGGTTCGTCTAGGATTGACCACCTAACCCGCTCGAGTTGAACCTCTACTAGCTACCACCATTAGATCCAAATCAGATTCACTTTCGAGAAGTATCTCGCGCTTATTGATTAGGGTGAAGAAGTCCGCAATCAAAGTGAATTTTTGTTCTTGATAGTCAAGTTACCTTGTTGAGCACCAGATGATCAATACACAAGGCTTCCACCTTTTTTGGAATAAAACACGGACTCCCCAACCTTTTCCCCAACAAGATATGAAAAACTGCTTTAGAGGATGGAATATAATAGGCCTCAATGAGTTCCAGCATCCTAAAAAGTTGCTGAGGCTGACAATTTTGTCATTCTGCCTTTCTCCCAATTTCAAGCTTCCGTTTGAAACTGCCCTTGCTTTCTAAGATATTCTATGGATCCTAATTTAAGCAGATCAAGTTGATTACGCATGATAACTAGTACAAGCATCAACTGACATCAAGGAACTTAAGGAGATGAATTATGTAGAAACGAAGTGCAACTACAAGGCAAATAACACAGCAAAGTATTGAGAAAAACATACACGCAAAGCCATCTTTTTAAGTTTGTTCATTGCTGAGAATTGCTTCAGGCGCGACAAAACTGCAGAATCCAAAGGTTTGTCTGGGGCAACTCTGTCATCCACGATCCATGGGTGACCTGGCACAAAAGCCCAATTCATTTGCATGATTAATGACAATCTGAAAGAGCTCTAAGAGAAAATGGAATGCCTCACTACTATATTCTAGAGGTAATTTCAAATTACCAAATATATAACTCACACAGAACTTCATGAGCAGATATTCTGCTCCTTGGGTCCCTGTTAAGCATCTTCCGTATAAGATCTTTTGCACTTTCAGAAATATGAGGCCATGGTTCAGATTCAAAATCTAATTTGCCTTTGAGAATTTCTCTGAAGATACCGGAGTCAGTTTCTGTGAGTTTAAAACAAAAAGTAAAAGTTTATATCATTAAGATCATGATGAGAACTGGTAATAGCACAACATCAGTAATACATCTGCTACTCCAGATAGTGATGCATTTTAACTCATCAAGAGGGCTACCTGCCCAAAAAGGTGGAACCCCACATAGTAAGATGTACAAGATAACACCAGCACTCCATACATCGATTTGAGGTCCATAATACTTATGCAACACTTCAGGTGCGACATAATAGGGACTTCCAACAACATCCGAAAGATAATGCCCTGGAAGGAAAAGAAAAGTAACCATCAGTAAACCAGCCATGCTTGTTTGAGGAAATTGAATGTAGGCCATGGCCCACCATACCAAGAACCTTAATAATCATCACTAAACCTCATACAAAGTATTAAAGCAATCAACGTGACTCAAGTTTTTTCAATTTTTCCGATAAGTCGCAGCATGCATATTGGTTTATAAAGCTAAACTAAATTGCATTCTTTTCACAAAAGAAGGGATCTAGTTAAAAAAATGAGATAAGAAAAAGGGACCAAAAAACTTGATGTCTGGAACAAACACATATGCTTCAATATTGGTAGGCTCTTTCGAATAGGATTCCTTGTCAGTGAAATTCACATGTACATGATATGGAACCACTGCTTTGGGGAATTTCCAATTCCTAGAGATTGTTCATGGACATGGAGAGAAGTTCTGAAGTTAGAAATTGGCAAGCCCATCCATTAAACATCAGATTGGGTTTAAGCAGGATTAGTACTTGTGGCAGGACGACTGGCATCCTACAGAAAACTTGAAGAATAATATGGTCAAAAGATTATGTAAATGCTGCAATATCAGAAAACTCCAAAGTGTGAAAGATCGTTCAAAATGCAACATGGTGATGTCCTCTTCCAGTTTCACTGGAACTGACAGAATTGAGGAGCTTATTTCCTGAAGCTTTTCTACCAAAGGCTCTGAAAATAAAATAGATTAAACATTAACTCAAGAATTGAGCCCTAAAGGTACACAGACAGAATGGGGGGTACTTTGCAGGATGCAAATTGTCTTTTGTACATCTATAGTGCAGCTTAGTCTGATTAATTAACCAGTGTGGAATGGATGAATGAGTTGGACTGGGATACACAGCGCCTTGAAGGGAAATCATTCATTATGACTGCCAAGGATGTAAACATAACTGCTACATTGTATTGCATGTGAGAGGAGATGAATCAGAGAATTTTTACAAGCAAATCACATGATCCACAAGCCATCAACAAAGAGGTAGTGACTGCAGAAAAATTAAGGGGAATTCCTAAACTTACGAGCAGCAGAGATATGCCTAAGCGCTGTGTCAAGGCTGGGGGGGTGCCCCTTTCTGTTATTCATATTTTTCTAAACATTTCCATTAGCTACTCAAAAAAAAAACGCTCAGACTAGAAGGAAAACCTCTATTCCACCCTCATCTGCATTTGCTACATGTATAATCTGCCACTTCAATATCATTACTTATACATGTTTGTATATACAAGTATTAAACACCCTCAAGTATATGTTCTAGTGCCCACCCTATTACTTCCATATAGATATATACCTAAATGGCTATGGGCATGTTCCGGACACCATTCAAGCAGGTTCAAATAAATTTTGAATACACTGGAGTCATTTTATAATTTTGAATAAAATTACATGATGCTATTGGTATTGGTTGAAGAGTTCTTTTTTTTTTTTAGAATATAAGTTGTGTTTGGTTTGTAACTGAATGTTTAGTATTTTTTAATTGTGTTAATGTCTCTACGATTCAGTTGATTTGCATATTGTTTTTGCTTCTTTTGTTTTATGTTCTTAATCAAACTTGAAATTACTTGGAATTTACATGTAATTGGCCTTTGTTTGCATGTGATCGGGCTCTGTAAAGAAATATTAGCATATCATCTTGCTTTTATCGATATAAACATAAAAACTGCAGCATGCAATTAAGGGCCCACCCTAAGTTAAATTACTGGCTCCGCCCTGTTCAAACCCATCAACCAATAGCTCCAGATCAAACAAAACACAGGAAAATGGAAGCCCGCAAAGCAAAATTAATTGAAAAAAATGAATAATGTTTGATCTATGAAACGTAGTAAATGCAAGAGAACCCAAGACCAAACCAGGCTTGTAGAACACAGACAACCCAAAATCGATGGCCTTAAGTTTTGCATCCTCGTCAGGAGAATCAAACAAGAAATTCTCAGGCTTGAGATCTCTATGCATGACACCAAGAGAGTGACAAGCCTCCACAACCCCAACAATGGTCTTCATCAACTGAGCAGCTTTTTTCTCACTGTAATGACCCTTTTGCACAATCCTATCAAAGAGCTCGCCACCACCACACAACTCCATCACAAGATGAACAAACACATTGTCCTCGTAAGTCCCTTTGATCCTGACAACGTTTGAGTGCTCAGACAGGTGGTGCATTATCTGAATCTCTCTCCAAACATCCTCATAGTCTTCGCGGCACAAGAGCTTGCGTTTTGGGATCGATTTGCATGCGTATTCGGTGCCTGTGGACTTCTCTGTGCAGAGATAGGTTGTACCAAATTGGCCTTGGCCTAGCTTCTTGCCCAGCAAGTAGTGGTCTCTGAGTCTTGGGGTTTGATAAGGAAGGACTGAGGAAGAAGGCTTTGATGATGATACTGAGGTTGCTGGTTTCTCCATTGATGTTCTCAGATTGGATCTCTTGTGCTGTCTTCTCTCCCTTGAAATCTTGTTTTTAGGATTACAGTGGAGACTGGGTAAAACTGGCTTCGAGAGAATCCAATTGTTGTTGCCTTTTGCCTTTTTTGGTCATACCATTTGGCGGGGATTGTGGTGGGCTTCGTTAGGTGTGGGCCATGGGTTCACTTGCAAATGACACTTTCTGTCCTAAACTACCTTAGTATTCTCCAATGGATACTCTATCTTCAGAAATTTTAGTATGAAATTCTCATTAAAAACAATTAAAATTGATTATTATAAAAATAAGATAATACCACAAATACAACAAAAAAATTGTCAGAAAAAGCAATGAATATTTAGTTTAAACTATATTTTTATCTCGCTAAGGGTGCAATGTAAAATTTTAATTTTTTAAAATATAAATTACTTATTTTAAAATTTTTAAAGGTACAAAATGTCATTCATCCATTTTTTTATAATCTTCTTTTGATATCTCATTTAATTCTCCTATATCTATCTATTAACCTCATCTCCTTTATACTCATTCTATTAATAATTAAGTTCACTCCATTTATATCCATCCAATTAAATTATTAAACATATATTTTAAAGAAATCGAAACAAAAATAATAATTGAAATGAAATTTCAATGTTCTGAGGTACTCTAGAATATTTTAAGGTGTTTTGAGTTATTTTGATATAGTTTCACTAACGTCTTCAGAATATTTTGAGGTATTTTAAAATATTTTGACTAATATTTTAAAATTAAATTATTCATTTTTATTCTATTTCTAAAATATTTACATACCAACAGAATACACTAAAACGAATTTTTTATCATTGCCTATATAGTATATTGAAATAAAATTAGATGAATCTAATTTTCAATTAATAAATATAGATAAGGTGGGTTTAGTAACTAATGTGGTGAACTTAGTAATTTAAAATAAGAACTTCTTCAATTCTTACCTTTTTTAAATCCAAATTTAAATTTGGGTAAAAAATTCTTAAAAAAAAATTTTCAATGTTAGACTCATACTCATATCAAATGAAGGGAGACTCATTTTTTACTCAAATTTTTAATGGTAAAATTTTATCATCCTTCTTTCCAAAATTTTTTATCATCCTTTAAAGATCCAATAATCATATTTTACTTTCTTTTAAATTTGTGTTTCTCTTCTTTTAAATTTGTATTTCTCCATTGGAGATGTCTATTCCTAATTAAACTTTTTTGTCCTCTTTTCACTTGAATTTGGGTAAGGGTTTGAGTTTCCATTTAGATGGTTTAAGACAATTAAATGGAATAAGAAATGAAATTTAAGGGTTGAGAATAGCGCCACCCTTTTTGTTTTAGTTTTTGTTCTTCAATTCCATCAAACAATAGGATTTTGGAGAAGTTACCATTAAGGGTATGTTTGGCATGACTTAAAAAAAAGTGTTTTTAAGACTTTTAACTTATGAAAAATATTTTTTTTAAAAAATTAGTGTTTGACTTAACTTATTAAAAACACTTTTTGATAAGTAAAAGTAATTTGAGCACTTAAATAAGTTAATAAAAAAAAGTAAAAAAAAATAACTTTTACTTTTAAAAATCACTTCTCACTTTCACTTCTTATTTTCCCCGACTTTCCCCGATGGCCAATACCTCTTTGCAAGGTCTAAGGAATCCTCGCCGCCCAGATCGTCCTCACCACTACCATCTCTTCCATCACCGTCCTATATTCACCCATCAATAACCTCCTCAGGAGAAATTCCGGCCTTTTGTTCTTCCTCCTCTTCTTACCCTTCCTCTGTAAGTCCTAAAAATTTCAATTCTATACATACACACGCACATCCACTTCTTAAATTTATCAAAATTTGCACAATTTTCTTACCCTTCGTCTAGGATTAGATCCGCCATCATTTACCTTCAGCAATTCGTGTTGTGTGTTTATCGATTGCTTTGTGTGTTTTCTTTGGAAATTAGAAGTGTGGGGTTGATTGTTTGATAATTTCAATGGTTTGATACGAAAACGAGGGTTCAGATTGGTGTATATCTCATGTGTACTTATACATATATTTGGGTTATCATATGTTTTTTTTTATTAAAATTAGAGAAAGAGATATTTGAGGATTTTGACTACTAAATTACTTTGTCGTTTCCAGCGTTGTGTGTGTGTTTGTTGTTAATTGTTGGAGAATTGAGGGTCGAGTTTATAAATCATTTCAGCTGGGTCTGCTCTTCAACTCGGTAATACCCTTCCATACGGTATGAAAAGTGTGGAAGGATACCGTATCAAGCTATGTGGTGGATAGAAATTCTTGTACACCATAAGAGGCATCAATTTTTCATTCTACTCCTATACTCCTATCATCAATTCTTGTGCATTTTTGAACCATGTAGTTTTTTGTACTATGTAATTTTTTCGTATGATATATTTATTAATATGATATTTTTGTGAATAATTTTTTTTTGTGTATTATTGTATGTGTAGTATATGTTTGTACATTTAATGTTATTAACAATTGGAACACAAATAAGTGTTTTCACATCCAAACATATTTTTTATAAAATACATTAATTTAAGTACTTTAAATTTTGAGTATCCAAACAATACTTATTTAATAAAAGTATTTTTCTTATAAACACTTTTGATAATCATTTATTAAAAAAATATTTTTTGAATTTTATAAGTCATCTCAAACACACTCTAAATCTATGTGAATGGTTACAACTTGTCCTTACTCTAAAAAAAAAAAAAACCTTGTTGCATGAACTCAAGTATATGAACAGGCCATGATACATAAGAACTGAATATATTCTATAAAAAATTAACAGATGTCCCTAAAATATCTCAAGAGAAATAAATTGAGAAAACTCATGTAAGTCCCTAAAATGTAGTCTATTTGCACATCACCCTCTCACCTTCTAAATATAGCATACAACCCTTTAGTGATTCTTAGATTAAGGCCATGTTTGGTACGACGAAAAAGTGGAAGGATGAAAAAGAAAGAATAGAAAATGGAGAGGAAAGAAAGAAAATCTTTTGTTTGGTTTCAAAGGAAAATCAACTGGAAAGAAAAAGTGGGTGGAAAGTGATTCCATTCAGCGTGACATTTTTTTTTTCATCCAAAAGTTGGCGGAAAGAGGGAGATAAGTGCTGTTGACTTTAATAAAGCTAAATTAAATTACTTTTATGCCCTTCACAAGGTGATATTTTTACATGGGCAAGATTTTTCTAGAAACATGCCACAAAGTCAATTTTTTTGTAACAAATAGTTTTTATTTTACATTTCATATTTTACCCTTTATTTGACGATCTATAAAGTGCAATTTTAAAATTTATAATAAAAAAATATAATTTATATTCAAAGGTATAATATTAAATTGAATTTATATATTTTTTCATTCCATTCTTTTTATTTCTTTTACCAAACAATAGAAAATTTATCCCTCAATTTTTTTTATCCATCGTACAAAAAAAAAATTAATACAATACATACTCCATATAATTTGTGATGGGTTAAGCTCAAGAGTCCGACTCATTTATAAGCCCAGTCTGAATTAATAGCCCAACTCCAAGAGGTCCAACAAGTCTAGCCCAAAGTGATCCATGCTCAATCAAGCTCATCAAGTTGGAGGAGCTACATCAGCAGAAGAGCATGCAGGGTCATTCAAGAATCTTATTCACGCCGCCTTGGAAAAAGTCAACTCCCACGTCCCTTTGACCGAATCTTATGGAGAGCTCCATAACTGTCTCATCGGTTGAGAAGATGGCACCAGTTCTACTAGATTAGCTAATTAGTTACTAATAACTCGCCCAAATTTGTTATGAGGCGACTATAAATTGTAACACTTTTGAGGGGGTAGATCACATTCATTCATTCAAGCACATCTCTTCTATCTCTTATATCTCCTTGCTCTTCCTACATCCCTCGAAGTAATAAAATACTCAGGCCCCCTTAGTCCTTCAAAGTGGATGTAGATCACATTGACCGAACTACTATAAATATCTGTGTTCCTATCTCTCTTTACTTTTCTGATGCATTAATTGCTAGTCACTTGACAGGTGGTGTACAAAACTAATTTATGCATCATCAATTTGATCCAACTAATTGATTACGACTCGATTAATTTAAAAAATTGTGCAACATGCTTTGACATTAAATCGATCAAAATTACAAGAGTTTTGTACCATGCTATCATACCATGTCGATAATTATCATTCTTCTATATTAGACGATTTTTTGTTATATCCCTCACTAATCAAATTCAATAAATTTCTCAAAACACACAAACATTATACTTTAATTGATTCCACAAGAAAGTGGACAAAAAATATATATATTTGTGCATATTTATTAATTTTTATAGCAAATCGGAGGGATTTTTAACATTTTCAAATCTTGAAAAGTCTACTTGCAATAGGTAAAAATTATTTTTATTAGTGAGGGTATAATGATAAATTAAATTTGCATGTGTTTTCTTTCCTTTCATTTTTCCTCCGATATCAAACTACAAGAAATTAATCCATCCAACTTTTCATCCATCGTATCAAACAAAAATAAGATAAAATAGTTTTCTTTCCTCTAAGAATGGAAAGTCTATTCCTCATTCTTTTCCATCATTTTTATTTTTCATCCGTTCTATCAACCGGACCATAAAATATACAACTAGATATAAAGTCTTGGTTCGCCACCTTAACTAAGTTAATGTACCAATTTTTTATAAACCCCAAACCCTATGTTAATTTCGTATTATAGTAACACTCAACTAGTATTTTGCACGGCATATTTCTGTTTACACCTAAAATAATAAAATTTAAGGGTGATACATGTATGTTACCCGACAGTCAACAAATAGTCAGTGAGAGACGAAACCTAATAATACGATTAAGGAAGTGGAATTTTAATAACTACGAAAAACAAGAAAACGTGACATCGTGAACCTCATTTAGAGACGATTCAATGTACGCATGCATTTCTTGAGATAAGAAACCATGATTACAATCATGGTCGAAAAGGATGGTTTCAACGATTAGGGGTCATCTCTTATAAATAACAAATGCAAAGCTAATGAAGAAAGATCCTCGATTAACACAAAAACGCTACATAGAACCAGCCTCTCTTTTATTTAGCTTATTTTCCCAATAAATTTACTTTAAGATATAATTCATTACTCCGATGATTTTTTATTTCCGTTTAATGTTAAGGATGGTAGTCTTTTCATCTACCAAGTTTAGTTTCTCTACTACTTTGTATTCTAGTACATCCTGTTACAAGTTGGAAAAGTGTCTAAGTTCTTAAAACCCAAAGCATAGAAAAAGCCTCAGAAGTAATCTTATACTTCGCTACAATTGAATCACATGAATAGTCATGATTTAAGAATCTCACGTCGGTTCAAATAGATATGGTCGTATATATTTAGATCTTAAATCAAATCAAATTTTAACATGCCTGCAATCTGAAAATACAAATTTCACAACAATAGCTAGGATATTTGAGACTATAAACTCATACATTTCTCACCATGTCCTTGTACTTGATTTCATTATAATGTGAACTCAAAAATAATGGGAATGACATAATTAGTGGGCAAAAACATTAAATTCTCATACTATTCCTTCAAGGAAAATATTATATGGACCCAATTCAATGTAACCATCACGTTAGAAATAAACTTTATCTAATATTAAAATTCACAATTCATCTACTAGTTGTATTGAATTATGTCCCAAATTAAACCACAAATTACACCCTTATGACATTACTCATACGTGAATCCTCTTCATATTTACTGTTCCTTATAATTTTTTTTCCTTTTTTTTCTTCCCTAATTTGCATGACTTATTTGTGATAATATCATCTTATGTTCGGTATGTGGCATTATCTTCTACTAATAAATCGCCATTGAGATACAATAAACCACACACAATCTCATAACCAGAATATTAGGAGTGACAATCGAGTCGTGTTCAATCATTGTAGGTTCATATCGATCGATAGTCAACTTTAACTCAATCCATTTAACTAATTGTGTCGTATTGAGTTGACCTATTTATTTTCGTGTCATATTCGTATTCGTATTCATATTGACCCACATAAATTTTGAATAAAAAATTTAACGCTAAGATTATATTTTCACTTAATTGAATTCATTCTCATACTTTTTCTACAAACTAAAAATTAACTTAATAAACATAATAATAATAATAATGAGTAAAAATATATTTTTTATACAATAATTATGTTAGTGCTTAATAAATATTTACAAATAATTAATATTTTATTTCTATAATACTAATTAAATATACTGATCGTATTAATTTCATGTTATCATATAAACGAAAAAATAGAGAAAGTATGAATTTTTAAATACGAGTTGATCGTATCAATTTCGAGTTTGACGGGTTAAACTCAAATATGATCCGTTTATATTTCGTATTCGTGTGTCAAATCATTTTCGAATTAAGGAAACACGTGTTGAAGGGAACCAAATCGATTTCAGGCAATAACACTAGATTTAATTTGCTATTCGAACAAAAAAGGGTGCGAACTTGCTAACAAAAATGCAAACCATGTAAAAGGAAAAGGAAGGGCACCTGCAGCTTGTTTGGTTTGCATCTCAAAAAATAGTATCTAAAAATTATTTTTGGAAAGAGTTTTAAGAAAGTATTTTTAAAAATTTTTAGATTATAAAACCTGTTTGGTTATATATTTTTAAAAATAATATTAAGGAACAAAAAATAATAAAATTTGTTTGGACAATAATCTATAAAATTAATTTTTAATTTATCAATTCTGATAAAAAAAAACCTTATTACTCTAGTCAAGTAGTCAAGTCAAGTAGTCACGTCAATCGGCTTCTCACCCAGCAGCTCACTCCATTATCTTTTCATACAACAAATCTCCCTCTCTCTGTATTATCTTCTGACACAGCAACCATCTCTCTCTATTATCTTCTCACCTAGCAAAAACAAACATGCACACAACTATATATATGCACACATACATCACACAATACATATATATATATACACACACACACACATATATGTGTTTATATGCATATCTAAACACAGATTTGTTTCATAGAGATAGAGAGCGAGAGAGGAGAAGATGAACATCCGGTCACCATTTTTTGTCTCTAACGAAAGTCGAAGGGAAGACCTCATTAATTTGGAGATAATGTTTTCCGTGTTTTCATTTTACCTTAAAAAACAATGAAAATATCATTTTATTGTTCTCTAAAATTACACTTCAATTATCAGAATTTTCAAAAAATTTGAAAAACAAAAACATTAACCAAACAACATCTCCCTTGTTTTAGAGATTTGAGAACAAAAAACTGTTTTATAAACACAAACCAAATAGACCGTATTTTCAAGTCTGAATATCAATCTTCTCAATCTAAAGATTCCCCAAATTTTCTCAGCTTCAATCATACAGATTTGTGACCGAATGAATTATGGCATCATTTGTTACTATTCAAAATAATAAACCCTGCATAGAAGTGTTCCTTGAACATCGACCAGATCATTTAATCTGGCAAGAAAAACAAACGTAGACAGTAAAGCGAACACACTCTGAAATTCGTGCCATATAGTATGATTTGCGTGTCACTAATTTCGTATAATGTCATTCTAATTTGAGCAATGCTACATATCTCAAATTTGTATCTCAAATATGCATCCCAAATCAATGGGAATCATTGGATGAGTAAATCCCATCATTTTTTTTCATTGAAATCCACTCATCCAATAGTTCCCATTGATTTGAGATGCACATTTGGAATATAAATTAGGGATACAAAACATTACTCTTCTAATTTATGTAGTGTTTGTATAAATATCTGAAAAAATAATTATGATATATTACAAGTGTAAAAGTTCAATTCAACTCATTCATTGTGTATATTTAATATTTATCCATCATATCAACTTTAAAATCGTGTCGAGTTCATAGTGTTAGTGTTGGTGTTAATGAATGAAAATGATACCCCTACACATGATTGAACATGAGGTCATGAGCTTCATTACCATGTTCTTTTCTCACTTCACTTCACTGAAGGCGATTTGGTTTTCACATGCTGTGTCTAAATCTTGTCACTTCAAATGGCAGTTTTAAACCAAAATCTCCATTAACACTTGAAAAGACTCTAGAATTTTCAGGTTTCCCAATATTGAAGCCTCAAAAGTGGAGAGCTCCGAATCTTTGGTCGCCAAAGGATTCCTTTTACCAGCCAATGTAAGGAAAAATATTTTTACATTCACTTACATACGTTAAGCATACGATTGTATTTCACATATAACTAGCACAGCAGGTTGACATCTCTCCTTATTTATAATACACATACCATACGGCACATTACTTAGATCCAACACTCAAATAAGAACAAACATGCAGTGACATGGAAACAAACCTCCAGTAGTAGTTCATACAGAAGGAAAGAAACATGCTTAAAAAGACACAAACTTGTACTGATAAAGGTGGTTTGATCTTTCAAACATGAAGCTTCCCAGGACCTGAATGCAGCTGGGCTGTCCTGCTTGGGACGATCTGGAGAACACCAGGTTGCTCTGCAAAAACATCACATCAGCAGGAGTGGAGCCAAACATCTTTCCCCAGTGGGGGCAATTCAAATCATATAATTTTAAAATTTTAAATGTTCACAAAAATATAATTTCATTAATAAAACGCCAATAAAAAATGCAACTCATATACATAAGCAATATTCAAAAGGAGCCAATAAAAAAAGAACTCACTACAAATTTATCTATAAGATCTAACAAAAATTTTGCACCTAAAAAATTGAGCTCAATCATATATCTAGTCTATACATGAGAAGACCCAAATTGTTGAGCATCCTATACATCTTAGACAGCAACACAAGCAATAAGCATAATCTTTTACAATATTTTATTCTAAAAAAATAAACTATAAAAGAGGACTACAAGCCCCAATTTCATTTCAACATAGGAAAAAATTTCAGTGGGGACAAATCTCTAATAAATTCTAAATTTTTTGAAATTATACTTGCTCCCCAAAATTTTTTAAAATTCAAGTAGGGGCAGCTGCCCCTACTGTGGATCTGCCAGTGTACATCAGTCAGTATCCTAGTTGCTAGAATGTCCAGGGTGGACGACATCCCGTGTGTGTGTGTGTGTGTGCGTGCGTGCGTGCGTGTTAACACAAGGTTTCATGAGATCCAAACCACAAAATGTAAAGACTCATTGTATCTCCCATAACAGACCATTGACTGCGCTGTTTACAAATTTTACTAGACAAGTAAATCATGCACATAAAACACACTATGCAAAGCAAGATTCATTCACCAAATTGTTTATTTTGCAAATGTTTCAATACAAGTGAAGATATAGATTCTTAATTATTAATTATTCATTTGTCGCCACCCACACAGAATGATGTTTGCAGATGTTAAAGCACAGGGTGGACTTGTAAGTATTTGCATATCTTGGACTACAAAATCCCATACCAATGTTTTCCCGTTTATTCAATTGAGACACAAGTCATAAACAGAAGTACTTCATAGCAATTGAAGACAACGATAAGCTATAAATAACACTTCATCTTTAGTTCTATGTATATGAATGTATAGTTATCGCATTTATATTTGTTAGGAGCCATCAATCTCCAATGTGGCTGCAACTTGGAAAGTTACATAAGCAAACCCCAATACATTACGTTTGACCGACCATGGAAGCCCAACCTAAACAAAAGTGGATGTGAAAACTGAACTGGGGGCTTAGACAAGTGAGCTGTTTGACCTTAGGAGGTTGGAGCTCATTAAATTGTGTACAAACTTTTTGAAATTAAACACGAGAGGTTTCTTGTTATGTTGTAGATAGTTCAGAGTCATTTACATTTTTATATATCATCCCGCTTTTGAGTTTCATCTTACTTGAAAGATACATTAAGTGAGTCCAAAGGCACATCATAAAGAGTAGCAGGCTATAAACTCTTAAGTGTATTGAACCCTTACAAATGCCAGCTTTCAATTATAACGATCAAGAATGCCATCCTATGTACCAAAAAAGAAATGCCTAGTCAAAGCAAGAACGTCACAGAATTCTAGAAAGAATCATTCAACGAAGATTCCAAGTTCAATAATCAATTGGAACCAGCGGCAAGGCTTAGATATAATAATGGCAGACCTAAGTCCATTCCATCAGTTTTATCATGTCAGGTTATGTTCTTTTTTAAGCCAGCAAATAAAATTGCCTGTATGGACCACATCAAAAAGTTACATCAAACCCTAAAGAAATGACCATAAAAATAAATTGTGTTTCTATTCAATTTGACCAATAGAGGTCCTATTAACTTATGCTTCTTTAGAGATTACTCTGTTGAACATCAAAGAAAATATACATATGATATGAGCCTGTACATCCCTGAAAGATAGAAAGTGTCAAGATTCTAGACCCAAACATATTGCCCTCACGTTCATAGTCCAATTATTCAACAAATAGATAAGTAATGCACTAGAAGATAGCATCAAATTCCATTTCTTTTACATTTATGAAAACAAATTAGTCAAGATACCACAATCTTTAAGCTAAGAAGCACAAATACAGATAAACGACACGGATACAATATGACCATATACGGGGACACGCCATTTCTCAAAAAAGTAAAAACAATGACAAGTCGGGGACACACTATAATTAATGGTATTTTATATATCAAGTGATGTAATCTGTCACTACAAAAAATTGATTTGATAATAGTATTATGCAAAATAAAGAAATCAATACTTTATGATCAATAAATCTAACGTGTTGTCCATTGATGTGAAATTTTTGAATAATGGATCGTAGTAGTCTACAACCATCCATTTATGAGTAGCAAATATACAAAATTACATTGATGGCTCCATCTTTCCAAGTCTTCTTCTTTAGTAAAACTTTTACATATTTTTTGTTCTTATTAGTAAATTTTAAATATAACTTTACCATGATTAGTCCTAGTAATCTTATATGTTTTCATAGTATAAAATATTGATTTTTCAAAATTTTCAAGATTTATCAATTATATGCTGACACATGTTTAGTTTTATTCGTCAAGTGTGGGACACGTCACAAAAGAAGTGTCGGACACGTGCCCAAAATTATGAGTTTATTTTTTCAATTATGGACACTACAAAAAGAGTTTTGGACACGTGTTCGAGAATGTCCTACAAGTAGTATTTGTCTGACACATATCAAACATGAATACATCATCTTCCTGATAGTGTTCATGTTTCTTAGTCTTTAAGTTCGTTTCTGTCTAGAAAAACAAGTACCACAAATCATGAATCATCCATATGCTCGAATTATGGTGAAATAGTTAAAAAGGTTCGATGAATAAGAAAAAGATGTAGAAGCACAAGGAGAAGATGAAGAAGAAAGAGAAGGAGGATGATAAAGTAGATTGGTAAAAGGAGAACGAGAAGGACAAGGAGAGGAGGAGAGAACTTGTATGCGTGTACGTCCGTATGTATGCACACAATCTTATGTACATATAGTCAAGAGATGTAAGGCCTTGTCCGACATAACAAATTTCAATTGGAGGCTTCAAAGTGACTACAAGCTTAAACTATGTTTCCAATTTCAAATTTCATCCTACAACAAAATTACTACACTTATCATGGTCAAGGTGATTTTGTCTTGATGGTCATACGACCATATATTTTCTAAGAAATGTTATCAAAAAGTGTATCACAACACATTGCATTTTTGCAAAATAATGTATCGTGCATCATAACATATCGTGCGTTATAAGATACACTTAATTTAAGTGCACATTAAACATATATATGCATATATACCTACAAATACATAGATATATAGTGCCCCAAATTATATAAATATCATTCCAATTCACTTATCATTTCGTGTAATGCGTGTTTCCGATTGAGGCTGAAAGAAAGATAACTATTTGTCTTAAAGATAGAAATTAAAATACAGTTAAGGTGTTGTCTATTTAAAGAAGGAGGAGGAGAAATAGAAAAAGATGTTAATAGAAAAGGAAGATGATAGAAGACTTTATTTGTTTGAGACAAAACAAAACAAGAAAAAATAACGTATAAGAAAAAAATTATTTTGTTAATAAATAACAAAATGTAAATCTTGACATTTTTTTCTATGCCTTTTTATAGATTGAGGACTTAAGAGTTCAACTGTTTCATATTGACTTTGTAAAGGTACACTTTGTTTTGATATTTTAATATTATAATTTGTAAATAATTTTGAAGTTTTCTTTTGATATATTTTACTTGTTAGTGTTACTTTCCTATTATGCCATTTTCTTATTATTCTACTCTTTTTTTTTATGTTTTATTTTATTATAAGCAGGGACGAAACTAGGAATTCATCATGAGGGGCTCAATTAAAAGCAGTGACACAATTAAGTATTTAATGAAATGAGATAATCCGACAAGTTACTTTTAGTATTGTATTTTTAATACTATCACAAAAACTTAGTTCGTAAAATTGAAAAACTATTTCTTACTTATCATTAAAAAATTTAATTTGTGACAATTTCATGACCACTTATTCCCTCATTTATGACATGATGAAAAAATTTGAATAATATACCATCATAAATATTCACCTAATACTATTGTAAACGTTAGTTGTGAGTTAGTGCATTATTGATGATATAAAGTTACATTCTCTATACCATGATTTTGTAGCAAATTTTCTTCTTTTTTCTACTGATCATCAAATTTGTCCAAGTAAATATTTTCTTCTGTAAGAACCCATTCGTCCACATGAACAGTATTAAATGTTTAATGTGATGCTATTATGCTTTTTTAATACACTAATTGAATATCTTTTATACAAAAAGAAGTTTTTGAAAACCTACAAGGACATATTATAATTCTTTAAAACCGGAAAGGGGAATAAGGTAATTTTGAAAGTATGAGGGGAGTCATGACCCCCCTTGTTCTTCACGTAGTTATGTCTTTGATTGTTAGTGTCTTCAATATCAATCTAATATAAGTAGGTGATAAAGTATCGACAATATACACCCTACACACAATATTATTTCATATTCTTTTTTCACCCGTCTTCTTCTCTTTCTTTCCCTCCACCTTCTCTTCTTTTCTTTCTTTTCCTTCACTCTAACATATTATTATTCAAGTTTCAACTTGGAAAGAGCAAGATAGTTGGATGAGTGGGCCCAGTCCTAGGCAAGCACTTCAACTTGCCTAGTGGATGGACGGGCCCATCACACATCAAGTTGTAATCTTTTGTGTTTGTTCATTGGTTGCTATGATCATTATCAATTACTATAGAACACCTGAATCTATATTCGTGTCTTCTTTGTTTGATCATCAGTGCAAATTTTAGTGTTTCCTCGATTTAGTATTGATTTAGTGATTTTCGGTTCAATTTTAGTTTGGTAGTTTTCATCCTAATTCAATTCCATTGAAGTGTCTTCAGCCCGGTCCTATTTCAATTCAATGCTTTCAACTCGATTTAGCACCAATTCTGAAGTTTTTGGCATAGTTTAGTGCTAGTTTAGTCGTTTTTATCCCGATTCATTTTTTAATTCAGTGTTTTAGTTCGATTCAGCGTCAATTTTGTAGTTTTCATCCCGATCCAATATTGATTTTGTGGTTTTCAGCACTGGTTCAACCCTTTTTTGGTTGATTCAACATTGTTTCTACTTAGTCTACCCTATTTTTTATTGTTCGTGGTTTGTTATGGTGTTGTTGGGTGTATTCATTTGTACCGGTATTGTTGGAGTGGTTGTGTTTGTCTTTGCCGTCACCATATTATTTTCCTTTGTATTATCATGATCATTATTCACTATTACTTATCTTAGTGTGTTCATTAATTGCTTATCTAGAGAATCAAAGGGATGTCTTAAACTCACATGAAGCAACCACTTGGATGTATTGCGTATCGTGGTAGTGTTTGTCGATTAAAGAAGTCCCTAAATAGTCTAAAGTAATCACCAGAGCTTGGTTTTATCATCATTATTGTTTACGTGAAGATATTACAGTCAACTCAATGATTTTATCACCAAACCATTAGTGTGGTCCACCTTTAAGAGCCTCTATTCTAAGTTGGACATTTGTGATCTTTATGCTCCAACTTGAGGGAGAGGGTTAGAATGTTTCTTTCTTATCATGCCACTTTCCTATTTTCAACTTTCCTACTATGTTCAACTTTCCTTATAAATTCAACATCAATTTAATATAAATAGGTGATAGAGTGTTGGCAACATACACACTACACACAATATGTTTCATACTCTGTTTCTTAGACTTGGAACTTACAAAGCTTTAAATTGAAAATATGAAATTGAATTTTACTGCTTTATGGAAAATATTATATATTGTAGAAAGAGTCCACTCATTAAACGGAGAAGGCTCAAGTATATTACTAACTCTTGATTGTTATTCTAGCACTGATCCTCCTTCATGACTAAAGTGAACAATCAAAAATTATGTCCAAACCAACAAAACTACACAAAAAGACTTTAATATCCGTTACCAATTTATTTTTAATTTACTATAAAAGTAAAATTAGACCCAATAGATCAACCCCAACCCAATTCTGGTGGGCCCAACCCAGAATACACCCAATCACTCACACACATCACGGACACACTACCCACGCCACCACCAAAAAGCAACAAATTTTGGGTCTGAAACCTGGATATTTTACAGGGGCACATAATTATTATAATTTGTGGGTATTTGATGAATTCCACCAACCAAATGAAGGAAGTGGACTTTTTGGAGCAACAAAAGAAAGACCGCATTCAAAAAATGTTTTATATAAGTTTTAGATGGCCAAGACTGCTGAGTGCCACATGTCTCTGCAACATCTAATGACTTCCAATTTTCTTCAAAAATTTAGCAGAGCACCAACCAAATTGAATCAACCAATTTTTGGTGGTTTTGTCTTGGTTGGGAATTCGCCAAAGTTAAGTCAGAGAAGACGACAATCCGTTCATGAGAGAGAGAAAGAAGTGATGGAGTGGATTTGAATTGGGTTAATTTAAAGTTGGGTTGGATGTTTATTTATTTGGGTTTTGAGGGTGTTTTGTCTTTTGACAATATTAATTTTAGGAAGAATTTTTTTGACATGCCACATCATCACTTTAACTATGCACTTAGGTCCACAAACCACATAAGGGTCATGTGGCTATTTTTGAATGTCTGGGAGCTGAGGTGCAAGTTGGTCTAACTACACGGGGATAAAGTGAAGTTTGCCCTTTTATTATAATTGTATTTTGTCTTGTTGTTATGGACATCACAGCATCATAGAAAACTAATTATCTCCATCTAGGGGCGGATTTATAGTAGAGCCAACCGCCCCGTTGTAATTTTCCAAAATAATTGGGGTATACTTGATTTTTTAAAAATTTTAAATTTTTTAAGAAATTGCCTCCAATAAAAATTTTAGGAGTAGTTTTATATTTTACAAAACATGTAGGATGTCGCCACCATCACCACCTGCCTCATCCAAACCGACCACAACCTCAAAGATAAGAGATGAATCAACTATAAACCAGCCAAAATCAGCCAACAAATTAGAGTGAGGGGGAGAAGAGAAAAGGAGAAGGGGATTCGTGCAACCTTCAATGGCAGCTCAGCCTGACTAACTTCCTTGCTTTGTAGGATAAGGGTAAGGATATTTTTTTGGGCTTCCTGTTGATGTTGGGAAAAGAAAGATAAGAGAGAGAAAATGATATAAAGAGAAGGGGAGACAAGAAAAGAGAGATGAATGAGCGTATGGGACGAGTAGAGGGAAACGGCCTGAAAGGGGGGGGGGGAGAATAGGGTGGCGTGTGTAAGGAAATGTGGGAGGGAAATAAGAAAAAAATAGAAAAAAATTGTGACAAGGAATGGAGGTACTAGACTCTAATTATTTTGCCTATGACCAAGTGGCCCTGCTGACCTCTAAACATACATATGATATGCATGCACATTTGATGGACATGAGTCATAAGAGATTATATGGGAGAAAAGAAGCCATCAAAGCTTATTTTGACCACATTCTGGAGATTTATTCAAACACCATTTTGTTCATAGAAATATTCTCACTTAAATGCATACAATGGGTTGAACCCACAATCATTAAACCCGAACGGGTCCGGGTTAAACCCTTGACACCCTAACTTGAATGTTGCTTGAATTTAAATTGAGTTGGGAATTTTTTGCCCAAGCTCGGCTCAAATAGTAAAGATCTCCATCTAATTATTGAATTTTTCCGAATTGAATTTAGATTAATTTGACCAAGTTACACACTTGTGGATAATTTACAGAATTGAAATGACAGAAAGATATTTTTTATTATTTTTTTGTTGCCTCTTGTTGCACATTGCTCGCGTATATGAATTGCATTTTTAATGGTGTTTTTTCAATAAAATTTGTAATATAAAAACTTTATTAAGAATTAATATTTTTTAAAAAACTATGTTAATGTTAGTAATTTAATTTATTAATGAATTTTAGGTTGCCCCCACTATAAAATGTTCCTACCTCTACTCCTTTCTCCATCTTCAATGTAAAACAACAAAAAAATGAGAACAAACCTAAGTTCCATTTCAATAACACGAGGCATGCCTTGGAAGCAAATGTAGAAGACCTCAAATAAGCCGACCATCATGCAACAAGACCCAATGACTGATGTCAAAAAACTACAGTACTCATAGACCCTAGTAAATAGCAGTCACAAATGATTGTCAACACCACCCATGTTGAACGATAGTTGATAGCTAAAGAACTCTTATTGATAAAACAAACTGAGAACCATCACTACATCTACACTTAACTCCCCGTGAAGATAAATCAATGCTTCAATGCATATATAACATAAAAGTGTCCAATAAGAAAGGTAACATACAAGATGATGTCGCCAAGAGTCATTTGCTTGTTAAAAATTGTATTTGTAAAGCATATCTCCATTATTACACAATTTTTTGATATGAATTGGGCAAGAACCAAAAATAATCAATATCGATCATTCCTATGCGGTAATAGCATAACCACTGATTTAGCCAAGATTTACTTCTTTTAGGAATAGAAGATACGATACAGGGTAAAGGGACACAATTATTTAGCACTATGTGTTGACAATTGTGCACGATCAGTACAAAAGGAAGAACATTATAAGAGGGACCAACATAAATTATATTTTAGCCAATAACAGGGAAAACAGAAACTTACTTGAAAGTTCAGAGACTTGCTCCGGAGTAAGTTTGGCGGAGAATCCACTCGCAGCGTGCTTGTAACTGTACACGATCGCCTCTTTTGCCGCATCCTCGCTAGAGCAATCAATACATACACAATTATATGCACATTATCAATCAATACAACTCAAATACCAACGATTCAAAGGAGAGGAGAGAGAGACCTGCCGAGGACAGAAGCGAGAGTCCTAATATGATGTGCTTCGGGTTCTATGCCTTCAGGTTTCTCAATATAAACAATGTGAACAGCCGCCCCAGATGACGATGATTGTGAATTCGCCATTGAAATGGTTATAATCCAAGATAGAGAGCAAATCAACAACAGAATTGAGAATGAACTCCTTCCTCTTTGCATTCCGGTGGGCAGATCGAGAGATATGTATATATATATGTGTTTTTTCGTGAATACATATGCTTAAGGACGAAGGATGGTCTATCTCATGTGTACCGAAGTCTCCGCTTTTGGTTCGCACAGCTGGCTTGACCTGCAATCCAAATCCTCTCTTCTTATGCTGCATAGTCTACGCTGAGATCCAACTTTTGGTTAATTATAGTTTTGACCACAAGGTGTCACCTAATTAGAAATCTCGCACTTGGTAATTGTCGTCCAAACTTTGAACAAAACAAAAATTATGTGCATCATCATATCATATGACAATGCCAATGCCAATGCCAATGCTCCTCAAGATGTGTCATCACCCGCAGAGCTGCACAGGGGTAGGGGTGGGCACGGGGTCCACCCTCAATTTTTTTTAAAAAATTATGTGTATATCTCTCTCTCTCTCTCTCTCTATATATGTATATATTCATATATTTTAAATTTATAATTTTTAAATTTTTTGTTTCAATCGTTTAGTTCTTTTTATTGTGTTAGATTTTTTTACAGTTGGCCTTACTATTCATATTTATAATTTTTATTATATTTTCTTATTTTAAAAATGAAAGTGTTTGCAATTCATCTTCAATTGACTTTTGTTTTGTAAGATCTCGTTTATATTTTTATTCAGCTATTGGTTGTAATGTTTATTATGTTTCGATCGATGTTCTTAAATTTTAATTTGGTGGCTTTGCTATTTCCAAAATCTCAATAATAATGTTTGAAAGATATTTTATCAAATTAAGTAAAAAAGTTGAAAATAGTTTAAAATTGAGTGCATAAAGATTGTAAGTGGTTGACCCAAAAAACTTTTTAATCATAAGACATCAATTAGTCCCATTTTTTTTACAATGATGATAATTAACCTTTTTTTTTGTATAAACAAAATATACATTATTTTTTGACCCTTTATTTATGTTGAGTGGAATTTATGAATCATATAACTATTTAATATTATAGCTAAGAAATCGAATTCTCAACTGATAAAACACACCAACAGTCAAGATTGATACAACCAAACAAAATTTATCTTAAAAAATATTTTTTGCTAAAAAAAATTGCATATGTTATGCCCGACTCTCAATGTTAAAAAAAAAATTAGCCAACATACTTTCTAATGCCAAACAATTCCATTAACACCTACCTCTCTCTTCTTTTTTCCCTAATCTCTCTTTATTATTTCCTCTCTATTCAATTTAGTTTTAAATTGTGTAATTAAATAAAAGGAAATAAAAAATAAATTACTATTTAAAGTATAAATATTACACAATCAATGTTTAATTTTTGGTATTATAGGGCATTTTCAAACACAGGATTACTACTAGTGATATAATAAATGTAAATGTATTAGCCCATCTTCTTCCTTACCTCACTAAAAAAAAAGAACAAAATTCTTGGTTCCATCTTTGTACGTCATGTGTACATCAAATCCACCGCCCCCCCCCCCCAAAAAAATGACGGACAAAATCTGAAAATTAAAAGATTAAGGGCCAAAGTGGGAAGTGGTTGATATTTGAGGGGTTAAAAGTATAATTGACCATCTCTTGCAATCCTTTAATTACTTTGGTGTTATCTACCGACAGTCTTCTTCTTCCTTGTTTCTTTGTATTTTTGTTTTCTTTTCTACTTGACTTCACTTTCTTGTTAATTAGTGTGTAGAACAAAGAAAGGGTCATAACTTTCACCCTCCTTTTCCTCCATTTATTTTTTTCCCCATCGTGGTCATATATTATGTTTTAAATGGTGATGGCCAAGAAAAAAGTCATGCCATTTTGACTTAAAATTTTCGAGTTCTTTTCTTGGTGTAGATCGTGGTAACATGCCAAAATGTTTAGACAAAGAAAAGATCAAACAGCGAACCTATCAAAATTTAACAGGTCAATAAGAATGCTTCTAAACTGCAAATGCAAAGGCATGTTGTTGACGAAATCGTCTAAAAAATCGAGACCATTTGTACACTTTAATTAATTTCTACTTGATTTGTAGCCTTCTTATAAAAAGAATCCCATCAAATATGCATTTGGTGAAAGACACACTTACAATTCAACAACAAATAAGTAATTTTCTTTTACAATAAACTATACATGTATACACGAGGGGAAAAAAAAAAAAAATTAAGCAGCTCATGGCAGAATATACACACGACCAGAAAAGCAGTTAGCAAGTTCCACAGCTTCCGATGATGTAGCTAGCCACTAGTCCACCAAAAGAAGAGAGAACCCAATAGAGAACCTTCAGCTTCCATTGTTGAAGTAATCAATATATACAAATACAAATGAACATCAACAGGGCAGAAAGGCTGGAGGAAGAGAATATCCATACCCAAAAACCATGTTACTTACCACTCGAGAATAGTCTTTTATACCATGATTTTTGAATTTGCTGATCCATCACAGTACCGCAAAAAGGCATGCCATTCATCTTTCTTGAAAATCTTGTCAATTAGGATCCTCCACTTCCCGTGCTGTTCGTGTGGCCATATGTACGGGCATTCATTGATGATTATACGCAGCATAGAGTAACATAACACAACACTAGTCCTTCAAATAGGCAATAGCATATCAACATTCTTCGGAAGACTCCAGAAGATTTCCAGGTATTTGGAAAGTGTCCCTATGATTATGATGTCCACAACCTGTGCATAGCATGCAACTGACTGAAGTAAGTGGACTTCAAAGACATCTTGTAAAGCTCTCTGAGTTTTCCAACATCAGTAGACCTAGTAGATGGAATTTGCTGGGTGTTGACAGAAGATTTGTTTGTGTTTGTCGGAAGTGTCATGGCCAACATTCTTTTCAGTATCATCTGCAACTGACTCCAAAATTTAGCAATGATTTCTGGATTCTCACTGCTGAAAGAATCTGATGTTTCATTATCAGAAACGTAGCGCCCTTCAAGCAGGCGATTCAGTGTGGATTCCAACATCTGGTACAAAAGCCCTAATCAGTAAATTGCAGCCTTGAACAAGCCTCGAAAAATAAACGACCACCACCACACTGGTGTAAATATCAGTTTTTTTGGCAGGAAAGAGTAATTTATTAATAAAATAAAAAAGAGTTACAAAAAACCAATCATAGGTAGACAAGTCGTCCAAACCAATGAAAGGTCAAAAAGAGAAACTTACAAAACATAACTACGGATATTACAACCATATTAAATTCCGCACGAAGTAGTCCAACAAATAATAATGCAAAAACGAGGGACATTCTCTTAAACTCCCTAGACACCAAGGCCCAAAAGGAGGCCAAGGAATAAATCCACTCCCATAAACATTCAACCTCCTCATATTTATCTCAAAGATTGTCAGATTCCTTGTCAAACTAATAACCTAAATAGTAGCAAAAAATCCACAAAAAGACAAAGCTGATCTCCCTGGTACAGGTTCTTCCAATCTTTTACTAACCATTAATTTTTAAAAACACAAAGATTTTAAAAATAATAATCCAAAGATGGTACACCAAAGCATTTTTAGCAATACCTTTCATGTTTCAGAAACAGCAAATAATTCACAAAAATGTCAGAAGAAACAGGTTCGGGGACAATGGGTCGAAATTGGTTGGAACAGGGAAACTCAGGTATTTGTGATTGATAATATCATACTAATATGCAATTCTGACAATATAAAAAGTAAACATAACAGGGGAAAAAAGAAAGACCAAAGCATACCGTATTCGAGTGAAAAGAACTTGAGAGGCTTAATGACAGAGCTGATCTCTCTATTAGAATAGTTAGGTACATCATGGGATGCGTCTTTGGCCCATAGAAGTCAATGGACTTCTGCCAATTCCTCTCAGCCAAGGAAGCATACTGCTTGACCCTCTGAACACTGTTTCCACCTTTGGGCGCATTGGTTTTCTTCTGATCTGACTCACAAAACTTCAAACAGCAATCCCTTTGGAAGCAGGCCAGCTGAAAGTATGCATATGCAGCCTCCTGTTTGCGCAACTCACCCATGGACTCATACACAGATAAAGCATCCCTAATGGCCTCATTGGCTGACATTTCATGCTTTCTGAGCTCTTTTTTAGCTCTACTGATGCTAGGACTGGTACAGTCTTCCAGGACACCATTTTCATAAACCTCGGCAAATGTATCCTCTCTTGCCAGAAGCATGCCAAGCCTTAGGTACGTATGAGCAAATTGAGTGCATACTTCATTCCTCAAGTTGCTTGAGACAGACCCTGCTTCATCTGCAATATAATTTAGTTCTATCTTTGCTGCTCCATAGTACCTGAGTGATTCACCGTATTCTAGTTTTGCAGTCTCGAGTGCTTGGTTGTATGCATTATGGAAGATTAAATGTTTCTTGAGACTTTCAATCTTCGACACCATCTCTTCAGCCAATGCCCGTCTGCCATGCCCCAAATTACAATAAATCAATATAATGTTAATGTGGTCAGAAACTTCTTTGAACGACTTGATAGCATCATCAAATGCGAGTTCAGCTTTGTCCAATTCTTTTCTTTCAAGTCTATGTCTGCCAAGTTCATTACAAACCCACCCTTTCTTTTTAACAACAGATTGTAGTTCTGCTGAACCTGTAGGATGCCCACCTAGTGCTTTTCTAGCTTCTTCATAACAGCTTAGGGCAGCTGAAAGATTGTTATCTACATCTCCAATTACAGGACCGCTAAGGTATTTAAATATACCACCATTTTGCACCTTGGTCGCCTCCATTGAAGAAGTCTCAGATTGAGCATCCATGGTAAACCCTGCATTATGCATTTCCATAGTACCTTTAATTACTTTGGATTCAGTAGCTACCAAGGTATTTTCTTCAAGTGCATCTGCCCTTTGATCTGAAACTTCATTTAGTGTATCCTTTTTACTGTGCTTTATGTATCTACTTTCCCAATTGTTTCCATTTTCCCCTTTGTGATAAACCTGGTCATCTTCGGCATTTTCAGAGTAGGAGGTGCTCTTGGCATGTAGTTTTCTGGTATGCTTTCTGCCATGACCCAACGGGCGTGTATCACCAGTGCTGCTGCTTGCACTGCTGCCACTACTGGCCCTGTCACTCTGGCAACTGCAGTTTATCAAAGAACATGAAGTGCAGTTCTGGTTAAACTGTCCCAGCTTCTTCTTGAGTCTCTTGACCTCCTTCAAAACTTCAGATGACATTCTCAATTCTCTGGTAGAAGACTTCCTCTCAGCTTGTATTGAGATCTCTTTACCCTTTATCATGTGGAACTCAACATACACGTCCCCAACTAGGGTCCACGCCTTGGCCCAGAAGAGATAAGAAGAGAACCTATCAACAGTAAGGCAATCATGTTTTCTACCAGAGTTTACTTTTGTTTCATCAGCTTTATGGGAACTTGTCTTATCACCTCTACCATTGATTTCCACCTGGGATGGCGAGCTACAAACCATAGATGAAATGAACCTTGCATCTTCCAGATGCTGCGGCATTGATCCATAAACTAAACATGCTAATTCCACAACCTTCAAGGCTTGATGGAACTGACCATCGTCCATATAGGTTTGTCCAAGTGCCAAATAAGATTCTCCAAGCAACAGAACAAGTTTCCATGACTTATCATCCAGTTTGGATGTTGGGAGCCATTCCCGAATATCACAAACTTCAATACAGTCTGCATCCCCACATGCGCAAACAGAAAATTCCACAGATGAAGATGGCTTATCTTGACTTCTGCTTCCATGATCCAGCTCCATGTCAGTACTTTGTAGCTGTCTCTTCCATCTTAGAGACTTAATAGCCTGAGAAACATGATGTATTGCAGCTAACTTAGAGGAGATTGGATCAGCAACAGTTTGTACCACATGAGCAGGAGTTGTTGACATTTCACAAACTGCAAAGCTTTGATCACTAGAACTCGGCACATCTCCCAGATTTCCTGCTTCACACTCACTTGATGCTACCAGTGATAATTTGCCATTCAAAGCCATCATTACAGAAACTTCTGGTCCAGAATCTTCAAATGTTTCTGCATCTTCACCAGGTTCATCCTGTGCAACTGGAGACTGTTCCATTTCATGGATAACCGACTTAGAAATACCACTAAAATTTTCAGAACATTCTTCTTCAGCATCAGCAAGTGTAACCTCAGACTCTATGGGAAGTGCTTCACATGTTGATTCCAGTTCTCCTTCATAATTTAAAAGGAGCCTTGCATATTGCTCATGAGCAAATGCACGTACAACCTGTCCACCATAACCTTTGATTGTAAATTTGAGCCATCTACGCTTATATTATTGAGGATTTTTTTTAGATTCGAAAAAAATGAAAATTAAGAAACCCTTTAATTAAGCATAATTCCAGAGAAGGCAAGTACCAAATGATCTGGTTCATCCAGGAAATCGAGACATTTTCTGAAGAACCTTGCACACCTTGCCCTGTTATTGGGAGACTGCAGCAAAACCATCTAGCATTAGCGACAGCTAAATATGGGAAACCAAATGATATAAACACTACAGCTATACCGCACCATTGAAAGTGAAAGTCTGTGAGCTATACGATACAAGAGGGTTCCTAGAGAAAGTAAGGAATCACTTCTTCCTCTATGAATTAGAGTGGGTAAGGAGCTTGAGCTATCATCACAATCATCAGAGGAATAGTTTTTGGATATAACAGATAGATCAAAAAGTTGAATGACATCTTCTCCTGCACTTTTGTGTAGCTGTCAAATACAAAGTCAGAAAATCAGAAATAAGTCCATTGACCAACATAAGAATAAATTAGAAGAGGGTAGGTCACATGAAAATAAATCACAGCAGTACCCAATAAGCACCAGGGTCTTGCTTGCAGTTTTCCTGTAGGAACCTCAAAACAGAGAGACCATTTTGTCGGACAACATGGGGATGAAATGCAGGAGTGCCATCCTCAGAGACGCCCTTCAAAAGAAATATATCATCTGTTTTTAAAAGCTCATAACCCTGAACAACACCATCTTGATGGTAACAGATGGCCAATTCGGGGACACTAGCCATGACATTATCAAGCCAAGCTTCAAGCCAAGTTAAGGGAGTGACCTGTCAAGCATATAGGAAATATGAAGACCGCAAATAAGATGCACACAAAGAAATAAATCTAGTGGTATGGGATCAACCTGCCGCGAAACATCCCATAAATGCAAGCTCACTGCAACGTATTTCTCATTACTAAATATGAGCAAGTCACTTCCTAGAAGCATACGGAAGTTGTGAAATTGCCAAAACAAAACCCTTAAGAACCCATCAGTACTGACTCTTCTGTATTTTTCAGACTCTTGTACTGAACATCTTTGCTTTTCTTTAACTTGTGAGACCTTTTTGACAGCATCCTGACCCTTGTTTCTCTTATTCTTCTTTTTCTCATAGAATAAATTATTCTGATGGTTGAATCCTTCTTCTTGAGATTCGTCACTGTGTCCAAAAAACTGGGATGCATGCCTTTGTGCTGGATGGTCAGAAGATTCATATGGTGCCTCCTTGGACTCAAATGGCCCAGGAAGAACGGAGGAATTTGATTGCTCCTCTGCTGGGGCATGAGGAGTTGGAGGACAATCACAAGCTTCCATTCTTACTGAATGCATGGCAAAATTTAAAAATAAAGATTGATCTGCGCATTTTGATTGGTTGTTATGTCTTCTAACCAACTTTTCTCCCTCTTCAATGTCAGGCCTGTGCTTCACAAAAATTTGAAGATGGTAAGAATCTTATAAGAAGCAACCCAGAAAATACACAGAAACATACCCAGTATTCAGAACTAGAGTCTGGCCAACACGATGAACTGCAAGAGACAATCGAGCCTTGGAATATGGTATCTTAAAGATTTGCTTTAGAATGTCAGTGGGAGCTATGACATCTAGCTCATCTCCATACTCGACCAAACCAGAGACCGCAAGGGCCTCTCCTTTCCTCGTAATATTTGGTGTAATAGCACCATTTTCCCATTTTAAATCTGCCAAGGGTCAGAAAACACTTGTTACCTTAATGTATTGCATATCCATATATACAAGCATAATATAAGAGTAGAATCAGCTCGTCTAAAATATCTATTTTGCAGAAATCTCTATTGGAACACCCACTATCGGAAGAAGTATATCTGACTCTTAGATCATGAATAAATGTAAATGTGGTTCACTTGCATAGCCAGTATACGCAAGGGCAAGTAAACAAGCATCCTCCCAGGAGGCGTGGCATGAGTCACAAGGGAGATCAAAGATTTTAGAGGCATCTTTTTTTTGTCCAAAAAATTGACTGCTTTGAAGAATGTAACCTATTAAGTTGGCGACAACAATTAATTTGAAAGAAACAAATGCAACCATTTACCTGATTTAGTAGAACAATTAAATGCAGCCATTATTCCAAATTATTAATTTTCTAAGGACAATTAAATAAACAACTCAGTAAAGCCTAATCTCAAATTTCTCAACTACATGAGACAACTATATGCACTACCGTCATCCTTCAACATAAGTAAGGCATTACAGGCTTGGCGGCAATGTCAAGGTACGATCCTTTTGCTGATGTGTAACTATCTTCAGTTCTATCCGGTGGCTATAAAAAAGAATTGACTCTCTTTCTTGTATTGCTGTATATCTATAAGAGGAACCCCTGAAACTTGAGTTTAAATGAAGAGGGTTATTGTCAATAGTGGGTTCACTGACATAGTATGAGGCTAGCTCTAGCATCTAGACTCTAGACTCCAAATAGCATTTACAATACTGCTATAATAGAAGCTTTTCACTACTTAATTAATACCTCGGAAAGGAACAAAACTATGTACAAAAAACTGAAGACCTGTCAGACTCACTGAGCACAATGAAGTCAAGATGGAAATCTATGTCAAGGTAAATTAATCTGCCCCATTAGCTGAATCAAACATGTTTGCAATAGGTTAAATTCATGGTAGGCTTCTAGATCAATTAACTTTAGAGTACCTAATTAAAATTCTTTTCTTTAACTTTGTTGGAGTATCCAACCCAAAACCAATTGACAATGAGTGTACTAGCCCCCTCAAACATATGAACCAACCTTGGATGATTCTATTTTTTCGATGCGGGATACAAGCTCTATTTACACCCTCACTCACCTAGGACTCTGGTTCGCACGTGAGACTAACAAACAAATAAACAAAGAACCATCCATACCAAAAAATTCAAATGAGTAAGAGATTTGTCCCACTGACCATCTAAGGCTCAGCTCTAATACCTCGTCTCCACCTCCCTCTACTACTGTTTCAAGCTACCAATAGAACTTCCATGCTGTTGGTAGGCCCTGAATTTATTATGACTTCGCCTCTCTCTCTTCTTGATGTTTACTATATCCCTCAATTATCTTGAACTTGTTTTCTATTTGATTACGTTGTTCAATTCTTTTCCACAGGTTGTATAGTGCAAGATTCTCATTTCAAGCGCTGTGGAGGGCTGTGTTGGAGTGCTATATCCTCTATAAGTACAACTCCTCTACCTCTTTCGGCTACATCTCAATTGGCTTATGATGATGTGGATCACTTCAGTTTCTTTAACACTTGTCATTCCTCTGATTTTTGTTCATTTTTATCTTCTATTCACTCTCTGCCTGAGCCTGCCTATTATATGGAGGCGGCACTTGATCTTATTTGGCTACAGGCTATGCATAGAGAACTTTTTGCATAGCATAAAATCGAGAC
The DNA here is from genome assembly GCA_023539305.1 of Ilex asprella. Lineage (NCBI taxonomy): Eukaryota > Viridiplantae > Streptophyta > Magnoliopsida > Aquifoliales > Aquifoliaceae > Ilex > Ilex asprella. The sequence continues at coordinate 12,268,899 of CM042193.1, forward strand.
ATAGAATCTTGTGTCTTTACCTATTGGTAAATGTGTTGTTGGTTGTCGGTGGGTATACACGATTAAAACTAAAGTTGATGGCTTTGTAGAAAGACATAAGGCCAAATTGGTTGCTAAGAAATTTGCATAGGAATATGTTTTTGATTATGAAGAGAAATATGTTCTTGTTGCAAAGATGACCACTGTTCGTACATTGATTGCTATAGAATCCGTTCACCAATGGAAACTATCTCCAATGGATGTCAGGAGTGCTTTCAGAATGGTGATTTAGTTGAAGAGGTCTTAATGATTCCTCCACTAGTCTATATCATGCTCCTTGTGAGGTATACAAACTCATAAAAGATTTGTATGGTCTCAAACAAGCTCCTCGAGTTTGCTTTGAAAAATTCTCTACTATGATGTGACTTAGGTTTTCGCTCAAGTGATCATAATTTAGCTCTTTTTCTTTATTCTACTTTTGATGGTCAGAGGATCCTTCTCTTGTAAGTTGATGATATGATTGTTATTGGGAATGATTATGAAGGTGTCTCAATTTTGAAGGTTCACTTATAGCACTAATTTGGGATGAAGGATATTGGTCTTCTTCGCTATTTTATGGGAATTGAAGTGGCTTCATCGAAGGGTTATCTTTTCTATCAGACAAAGTATGCAATCGATGTTATCTACAAAATAGATTAACAGATTCTCAGACAATAGAAACTCCTCTTGAGCGTCATGTGCATTACACTTCTACTAATGGTGTTCTTTTTGCTAATCCTACTTTGTATCGAGTTCTTATTGGTAGTTTGGTCTATCTCACTGTTACACGACCTAACATTGTTTATGATATTCATGTTGTAAGTCAATTAGTCTTTTCTCCAAATTTTTTTAAAAAAATTTGAATTTTGGACATGCAATGCACATACAATGGACACGCGAGGAACACATTTGAGGGTATTTTGCAATGGCCAGAAAATAAAAAGCCCGACAGTTAAGACTTGAAAAAAACCTTATTTTGATATATATATCATTTAACGAGAGAACTTCTCTCATCAGATCATCAATGCAATGCCAGCAAGGCTTCTCTGTCAAACCAATATAGGAGGGACCATTCACTTCGGCGACTTTCCATCACTCCGGGGAGCTTCCTTCACTCCAACAAGTCGCGAAATAGTTGTTATACACTACATGAGAGATTCTTTATCCCTATTCTAGGCTTGGGTCGCTTTTAAACAACAAGCAAGTTTCTCCATCAAAGCTTCAATAAGCTATAATTGCTACGTTTTTTTTTAATCTCTGTGAAATCTTCTGCTTACTTGGACTTTAAGTGATTGTGGGATTGGAGCATGTCATAAAGTTACAAGCCAAGATATTGTAGAATGCACAAATTAGAGGAGGAAGCCAAAAAAAGATTGAGGAAGAATGCACAAAAGAAAGTACCATTACCTCCTAGTGTGTGATTGTTATTTGGTGATAATTTGGATATTATTTGATCAAGAGAGTTCTAAGTTCAAAAAAAAGAAACACGACTAGAAGTGGGAGTACTTTGATTATTGAAAAGGCATTCAACTTGAAGACTCATGATCATTTAAATGCACTTATTGCTAGAATGTTTTACTTCGGAGCCTTACTATTTCACCTTGCAAGGAACCCATATTTTGTTAGTTCTTTTTCATTTGCCGCATCTAATCTTCTTCTGGGTTACTTGCCACCTAGGTATAATTCTCTGAGGACTACTACACTTTAACAAGAAAAGGCTAATGTTTAGAGATTATTACAACCCATTAAAATCACATGGAAAGAAAAATGTGCAAGTATCGTGAGTGATGGATGGAGAGACTCACAAAGGAGGCCCTTGATCAATTTTATAGCCATGCGAAAGGTGGACCTATGTTCCTTAAATTAATGGATTGTTCGGATGAAACAAAAGATAAGTTTTTTGTTTTCAATTTGATGAAAGAGTTGATTGATGACGTTGGTATGTGATTCAAGTGAGCACTGATAATGCTAAGAATTATTCGGTGGCAGGCCATCCAATTGAAGGATATAGTTTGGACACTTTGTGTGGTTTAAACACTTAACCTTACTTTGCAAAATATTTGTGAGGGAAAAAATGTTGAAAATCATCAAGTAAATTTTGATGTGTGTTTTTGGATTATGGATATTGCGGATGAGGTTGTGTTTATTAAGATTTTGTCCCTTTGAAATTATTTTCCATTTCAAGTACACGTTTTGCTTCGATACTTGTAATGCTTAAGAGATTTAAGTTCATAAAAGGTAGTGTTCAAACCATGATTATTAGTGAGAGGTGAAGTGATTATCGAGATGATTATGTGGGAAAATCTAAGATTGTGAAAGAGAAGGTGTTTAGATGACATTTGGTGGGATTCCATTGATTACACACTTGCATTTATACCTCCTATGTCTGATATGATTAGGGCTTATGATACGGACAAGCCATGTCTTCACTTGGTATATGACATGTTGGATACCATGATAGAAAAAGTAAGGATTGCAATATATAGGCATGAAGGAAAGCGAGTTGAGGAGTTATGCACGTTTTATGAAGTGGTGCATAAAATCGTTGTTGATTGTTGGAATAAAAACAATAGGCCCCTCCATTGCCTAATCCATTCATTGAATCTAAGGTGATCTCTAATTCTTAGACTTATTTCCCCTCTTAATCATAAACTACTTCTTGCATCCTGCATCTTATTTCTTACTTCTCTTAGTTAAGGTACTACAGCGATTAATGGCTTCAGGAGGACCGTACTTGAGGTCCCACGCACAAAGATTTAGAGGTTTCTCTGAAAGAGTGAAATGCATAAAAAAAATATTTTTCTACTCCGGAGGAATGTGCAAAGGTTCATGAGGAATATAGCAATTTCTCAACTAAGTCAAGAGAGTTTAGAGATATTGACTCAATTAATGATCGCTACAGAATGGATCCTAAAAATTGGTAGGTCGCCCATGGGACAAGTGCACATTTGCTTCAATTTTTAGCTTTGAAACTACTTTTGTAACCTTCTTCATCAAGTTGTAATTTCTTGATAGAAATTGGATCCCTTATTCTTTTGTGAACTTCGTGAGAAGGAATACGATGGCACCAAAATGTGCCAAACACTTGGTTTTCATTCATAACAATCTCTATCTTTTAATCTCCTTCTTCTATCAAGAAGAACTCCACAATATATATAAAGAGAAACTAAGATGTGAGATATTACTGAAGATTCTTTTGATTCATTTGAGGTTGAAAGAGAACTTGAGATTGCACAACTTTTACTGAGAATGATAATAGAGGAAGTAGTGGTGCCCGTGGCGGTGGTGAGGCAATTGAAGGTTAATGATCATGATTCAAATGAGACTTTTGTATGAATGGGATGAACAATATTTTTTATTTTTGGTTTATGTGCAAAGGTATTAAGTGTTGGATATTAATTATTATGATTTTAAGAAGTTGAACTACGAATATTGGATGATGATTAAATGAAAAAATGATCTTTTTGTTATGCTTACTGTTATCTATTGGCTTTGGTATTTTATGATAATGTGATGGTTTGCTTCTTTTAGTATCTATCCAAAAATGTTGTGAATATATTTATCCACGTATCCATGTCCTATTTTTTTAAAAAATATCGTATCCGCATATCCTTGTCCGTGCTTGTGCTTGTGCTTGTCCTCATTCCCGTGCCCGTGCTTCATAGATTAAACTAGAGTTCTTTTCTTAAAAGATCATAATTATCTCAATTGAGCCAAACATTATGCAAAACCCCACACATGAACACTTGTACAGAAAACCCTAAAATGATCCATTATCACCACTTAGCCACGCAATGAGTAACATTCTAAAAATAAACACAACCAGAAAAATATGATTATATTGTTATAGCATAGAGAAGATTGGTCTCAACTCATAGTGCAAGAGCACTTCCCAAATTTTGAACCTCATTCAATCCATGATGGTTCAGACCTTTTGCCAAAACATCAATCGAAGTGAAACCAAGTCTCACTCACCCTCGTAGCCAAAATGCTCAAGCTCCATTGTTCTCTCGAAAGTATGAAGAATAAGTCAATGCACGTTGTAGCAAGTGCAAACAAAGACATCAGAGAGTGTTTGGCTGGTAAGAAAGCTAGGTAAAATAAAAAAAAATCTTACTCGATTTGTTTCGGAAGATTTCGAGGGTGATTGAGAAAAGGGACATCTGGCTAAAGGAGACTAGATCAGAGAGAGATAGAAAGATGTACTACTACAGCTGGGTGAGAGAATGGAAGCCTGATAGAGTAAGAGATACAAAGAACAAGGTTTAAGGAGTGAAGAGAATTGTAGCTACAGTGACGAGACTTAATCTTTGTTTTCTACATAAATTCACGCTAAACCCAAATTTTAATATGTGAGATGAATTCAATTACATCAATTATTAAGGATCGTGTTGGTATACATCTTAGTAGAGTGTGCTTGAGCTGAAAGTCTAAAACAAAGGATTTTCTACTTTTGACGTGAGAAAACCATAAACATGAATTTGAAGACTATTTGGTCTTTTCCAAAAAACTTATTTTTTAAGAAAAACATGCGAGGGACATGACGTGCATCAATAAGAAAGAAAATAAAAACATAATGCTCAAATCATAATACAAATCATATATTTCCAACATATTATCTTTTTTTCCTTGATAAGAAACAACAATTTTATTAATGCACTAAATAAAAAGTAACATAATTCATGCAAAGTTGGAGAAGACGCCCAACCAACCCCCCCCCCCCAAAAAAAAAAGGCATCCTCAATGCAACAATACAAAGCAACCACAACCTCAAGACCAGTCTTAACAAAGCAAACACACATAAAAAACACCAATCAAACCACCCACTAACTATTACAAGAAGCTGTCCAACTTAATGTAATGTAAAAAAAATGAACATTTTCAGAGTAGTTTGTTATTGAAGTCCAAAAAGAAAACAAGAAATAAACCCGATCCCTAGTCTTTCCATCACTTCCACTTTATCTTCAAAAATCCTTAAGTTTCTTTCCTTCCAAACAAGGCCAAATAAAGTAAAATGACAAAACATGGAAGAAATGGAATACGGGGCCACCCAACAAAACCCCACCATCTCAAATAACTTATGCCAAGAATAAATGATCTATACTTTCACTATTTCCCCTATGCATGACACAATTGTAGACAAAAGACACATTGAACGCCTCCTTCTTTGGAGCATATCATAAGTATTAATCTTACCATGAGTAATGACCCATGTACAAACTTGCACTTTCAATGTCATTTTATCCTTCCAAATCTTCAATATCGGGTAAAAGAGACGGATTGAGGGAACATCAATTAAAGAGTCAAAGAAAGTCTTACGAGAAAATAAGCATGATGGGTCAATGACCCACCATCTTTTATCCACCACTTCAAGATTCAAAGTGAATGAGTTATGCAAGTAAAGAATCAAAACCACATACGAAGATTACCCTATCATTAAGGTTTCTATAGAACCCAAAATTACAAGTAAGCAGACTAGAATGAGACTTGACCAAAGGCACAATGCTATGCTCTTGATAACAAGAAAGTCAAAATAAGCGAGAAAATAACCTTGAAAGCGTCGTATCCCCAACCCATGTATCCACCCAAAATCAAACTCTTATCCCATTAACATAATGAACTTAACCGTTTGAGAGAAACAAATAGTCCCTAAGAAATGAATTTTCAAGAATTTTGATAGTTTCCCCAATCTACCCTATTAGCGTTCCACTCATTAGTCTGTAACCCATACTTGCTCTTGATAACCGAATATCAAAATAAATTATGCTCCTAAAGGAATCTTCATAGCTATTTTCCGACCAAAACCACATTCCAAGCCATTAAATTTCATACTAAAAGACATTTTTTTGCTTTTGGCCAAGACACAGTCTCCCATCTAATCAAATGATCCTTTTTATTCCCTTTTTTTCCTTCCCACAAAAACTCTCTCATCATCCCTTCAATTCTATTTGCCACTATACATGGCATCTTAAAGGGAGATATGAGATAGACATGAATGCTTGCCAATTCACCCTAAACAAGAGTTAATCCTCCCCCTCGGGGAGAGAGAAATTTTTTCTTTCATTCATCTAACTTTCTGAATGACCGGATACCAGAAAGACTCAAACAAAGGATTGTCACCTAAAGGAAGATCTAAGTACTTGAGAGGCTAACCTCACACTGAGCAACTCAAAGCCAATAACAGTCTAGAAATCTTGATTTTAGATTTCCAAGTAGTTGGATCTAAGTGGCCAAGGGCTATGTCTGGGAGACTGCGTTTATGCGTCTATTTATCATAATTATTCCTCTATTTCTTTCCATATACAATGGGAGATTCATCATTCAATTCCACCAGTAGGACCCCACTTCATTTGACTTTTTTTTTTAAATCCCCATGTTTGCTTTGATTTTAGTAGGCCAGGGTTTCCATATGAGATGTGATTTAGCATTCCTTGGTATATATCCAAAAAGGCATTCAGTAATCATCTCCACAACAAATGCAGCAAGTAATAGCGGATTTTACATACACTTGCATCTATGTTCTATTTATGTGAAGCTAGAGCACTAGTAAATTCAATTCAATTAATGCATATTTTCCAACCCCGCTTTGTTGCATCCAATTTCTTAAAACCCTACATACTTAGAATTACAAGCTTCTTCCAGAGAAGAGAAATTACCACAGTTTCAGTAACTTTTATTTGTTAACATCTTATATGACCTTTTTTCCAACCAAACTTGAATGTTTAAATTTTCAATAAAATTTGTTATACAATTATAACAAAAGAAAAAATTGCACCTATGCCCCCCCACCCAACACACACACAAAAACTAAATTGGGGTCCACCATTGTTCATAAAAATCTCCCATGAGAAGAACATCTTAAGAATATAGTAATCAAGGTATGGTCAACCATAAGACTATGAAGAACTACTAGAGGAATTTACTCAAAGCAACTAGCTAAATATGTTGTTGTAGAATTATAAAGACCATGGTTATCAAAATCCTGATCTGAAACATAGGATCTTAGGATCCTAGAGGCAAATCATTGGTCCAACCTATTTTTATTGCTTAAATACCAGTCCTACGTGATTATCAAATGCAATTCTCAATTTATTTGGGGATTTCGACAGGTGAGAAAAGCTATAAAAATCTCTTTTTGTTACAGAAAACTCCGTTTGGTCATTCAACTCTCTTATTAAAAAGCTAAAAACAACTGGTAGACTTATTTTCTTCTCACCCGATGAGTGATCACAATCAAGTTTGTCTTCCATTTTAACTCTACTTTTTTTGTTGGATGTTGTACAATCAAAATGCTTCTTTAACAGTTTCTCGACTTTTTTTTTATCTTCCTCTATTTCTATCTTTTTGTTAACGTTAAGATCAAGAAACTCCACATCTCTTGTTTCTCATCACAAAATACACTTGTGATTTCCTCTCCAATATCCAGACTACAGTTACTCAAATTTTAATCATTCCCTCAGTTGCATATATTTTTCACAATGTTTCTGTATTTTACATACGCATTAGTTTTATCTTATTTATGGTATTTAAGATATCTGTAGTGTCCCATTTAATTTTAGTCCCATTTTTTCAGTTTGTAGGATCTCACGATTCTTAATACAATCTTATGATCCATATTCTTTAGCCGCCTTCATCAAGCCAAGATTGAATCCGAATTTTAAAAACCTTGATAAAGACCTTATGAAATTCCAATATTTGTTTGAATGATTGCTTTATGAAACAATGGACAATCTTTTGACACTACTCATTGATATTTCCGTTCATTTAATGTCTAATATGTATTATACTCCAAACAATGCATGTGAATTCATTTTTCTTGTCTTCACTCCTATCCCAAGTATCAAACAATTCCCCTAAAAGCTTACCGTCCAAGCTGCGCGTGTCACAAAAAGTTCAAAGCATGGGACAGTACCACTTAATTAAAGTAATCTCATTCAACACAAACATTATAAAGTTATCAATACCATACATTCAAACAGATAATTTATACCTCCAGAGGTCCTTGATTGTACGGCTGCTATTGGAAGCATCTTTTCAGGCAGAGTCGAAAGCAGAGGCGGCATATTGAGATCAGTCTCAGTTGGAATCATCCGATACCTCGGAGCTCCCTCTCTAAAAAAAGTCAAATTCGAGATTAACACAAATAAACTCCATTGTGCTAAAAAAAGTTTTAACAGAAAAACAGAAGAGAAAAGAAACCAGTGGTAAGAAATAAAAACATACACATCTAACTTTAAAAATTCAATTGAGACACTACCGAATCAACAAATAGAAATGCACACATAGAAACATACATACAAATTTGACTTCTAGACTTCCATCAAAAACCAAGCAACCACAAAGAGACACATCCACTCACGCAGGCATGCCAAAATCTAAAATAAATAGAAACGCGCACACGCACAACCCACTACCACAGCACCTAACCATTCGAACTCAACCAAACAACAAGAAATTGAGAAATAGAAATGCCCGCACACACACCAAACCTAACTTTCAGAAGTCTATCAAAACACCAAGCAGTCAAAAAATTGAAAACGCACCACATACACATTTACTCAAACAAACAACAAGCAATTAAGAAACGGTAATGAGCAGATACAAATAAAAGGACACGTGTGTGTTTCTTTGAGTGTTTATACATCGAAATACAGGTGTTAACATACATAATACACAATATATGTATGTGTAGAGAGAGGAAATTGTTTTACGTTTGGGTGGAGGGAATAAGAGCGGAATTGAAATCGTGGAAAGCTTTATCAGTGGGGACAGGAATGGAGCCACAGAGGAAACCGACTGGCTTTGGTCTGATGATTTCCAATTTCCCAATACACTGGAGCTCTCGCGAGCCACTGGAACTTGAAGACAGTTTCTCCATAACCGATTCTCTCTCTCTTTCTCTCTCACCTAGGGTTTGATTCTCGTGTGGTTTATTTGTCGCTGTTTACAGTTGAGATCTTCTTGTGTTTTTTCTCGCCCTTTACCTGCGAAATTCAAATCGAGGAAATAAAAGGGTCGCCAACAAGGAGGAATCTATTACCAAAATACCGCAATTTTCAAACTTAATTACCGATATACAGTTGTTTTAAACTTATTTACCAAAGTACCGTTGTTTTAAAAGCGAATTTGGCAAATCCGACTTCATAAGAAAAGCGGATTTGACAAATCTGACTTTATGAGAAAAGCGAATTTGCCAAATCCGACTTCATTTGGAAAGCGAATTTGGCAAATCTGACTTTATAACAATAAGAGAATTCAATTTTTATGGTAATTTTTCAAGAAAATTTTTTTCCTACTCTTAAAGAAGGGAAGTCCATATTTTTTTTTATCTTTTATTTATTTCTTTCTTAAATATTTTCTCCAAAAAAATATTACATCACTCAATTATACTATACGTTCAATTATTTAATATTTAATTAATTTTTAAGTTAACATAATCTTTATTTCATACATTGTCCATATATATTAGTCTATATGTGTTAAAATAAAGTTATCGAGTTATGCATTTTGAAAAAAAAATTGATGCTATTTTTTAAAAAATAATATGTAAAAAATAATTTTAAATGATATAATTAAAGAGAAACAAATAAATAAAAAATTACTATTTAGTATAGTGACTAATAAAGGTGAGTTGATTCACAAGTATTGGTATGTTCGCTTTCTATATAATGGCGGATTTGGTATGTCCGCTTTTCCCTATGAAGGCGGATTTGGTAAATTCACTTTTCCAAATGAAGTCGAATTCGGCAAATCCGCTTCCCTCATGAAGTCGGATTTGCTAAATTCGCTTTCCATATGAAGTCGGATTTGCCAAATCTGCTTTTAAAACAATGGTACTTTGATAAATAAGTTTAAAACAGCTGTATATCGGTAATTAAGTTTGAAAAGTACGGTATTTTGGTAATAGACTCTAACAAGCAGACCGGCCCACTAATGTTCATTCGGGTCCGGGCCTTGAATGGTTTGAATTCGATATTTTAGTAAGAACAATAATACGTGGACTTAAAAATTAGATTTGATAATTATAACCATTGATTTTACTGTAGGTCTTAGTATTTATTGAGACTTACTCCCTATTCAATGATTGAGATTATCAAGTCTAATTTTTAAGTTTAATTTTTACGTCCATCTAACATTACTCTTTTAGTAATAAAAAATATTATTGAAACCTAATTTAAAAACTTAATCTCGAGACCTGATTTAATACAATCATTGGATTAGAAGTGAGCTTCATCTAACATTAGAACTCATAACTAATTCATTGACTGTATTGAATTAAGTCCCATAGCATTGCTTCGTAAGTAATTACTTAAATTAATATCTATAATTGTAAAATCAATAGCCTTTTTAGATATACAAACCCTATTTCATTTGAAATATACAATAACATTTTTATCGAGTGAAATAAACAAATACTAGACATACAAATGTTTGTCTTGTCCAAATGAGCAATTGATTGTCTAGATTTGTGTTGTGAGAAGGATTGGTGCTACCAACTTTACACCAATGTGGAACTAATCTTATTATAATTGAAACTCTAGACTTTTTTTTTGGTCTGGAGATATTAAAAAGGGTGGGAAACAATGAGATTTGAATCTGTGACCTTAAAGTTCAACAATGAGGGGTAGTGATTATTAGACTAACCATTAACCACGATTGAAATTCTATTCCAAAACTCCTCCTTAATAATCAATCCGACTCTTCAACTCTTATTCCTGGAAAGACTTTGTGTAACATTTATGAAGTAGCACAAAACTACCACACGTGTTTGAAACAATTAATAAGACCACGAGTCCTAAAACACGTGACAAAAAAACGTGGAAAACTACTGTCGCCATTACAATTAATTGAATAAATGGTTGCAATGCTCGAACAAATTGAATGATAAACAAGATTGAGTAGATCTCACAATTAGCCCTCCAAATGGAACCATTCAATAAATAAGGTAGTCAGGCTATCCCGATAAATTAGAGATAGAGTTGAAATAATAAGAACATTGTCTAAATCATAGGTGAACATTTATAAGTGTACCCTAACTAATGTGCAAATAACAAAAAATCTAGGAGAAATTCCAGTATCAATCAAAAGTAATCTAGCAAATGATTAAATGTGTCCCCTAATAATAGACGACAACTGAAATCTTGGTATGATAGTTGCCATGCAACACTATAAATATTGGGTGATGCTTGAGTCTAAGGTATGCATTTCTAATCCAACAAACCTCTTTCCTTTCTTGTATGACCCTTACTAAGTTGTTGTTTGATAGGAGCACTTAACGCTCATTTGTTTTCGTCTCCAACTCACACTGCAATTAGAGATCATCAACACTCCTTTGTCTCCTTGTCTCTGGTAACATCTCTCGGTATTCCTCTCTCTGTCTTGGGTTATTTTTGGGTTGTCTCTCTCAGCCACTCTGAACCAACTCTTACAATTCTTTAGGAAACTTCCATTTGAAGGAATAAAAAAAACCAGCTCACAAACCCTAACCCACAAATTCCCAATCTTTCAGATCCAAATCAACTCGCAGAGAGAGATGTCGCACTTCAAGAATTCCGCCACACCAAACATCCCCGACACCACTTTCTCCTTTTGTCCTCAACCTTAATTGTTATTACAACTCGTATCAAAAATAGATTAATAGAAAACTGGTTGTTGGAGAAAAGTTAGTTTTGCATTCAAGTTGTTTGACTTTTGGTCCCAAAGAAATTTCATTCCCCCAAAATGCAAGGAACTCGATTACAACAATATCTTGATTTTACAACCGATTTTCGAATTGGAATTGATCCCATATGCGTCGGGCAACTACCATTTTTTGAGTCATCAATTAAACTTGAATTAATTTCATGATCATTTTGGGGTAATTAAAAATATGATGTGATAATAGTGGTTACAAAGTGAAAGTATGTTAGAAAAAGAATTTCAAAATAAAAGAGTGGAGGGTAAAATTGAAAATTTAATATATTTCAGACTTCAGCCTATTATATTGATCAAATAGTATAGTTCAATTAAGTATTTAAATTTCAGTACATACCAAACAGATTTCAAATTAATCAATTCAGCACTTAAATTTCAGTGTTTAATTTTCAATTTTATCAAACAATACCTTAAGTATCGGAGTGTTTTCGATCGGCTTACCCCTTGTCTTTACAATTTGTTCGTTTTATAGGAAGAACAGTGCAACTCTTGTTCACTCTTTTCCTAATTATATCAGTAGGATTTTTTCCTTTTACAATTGACATCATCTGTGGAAAATTGTGAATGAAAGAGCCATGTCAAATCTATGAAGTATAATCGGATCACCACACAACAATCAGAATGCTAATGAGTAAGACGAAGATCCAGACAACATGTCATTAGAGAGATACTACCCTTAAGATGAAGCCCAGAAAACCAACGAATACCCCACACGTCGATGGGAAAATCTCAGCGTTTATGAAACTAGTCTAATCTCTGTAAGACCGATTGGATGCCCATGACGATATGCTGAAAAAATCCCAAGAACCGAAAAACTAAGGTAGGAAAATGAGATGCTAAAGACAACCTTAAGAAACTAGGGATTGGGAAGCCTCCGAAACGTCAGATTGCCACGCTAGGGTAAAACACGAACCCATCTGCGTTGAGCCGAGTCTTAGCCCAGAAAGGCATAGAGGAAGGCAAAGAAAGGACACCCAGACAAAAAGTAGAAGGAAGGAATTCACTCAAGTTGAGGAACAAGAGGACATTTGGAAACTTTTCATAACAAAAGAGTTTGATAGCAAGCTAAAAAGGTTTGAACAAAAATCTGCTAAAGAGCTAGCCATAAGAGCAACGGCTGAATATATTAGGGGAATTGAGGTGTCCATCTTTAGCAGGTGAATAGAAAAGGAAAGAGTATCAAGTGTTGGGCTTTTATGGAACCTAATTTTTTGTGTGTTGATCCGGATGGTGACCCGACCCGAAATAATGTTAAACAGTTTTTAATGGAAAATTTTCTGAGGCTTAGTCCATGGAGTGAAGGCTTGACCGATAGGGCCTGTTTTGTAGCTCGGTATGAACATATAAAACCTGTTGTTTTGGTGATTAGGATTTATGGTGTATTGTACAGCCACTCTTGTAACTCTCCCTCTCAATAGTGAAATCCCTACAGCTTTGTAGATGTAGGCAAAATTGTCGAACCACGTAAAATCTCGGTGTCTTTTGCTTTCTCATTGTTTTATGTTCTTGATTTGTTCTTCGATTGTGTGTGTTTGTTTGTGGGTTTAAAATTCGTTTAATTCACGATCCCAAACTTTAGGGAGAATCGACCCAACCGTCCACATTTGTCATTACAAAAAGTTGGATGACAATCCACAGGAAAAACGAAGCTCTATTGTGTATAATGTTTCCAAACAACTTGGGGGGATCGACAATGAAGTGGATCAACAGCCTCCCTCAAAATTATATTGATATTTGGGTACAACTTGCTAAGCAATTACAACTCGGTTCATAACAAGCAGTCATCAACCCAAGGACGTTGGTGCTCTTCTTTCAATGAATTAGAAGCATGAAAATGAGGAGCTAAAGACAACTTAAGAAAATCTAGGGATCTCAAAGCCTCCAAAGTGTAAAATCGTCGTGCTAGGGTGCTGGGAAATCTATTTGTGTGAAGATAAAATACTCGGAATGATTTTTTCACAAAACAGGGTTATAAAGTGTGTGTGTGTGAGAGTTAATAGGTAAGTTTGGGTTTTGGGAGCAGAAATAATAGTGTTATATCCTTGTAATTGTTTCACCTAGTTATTATGTTGTGTATTTGAGGTTGTCTTATTGTTCTAAACTGATTATAATATTAGATGCGATTTTACTGCATAGTGTGGCAATGCCTATATTGTATGAATATCGGACTAAACAAAATGTGATTTTTTTGAAGAACACCTAAGAGTTATTAGCAGATTAATTACCGATTCCATTTTAAGCTAATCAATCTAAGTCTAAAGTTAAATCAAGGAGGCTAACGTCTCTTCTTGGACTTTATTATTGGGTCTGTCACGAATACTTGTATACACAGTCTATTAATGCTTCCCTCTAATGGGGATATTCAGGGGAGTGTACCTCCTACTTTACATTGTTCCAGAGGATCAATAAACCCAAATGAGGTCGCCCAATTGTTGACCAAATGATGAGATAGAACTTTGGTTTAACTGAAGTTGATTGTTAGATTGTGTGTATCAAAAGATTATGTTGCAATCACAAGTCCAAAAACATGTAATAAAAACAATTATCCGTTTACTAATAACGATAGGTTGAATAACATTAATAAATGTGGGTTCATTTGCCAAGTGCAAGTAAATCTTGAAGGACTTGCTCTCGTGCAATTCTGTACACTTAGTCTCACAAAGTACTGTTATTTTTCCCATATCTTGACCACAGTTTATGCCAATCCAATGGCCCTATTTTGCAATGTGAAAAAAGGTTTTAAGCTCTAATACGCCTCAGGGCAAAGTAAGCCAGCAATCTGTACCCAACAAACATGAAAACCAAGATGCAGACACTCATTGCAGGGTGGATTTGCCCTGCAACATCTTCTTCAATGAACTTGCAGCTTGCACTATTGCTTCCCTGGTGGAAACAGCCCAGAAAAGATGAAATTCTCTCTCCTCCTCCATATTGGACATTAATCAGAAGCCTATAGCTGTAAAATGTGGAAGAAATGTACTTGATCCAAGCCATGTAATGGGGCATTTTATGCACATAATACCCACCTGTCAAAACAAATGCTAGCATTGTGACAGTGACCACCATTGAAGCCTGCTTGGCATCCATGATCAGAGCTCCAAGAAAAAGGCCTAGCCCTTGAGACACGAGCACGTACCCGAGCACGATGGAGAGTGTCGAAAGAAAGGCCCCTAATTCGGGTTTTAGCCCCGTCATCCAATAGGCTATGGTGAGGAAAAACGTCGGGAGAATGAGCTCCATTGGTAGATCGCCCACAATTCGTGCCATAAAATAGGACGAGAGAGTGTACATACCCGAAGCCCTTTCTTTCATGAAGATTGCTCTCTCTTGAGGGAAGGCAAATGAAGAATTGAAAGATGGGAGCACTCCCCAGAAGATGGAAATGAAGAAGAGCAGCCCGAGTCGATCCTGAACATCACGAAAATCTGAGCGCCACCACATGGAACCGGCTAATAATGAGGCTGCAATCACTTGGAAGACCCTGAGAGAGTTGAAGGTTTCATGCCTTCTCTCTTTGAGGCTTCTTTGGAGGAGAATGCTGAACTGATTAAACCAAGTAGAGAAGCCATTGATGAACCTGATTCTGTGCTTTTTGTGCCTTTCAATTATCATAATTTCTTTTGGTACAGTACTTGAGGTGTCCATGCAGGCAGCTTTCATCTTTGGAGCAAGCAAGCTGTTGTAGGATGATACAAGGGATTGTTTCACATTGGGCCGTTCTCCCTCACTTGCACCATCAAGGTGGCTCACACCTAGATGATTTATTAACCAGGTTAGCTACCATTCACAAAAATAAAATGTATCATAGATTTTTGTAATGACCGACTTCCAATGATATAGTTGAGTACTAGTGCCCCAACTACATGGTGCAAAATTTATGAAGCAGAGGTATGGTGTAAGACATTCAAGCGCTTAACTTTTTCTTTTTCCGAGTTCTGTAATCAAGGAAGATCCTTGCTTATCTATGATGAGGTGAGATGAAAAATAGTTTCTAGAACTCTCTACGGGCGGGGGATGCAGTTCCCTGCCCGTGCCCTGCTCCAAGTGGGTGTATTTCATTCTACCGGCTCTACCGGCCCAACCATATTTGATTTGATATTTTTTTCAATTAAGGCAAACAATTAGAGGCAGTGTTAGCACCAGCTATGATCTCATTTGAGTACTAGAATAATTATGCAGAGGGATAATAATTGCTCATTTGCTAGAATCTCTCTCTCCAAAATACAAGTAAAATTGTCTAATACCTATGTTCCTAAAACCCTTATCTACTAAATTGTCTAATACCTCATTTGAGAATAAAGAAGTCATAATTGCATTATAAAAATGTTAATATCTAATTTATTATTTTAATAACATGATAAATAGAGAATTAATTAGTGGGTTGCACTAGCAAGTAATAAGTAGCACGTAAGAGGTAATTAGTTAAAGCTATCCAATGGTGGTGGTAAGGTGGGAGTCCACTGAAGTTGGTGCTGCTCATGGATTGGACCACCACCCCCACTTCATTTCTTCCTTTTCATTGTTCTCAAAATATTCAAAGAACGGACAGTCCACTTTGGGTGTATGAATTGGTCCTCATTTGTAAACCCACCCAACACGTGGTGGCCTCTCAATACACACTCAAGTTCTAGATACCAAAAGGGAGGGGAAGAAAAGGAAGAGAACCCTTTCTGAAGTCTAAACCTGTGGTGGTATCAATGCTTCCTCTGATTCAGTCATGAAAATGTATTCATTTTCAACCACAGCTATGTATAATTATGTTAAGGATATGAGGGGAATAGAGAATGCCTCTTTTTGCCACATGGAAAAAAATTGGTTTGTATGCGAACATTCAATTATAAAATTTGGCCCACAAGTTCTAACTTCGTGGTTTGATAGATTTGAATATATAATACTCCTCTAACAATATATAAGAAGACTAACGATATCCCGTGACTGAAGTCATTATATACTAAACTATGATATTACGCATTTATTAGAGTATGTATACAGTTGAAATATGTATATAATGAGTGTGTGTAGTTGTGTGTGTGAAATTTAGGGAAAAAATATATCCCCATAAATTAAAAAATTTAGCTATCTTATTATATAGACATCGTGAATGCTAACACTATATGTGTAAATGCTAGAGTTCATCAAAGAAAAGATATTAAGGTAAAAGTTCAGATTAGTGTGTCGATTTCCCTTGAACCATAGTACCAACCTCTTGGTGAGATGTAAGGCTGATAATAGTTTGTGATGAATTCGTGTCGTGCACAAATTGACTCAATCAATATGATTTTGTGTCGATCTGTTTCTTTTATGGACATTATAAATCAACTTTGACTATGACTGAAAATCGTTAATGAATAAAGGTAGCTAATGTAATGAAAGATAGATATGCTATCTCACGCAAGCAATGTTGTCACCTTCCCTTAATATATGCTACCATACTACCATCATTGTGTCCAATGATAAAATATTGAAGGAACAATACCCACTTTAGGTTTGTCTAATGCTCTGAACTTGCATATGTCTAGCTCTTAAACAATAGCCCAAAAAGATAATCCCATCTCAACATGCTCTCCACCAAAGCATTATTTAATTATAGACTTTGCTTAGTGACATGTCCCATCTATTTGTTTTGGGGAAAAATATGCTAGCCACAAACCTTTGTGTCCCAAGGTCCAAAATTCAAATCTAGGTTCTCAAACACTTCCCTAGATTTTCTACATAAGATACTACCCGACCTTGAACAGTCAACATAGTCAGGATTTTAAAATATTTGAATTGGACACAATTTTCACTTTTATATTTCAACTTTAAATTTAATAAATTTTGTTTTCTAAATACTAATAAAGTGTCAATTCAGTCTAAATGACTTTCTGAGCTCACGCTATATTATGTTGAACTTCAAAATTCAAAGACGTATCTCCAAAATTCAAAGTCATCCGGAAAAAAAGATAATCTAGTGGCGAAACTCTTTCTACTGTACGGTCTAATTAAACATGATCAGATTTACAAAATCATACACAGAAATACTATATTTTTGGTTCAATGAAGTCCATATCATAATAGGGAAACTTTACTATCGAGTCACAACCCAACCCCAAGAAAGGACAACTTAATACACGACACTCTACTCATTGAAGAGTCAGAAAATTTATAATCCCGTCTTGTGATTTTTGAAAAGGGGAATGCATATGCAGTTGAAGTGTATGCAACCATACCTCCGCATTGAATAGATAAACTGTCATTTGAAATGTTAGAAAATTGAACTAAACAGTCTACAACTCATTCTAAAATGATCACAATATCACAAGGCCTACCATTAGTATTTACTCTTGAGTATGGAGTTGAGAAGTGGTGGCCACACCCACTGCAAACTCAAAGATAATGTGTTGTGAAAGTCCTCTTCTCAAGGTGAACCATAACATGTCACTTTCACAATCCTTCATTATAGGGTCAACCAGAGTATGCTATGTTCTTACTTTGGCTTTCTTTTCAAATCCAATGCTCGAATCTAATCATTCATTGTTGCATTTCTATCAGAAGAAAGTTGGCAAATGTCTTGTTTTTTCAATAATCCGTAGGACCGTTAGTACTACAAAGTCTACAGATGAGACTGCAGGGTCCACAATCAATCCTATAATCATCATCATCATCTTCTTCTTCTTCTTCTTTAATAACCAAAAATCGACCCAACCGAGTATCATTTAAACAAGAAGCTAAAAAGCTAACAATCACCTGCAAAGAATGTTTATCGAAACAATCATGTTGTTTCTTCCCAGATATTCCAATCACTGAAAACTTCCCCATCAGAACTGTTGTCATGAAACCCTGCTATAAACTTAGTTGATTGGTAAATTGTTTTGTCTAATAATAAGCATATAGTGGGTTCCATCTCCCATCAATGAATTCCAGATTGGAAACTATCAGTGGCTTAAAATGATCCATTCCCATCAATTACAATCTTAGTTGGATGGTATCGTCATTAAACCAAGTCCCTTATTTCAACCCTCGAGGGTCTAAAATTCTATAACTTTGACTAATAGGCCTTCTACTTATTAAGCCAGATTAAATCTTTCTTTTGTCCAATTCAATGCGATACAATCATGGCAAGTTGAGAGAATAGAAGAGAATGTAACAGATTAAAATACTCGTTCGCTACCGACATTCCGAAAGGGATTGGTAGGGAGAAAATTTTGACAGACTTTTATATATAGACCACCACACTTTGTATTTCACGTCTTATTTATCTCAAATGCTAGCTGGACTCCAAATGTCATGCATCTAGTTCGAGATTTATGTTTTCAAATGGGGTGGCACTACTAATCTTTGATTATGATCCTCTTGAATTTAAACTATTTTTAATTTGATCAAGTGTTATCATTAAATTTATGGAATTCACTGCTTAAATCTAATAATAAAATTTAAAAACTTTATAAGAAATAATTGAATTTGATCGAAATAGATAAAACTTATCTCTATAAAGAAAGCATTGCCCCTTTTTCTTTCCCCTCCACATTCCCAAAGGAGTGAATAGACTGAAATAGAAATTGATTTAGCTGAAAAAGGAAGGAGAGAGAAAATGGGAATACCGACCAGCTGAGCTAAGAGGACACGTGGAGAAGAGCCACAGAACAATATACTTTCCACTAACCGAACATTCAGGGTTCAAAGTCTTTACGTTTCTAATCGATTTATTCACTAAAAATTTCAAGAAAAAAGTGGTCACCTTTCCACCTCACCAAACAATAAACTAGTCTTATGCACAAATTCACCACTATAATCACTATCCCACCACTCACCCCCCTAGTTTGCCACCACTCAACCACCACATAATTGGTGTTCTAATCCATTGGGACATTTCTATGAGTGGAAAATAGTTGGGAGGAATAAAATATCAAAGGTTTCGAAGTTCAAGTTTTATTGTTCATCATCCAATCTATATGATACGATGAGTTGTATCATCCATCTATATTCTATATTATAGTAGTGGGTCTAGAATACTCCTTATAATCTCGGATTAGGATAGGATTCAATAGTAAAACTCTGTCATTGTGAATTAACTATCAACGATTTGGATAACAAAAATAATTTTTGAGCAAGATTATATATATATATATATATATAACCTTCTCAAAATTTATATTTAACGAGAATCTCATTCACCGGACTATATATCTATATTTTTATAATATTCCACTGGAACTATAGATTATGCTATTTTCTAGTGTAATATGCTTTGGGTAAACGTCATTTGGAGTACCATATGATCCAAAAATGGAATTTGGTTCATGATCAATTTAGTACATCTAGGACCAAGGCTAATGTACAAACCTACTTTGACATTTTCTCTGAGAAAGGCCCACACTAGCTCCTGTACCACTGGTCCTTTGCTATTTTTGACGTATTAACAGCTTTCAAATTAAATGCTATTAAATTTTTCTTCACTATAGTACAAGGAAAAGTTAGAGAGTTCGCCGGGCTTTCAAATCATGAAGAAATATCTAGATTGTTAGCTCTAGAAAAGAGCAGACATTTACAGTTGAAGTCAACCTTAAGTCGCTTAAGGTTAAATTCGACGGCTGCTAAACCTTCGACAACCTAAGCTCCAAAAAAGTTACAAGAGCAATGTTACATGAATTTAAAAAATAAATTTAAAAAATTAATTTGATAATTTCAACCATTAATTTCATTGTAGGTCTCAACATTTATTAGGACCTACTACCTATTCAATGGATGAGATTATCAAGTCAATTTTTTAAGTCTAATTTTTAAGTTCATCTAACATTACTCAAGTTACAAGGTATAAATTTAGTTTTAATAAATAATTAGACAGGAAACAAATCTGACCCACTAGCCGTCATAATTGTTTTTTGTTAAAAAAATGCAAATTGCCTAAACATAGTATGAATACATGTATGTATGTATGTGATTTGTACGTTGAAGTAGAAAACAAAAAATTACGTACCATTTGCGAGATCAAGCAGAAAATCAGCAGGATTCATGGGAAAAGACGGCGAGAACCCAACAGACTCAAAGTAACTCATGGCCTCACTTCCCTTCCCAAAATACAGACACCTTCCCTCCGACAAGACCAGAACCAAGTCAAACATCTGGTAAACCCGGCTCGACGGCTGGTGAACCGACGTCACCACCGTCTTCCCCTTCTGAGCCACCGTCCCCAGAGTCGAAAACAACCGATACGCCGTCGTCGAGTCCAACCCCGAAGTGGGTTCATCAAGGATCAACAAGCTAGGGTTTATCAGCATCTCATGTGCTATACTCACTCTCTTCCTCTCTCCTCCCGAAACGCCTCGTATGAAAGTGTTGCCAATGATCGTGTTCTCGCATTTTACCAAACCTAACTCGGAAATCACTGAGTCGGCCATGGAGATTTTCTCTGCCTTGGAGAGAGAGTTTGGCAGGCGAAGAAGAGAGCAGAAAACTAGGGTTTCGCGTACTGTGAGATGTGGGTAGAGGACGTCATCTTGCGTCACGAACCCGGTTCGTTTCAAGACCGGTTTACTGAGTTTCCGGTTATTGGCGAGGACTGTTCCGGTGAGGTTGTGTCCTTGGAGTCTCCCTGCAAGTGCGTTGAGGAGCGTTGATTTGCCACTGCCGGATGGGCCGAGAACAGCTAGGATTTCACCTGGGGACACCATTCCTGTGATTCCGTTCAAGATCGTCCGCTCTTGAATTGAGACCGTCGAACTTTGATCAGCGGAACACGTGGGTCCCCTACTGAACACCCTTTTAAAACTTCCATTGCTCTTGTTTTCTAGCTTTACCCTGTAACACACGTCCATAAACTGCATGACAAAAACGCAAACAGAAAAGTCAATTTTGATGGTCAACTAAGTCTCTTGATTTTCTGTCCCCGAGTCAACCAGGTTAACTCAGAGTCAATTTATTTTTTATTGGTAATACGATAAATCACAGTGCCTACATTTTTATACTCTGGATGTTTGCCCCAAAGAATATATATATATATATATATATATATATATATAAATGTTAGATATTGGATGTTTGTCTGACCAACTCCTAAGAGAGACGTTTATCAAGTCAATGAATTACTACTAGGTTAGTCCCTCGGTGTATATATACCTTGAGGGTGATAGGATAACAGGAAGAAAGTATGGATTGGAAGCCTTGGGAGTTGGATGCCCGACAAGGTTCTGTGGACAGATCTCCATTTGGTGTTTCTGCGTCACCAAACCTTGGCATTTTTTCGCTGGCACTCTCTGAAGAAAAGGAGAGGAGAAAGAAATGTTGGGAGGGAGAGGGAGTTTTGGGAGAGAGAGAGAGCGCGAGCTGGATGGAGAGAACAGAGGGCTCTAGCTTGGAGGCCTATTTATTTGGTTTTGAGCTCCTAGTGGTTGCCACGTCAATATGAAATTCCCACAGCACATGCTACGTGGCATTAGACCCAAAACCCACCTGTCCCTTCTTTGTTAAAGTTTGCGCTCATGAAAACTAGCCAATATTAAGCGCCGTTCCACTTACAAATATCTTTTCCATCTCTCTCTTACATAAGAGAGAGGGAGAGAGTTGGACAATCTTGGGACAAATTTTCCTATCTTTTTTTTATAATTTTAAATAGTAGCTTTGTAGTTTTCAAAATTATAACAACACCCAATCAATTTTTTCTTTGCTTTTCAATTATTATTCTGTTTATAACTGAAACTAAAATGAGCTGATACGTTATCTGAACTAAACACCTTATAACCTAAGATGAGCAGCGTTAGAGCTCTAACAGACTCCTAAATTCATGGGACAAAATTAAGAGATATTAATCAATAAGGGTCTAACTATAATGAGGAAAAATTATTTTTGAGAATTACCTTTTTTTTTTAACAGTCATAGATTTTTTTGGCTGAATAGAGAGAGATTCAAAGTACTTGGTGTTTGTGTAGAGAGAGGGGGGAGAGAGAGACTGAGCGTTGGGTATTGGAAAAGTGTGAGAGACCTAAAAAAGGGCACCGGAATATAAGCCTTTACCGAGGGTACATTCCAGAGGAGACACGTCAAGGGTGATACACCGTTTGCCCTACTGTGTTCTTCAGTGGGTTGCAGACTAAAGCGACAGGAGCTTTACGTCGACCGTGACGCAAGAGCAATCCATTGTACTGCGTGAACTCCATTTTCTCAACAAAAATACGGACCCTACCCTCATCTTTCATTGTTTCTGAGGTTCAGGTACATAGTAATCTAGACTATAAGGCTGAGCTACCATTGAAAAACTGAACAATGATACCGGCAGGGAATGCCTACAAAATGAGCATCAATTACAAGAAGAAACACACGATCAAATCATCAAAGACCCATGATTTGCATATTTTTAAGGAGTAGTGATTAGTATAATTTGGAATAAGAATTATTAGTGATGATATAAAATTAATTAATGATGAAATAAAGAGGGTTCAACACAAATAAGCACAAATATTAGGTAGTTCGGTCTGATTGACTTACTCCATTGCGTATGACGATGGTGACTAGAGCATTTTATTACTTGTGAGGTGTAATATGCTGAGATATGTGTGATACACCTCATGTATACGTGAGACTTATAATTCACAGGAGAGTACAACCTTCATAGCACCCCATAGTAGATTTTGATGGAGGCGCCATCATGGGGAGCCCTGATTAAGGCATTACCATCGTGACAGAAGTAGATTATTCCGTGATGTTGGCATAATGGACGAGGTGGTTGAGGCTTGCATGATTCTCTTCTTAAGATGGAGATCTCACATACGTCACTAGTAGGCTGGATTTTTCAAGACGATAGGTTTGGTCCTTGTTGTCTTGTATTCTCGATCTCGGCTAGGCTGCATTTGTGACCTGAGTCTGATCTGTATTTCTAAACTAAGTTTTTGAGTTGGGCCTAGATTGGACCGGGCCTATCAATTAGTATTATAGTTAAGACTGATTTATCAATCTCTTATTACGAATATTACAACTCAAATTAATGAAAGTGTTCTCTTTTGTTAATACCGATAACTTTTATTGATTGAATTCATCTAAGAAAATCCTGATCCCTATTCAAGCAGGCACCTAGAAAGATTATGTTGAAAGGATTACACTTGTTGATCTCCGAAGAAATCTTTTTTAAACCAAAATATGAATACAATATTCTAAAATAAATAAACAATACTAAATTCATCAAATTTTTAATCCCAAACTAATGTGAGACGTTGGATCAATAGGTCCCACAAATTTTTACTAACCATCCAACAACTATGAGTGTGTCAGATCATTTGAAATTTAAAATTTGGTAAAAGTTTTAATAAAAATGTACAAAAAAATAATTTATAATCATGGATCTTGGTTGATTGATTTATAGTTATAAATTATAAAATTAATAAATTAATATAAATAATAAAACAATTTTTTTATACGTTTCACTTTCTATTAGGCAAAAAATAAAGGTATAGTAGTAAAAATTTATTTTTTGGCACCATAATCAAATCGGTTAGATGTTCTTGAAGAATCTAAAACATGGAATGATTACCTAACAAAATATGATTTAATCTATCTAACTCGCTTTATAAATAAATTGTGCTTAGCAGGGTATATTCCATGAACCAAACGAGTTGTGGATATATATATATTTGTCCAAACAAAAAAGCGTACTTAAATAAGAAGAGGAGGACTCGGCATTAGAAAAAACAAACCCTCTGCCTTAATTTTCTTTTTGGTACCCATTGTCTTGATTGAACTTGGCCCTGTTGTATGTTGATTAATCAAAAAGTTTATTGATTTATTCACCCCATTTCCTTTAGTAGAAAGCTATAATAATAACTTCACGAGGTGGTTCAAGTGGTAATAGTGACGATTTGTAAACTCAGATGTCATAAGTTCGAATTTTGACAACTTCTTGGAATCAAGCCACGAGGGATAAATCCCTCATAAATACCCAGTCCCGGCATGGATGCCTTGCCATTGATCGGATCAAAGATGAGATTAGTTGAGGTTATATGTTGATGCCCTTAACAATAAGCCCAATTTATTCTTCTTCCTCTTATTTTTCTCTCCAAGACTGTCCTAGACTTCCTAGGGTTGAAACAACATGTATAAGAATTCTAAAATAACTCCTTAGAGCATTTATAGTGACAAAATAGGAGAAACACACTCAAAAAGGGTCGGGGATGGACAAATTTCTGTCTCGTGCGTCTGGACGCGCATTTTGTCCCAAAATTCTGACTTGAATTTGACCTAGTTAGAAGTCGATTTACAAAATATTAATGAAATACACTTTTGTAGCCCTTGAAGTCTACTTCCAATTTCGTGAGAATTAGCTCAACTAGAGTTAATGGTAAACATTTATGGCCAATAAACCACGCTCCCTATAGATTTTCTACTTACTGCATTTGCAACCACTTTGTTTTCCTTGGATGATAATGCAATTTCATATCATAGTCATTGTTTAGCTCTAGCAATCTCTGTTGTCTCATGTTCAGGTCACTATGTGTGAATAAATACTTAAGACTCTTGTGATTTGTAGATATCTCATGTCTCTATAAAAATAATGCCCCCATATCTTCACTGCGAACGCCACATTTGTCAATTCTAAATCATGTGTTGAATAGTTTTGCGCATAGGGCTTCAACTGCCCAGAAGCATAAGTCATAACCTTCCTACGTTGCATCAATACATAACCCAACTCTTTCCTTGAAGCGTCACAATAGATATCATACACACCAGCCTCTACAGGTGTGGTACGAACCGGAGCAGAGACCATTCTTTTCTTTGAGTCGTTAAAACTTTTTTCATAGTCATCAATCCACTGAAAACTATCCTCTTCTACATCAATTGGGTCAATGGAATAGGTATTTTGGAGAAACCCTCCACAAATTTTCTAGACCCAAGAAACTTCGAATTTCAGTCACATTTGTTGGTTGAGGCCAATTTTTAATTGCTACCAATTTTTGAGAATCCATTGATACCCTTTCCTCAGAAATCGTGTGTCCCAAAAATGATACATTGGCCAACCAAAACTCACATTTCTTGAGTTTGGCATAAGGTTTCAATCTCAAAGAGTATGTAGAACAATTCTCAAATGTTGTTTGTGTCCTTAGAACTCTTCATGTACACCAAGATGTTAGCAATAAATATCATTACAAACTGATTCAAGTACTACTTAAACCTTGTATTAATGAGATCCATAAAGGCTGTTGGTGCATTAGTTAGCCCAAACAACATTATAAGAAACTCATAGTCCCATAACAAGTGTGGAAAGTAGTCTTAGACACATATTTCACCTTTATCTTCAACTCGCGGTAACCTGTTCGAAGGTCAACATTTGAGAATAATTTAGCACCCCTTAGTTGGTCAAACAAATCATCAATGCAGGGAAGGGAATACTTATTCTTGATGATTACTTTGTTTAACTCCCTGTAGTCATTACAAAGTTTCATGCTCTAGTCTTTTTTTTCCACGAACAATGCTAGTGCTCCCCATGATGACTCACTAGGTCGAATAAACCCCAAATCCAGCAAGTCTTGAAGCTAGACCTTCAGTTCTCTCAACTCCACTGGTGCCAATGCTATAAGGAGTCTTAGAGATAAGACCTGTAATGGGTACCATGTCAATAACAAGGTCAATCTCCCTAATGGGTGGCAACCTGATATACCTCCAAGACTACATCTGGAAATTTCCTCACTATTGGTATCTCTTCCAAAAACACCCTCATTTTGTACACCAATAATGCTAGCAATGTACCCCGAAAAATCTTTTCTTAACATTTTTTGGGCTTGCACTTATGGAGATAAGACTAGGAAATGAAATAATTCATGTCCCCTCACAACTAAATTCTCTTTGATCAGGAGGATGAAACTTGACTCTCTTTGTGAAACAACCATCGTATAGTGCGTGACTAACTAGTCCACACCTAATATCACACCAAACCACTAAAGTCTAAGAATACAAAATCAAATAATAACTGATGCTCTCCATTGTATACCCTACAGCATGGGTACACAAAATCTACTAACTCAAAACACCAATAGGAGTTTCCATAATGAAATCAAACTCTAGTGATTCAAGTTCCACACCCAATGTCATTGATACTCTAGGAGACACAAAAGAATTTATAGATCCTAGAATTTGATTAATGTTAGTCACAATTCATACAAAACTCATACTATTTGTTTTTTTATAACTATCTATGATTTGTACAAACAAAGCAAACTAACTAGTCTTAGTCACTACACTAATCATACTATTAACTAGCAGACATTGTTCTCTATCTCTCAACCTAAAGCCTACACAACTATTTAGATCCATCCTAATCCTCTTGTAATTTATAAACAT
The DNA here is from genome assembly GCA_023539305.1 of Ilex asprella. Lineage (NCBI taxonomy): Eukaryota > Viridiplantae > Streptophyta > Magnoliopsida > Aquifoliales > Aquifoliaceae > Ilex > Ilex asprella. Next base: position 12,295,911 of record CM042193.1, read on the forward strand.
ATTCTAATACCAAATTTGTCACACCCCCACCCCGAATCACGTAGGGTGGGCAACAAATCGGTCACTAAGGCCTTAACTAACCAATCCAATACATAATAAATGCAAAGTATAACGAAAGACAAATAGTAATATGATTCATTCCACACAACTAATGAATACCAAAGGAATAAACTATACATCATCCATTATTATTAAACCTAAGTAAAACCATAATCAAACCATTAGATTTACAAACTCCAAATATAAACAGCGTTTTTCCCAAAGCAATTAAATAATTGTCTGAAAATCATAAATAATACTTATTCCTGAAGACTTGGAATAGAATTAAACTTCAAGTCATTCAAGTTCTGGTTTTTCTATAGGCTTAGTCTTCACCGTAATCCTTATCTGAAAAATGTTAAATATTTGTATGAGCACAACGATTTATGAATAACAACCACTCCTATCAAGGTGTGAAAATATGTTCCACCATTTATATACAAGAAATAAACTTTGTTGTATAAGTATAATAAATGCACCCCCACCCTTCCTACACAATCATAATAAAAATGACCATATGTTCGCAAACAACTTTGTTCGATGATGCATTTATAATTAACTAATTTTATGGAATCCATTGTAAAATCTCAACCATTTTCATGGTCATAATACTATCAAGTTCAAGATTTATAAGCGTCATTGAAGGGAGGAGATCAAACATAAAAAATACATCATTTAACCTCCGTATGCACCTTCATTCTTAGGACAAATTTAATGACCTAGACACTCATGATAAACCCTTAGTTATT
>CM042193.1:12350007-12432108 GCA_023539305.1 Ilex asprella
AAAAACTCATTTCATCACATCTCTCCTCCCCATCGCTTTCTCTCTCTCTCTCTCTCTTCTCTTTCCTTTTTTGTATTAGACCACCCGACGACCATCGTTGCCTCTGCTTCCACCTCCATTGCTGCCTCACTCTCTCTATTATGTTATATGTGCTCCTTTTAGAAGACAAATGAGCATCTCTCTCTCTCTCTAAATGATGCTCTATGTGAAATCCACAAGACGATGCTCTCTCTTTGCCTCGCTCTTGTTCTCTGTGAAACTCAAAAGACAAAGACACTCTCTGTGTATATGTGCACAGATATGTGCATGTATACACAAATTTTTGTGTGTGTGCTATGTTGAGTGTGTGTGTGAGTGATGAGTCTGTATGTGTATTTGTGTTTATGTTTGTGTTTGAGATTGATTGTCATTTGGTATTAATTGAATTATTATTTGAAATTTTTGAAGTTGTTCACAAATTATCAGTTAATTAATACAAGGTCGTATTCCCTAGTTTTGTGGGTGGACATTCCAATTTTAACAAAGATAGCCGCCTTAGTACCAAAAGCCATGGAGAACGGTTTGGCCTCAGTAGGGGTCCTAATTGTGGTCCTAGTATTTATGTTTTTAAGCAGTGTCCGAAAGGTTGCCTCTGCTTGTCTATTTGCATGTGGGTGATCGGAAGAAGAATCGTGATTATGGATTTCAAGCTCAAAGCAAAATCCTTTGAACTTGTCATTGTCAAATTATTTTTCATTATCGCTAATGATAATTTTCGGGATGCCAAATCTACAAATGATTGATTTACACATGAAACCCTGGATCTTCTGCTCGGTGATAATTTCCAATGGTCCTACTTTGACCCATTTAGTGAAGTAGTCTATGGCAACAACTACAAACTTATTTTGTCCCTTTCCCATTGGAAGAGGTCCCACAATGGCAATCCCCTCTAGGCAAAAAGTCGTACGCTTACTATAGGAGTGAGTTGTACTGGGGAAAACTTTGGTACTGCAGCAAACTTTTGGCACTTCTCGCACTTTCTTACATAGCTTTGTCAATCCTTTTTCATTGTGGGCTAGCAGTGACCCTAATTCTTTTATCTGTTGTGCATGAGAATATTATACCTACTTTTGCTTTAATTTTCTTGCTCCATTTGTTGATCCTCTTATTCCTGCAATTGACTCTTCTTCTCTTATTAAGGTTCCTCAGCCTTTAGAGCCTACTACTAAAATTATCTTGAGAAGGTCTGCAAGATCGAAGAGACCTGTTATATCTGATGAATTTTATGTATATCTTGAAAAAAGTGATTGTCATATTAGTGATGTTGTTGATCATGTAATATACCATGATGTTGTTACTTATTCTTAGTCTAATAAGTGGTAGGTGTCAAGAAAAATAAGATGCATTCTATGGCACACAATGAAGTATGGGAGATTGTGAAACTTCCTGAGGGATGTAAGCACATTGATTGCAAATGGGTGTTTAAAACTAAAAGAGACTCCAAATGCAAGATTGAGCAATTTAAGCTAGTTTGGTAAGAAACAAATATAATTAGAGAGAATGTAAAAACTTTAATGAAACTTTTTTACCTATCTCTACTAATGATTATTTCATAATCTATCATGACATTGGTAGCTCATTTTGATCTATAATTTCATAAGATGGACGTGAAGATAGTCTTCCTGAATAATGAGTTTAATGAGGAAGTTTATATGACGTAACCTAGGGATTTAAGGAGAATGAGAAAGAACAATGGTCTGCAAGTTAAAAACGTCTATTTATAATCTCGACAGACTTTTCGTCAATAGTACTTGAAATTTGATGTGATTGTAAATTCACTTATATTTGTTGATAACAAGATGGATCAATTAATATATCTCAATGTCAATGAGAATAAATTAATTTTTCTTGTTCTTTATGTTGATAATATTTTGTTTGCAAATAATGATCTAGTCTTACTTCATGTTGTCAAGCAATTATTGTCTAAAACATTTGACATGAAAGATCTTAGGAAAACATCTTTTATGCTAGACATTGTGCATAATTATAAGCTATTGATAATTTCAGTCTAAGCCAATGTCCAAAAAATGATCTTGAGAATGAGTCTATGAAGAATATATCTTATGCATGCGTAATTGACAGCTTAATGTATGTACAAGTTTATATCTAGCCTGATGTTGCCTTTTGTTGTTAGTGTTCTCGGAATATATATTTCTAAATTAGGATTAGATTATTAGGTGGCAGCTAAGAAATTTATGAAATACTTGTAAAATTAAAAATTCATTTTAAGATATATTTTTATATTAGCTAGAAGAGCAAATAAACTCTTACAACTCCTTCTACTATGCAAGCTAAATTTGTAACTTGTTATGGAATTACAACACAAACTATATGGCTAAGAAATTTTATTTTAGGCCTAATGATTATTGATTCCATCTTTAGGCCACTAAAAAATTATTGTGATAATAGTGCAGTTATATTCTTATCAAAAAATAACTAAAATTTTAGTGGGTCTAAGTATGTCGAAATTAAGTATCTTTTAGTCAAGAATCTTGTGAAGAAATATGATATTGTGATTGAACATATATATACAGAATCAATGCTTGTTGATCATTTAACCAAATGACTAAGATCAATAACTTTTAAGAAATATATTGACAACATAAGCATTTTGGGGTCTTTTAATCTAGTTGGTTAATAAGAGTTTATTTGTGTTAAGAATTTTTATATTGAGTTAATTTCATTTGTGATATTTAATACTCATTATAGTTGAGGTACATTTATTCGATAAAAAATAATTTTTTGGATGATCATTCTTATTGGTAGCATTATATTCTTGATATGTTATATATGCCCACATTTATAACATATCATTTTATAAAAAATCTTAAAACTTGGTGTTTATCTTAATAATGACTGTTTTTTATCAATGGAGTATGTCTCTTATTACACCATTAAGAAAATCTAAAACTTTTTTTAAACCTTGCTCCCACAAACATTTGTAAAATATTTGGGTATAGTTTCATATTTTAAAATCAAATGGGATTATTTCATAAATTTAAAATTTAAGTCTCTTAACATATTGGATTTTAACTTGAATTCAATTTGAGTCAAAACTCTATTATTTAGATATGAATTGATAACTTTCACCGATCATCCAAGTTTAAATCAATTATATCTTATTTCACGAATTTAAATTTTGATATACCGAATTCTAATTTAATGGAGATATAATCTCATTTATTACATTCATATATGTGGATACATGATGAAATTGAGTATTACTTGATATAATTGATTCGAACTAAGAAATAATTTAATAAAATTCAACTCTAAATAATTCACGTATCCTTGAATATTTAATATTTATCTTATTTGGATATAGACTATTAAAAAAATTCATTGAATATTCATGTGAGATTAAAAAAATGTTAAAAAATCAAATTCAAATCTCTTGAAAATCAATTTGAATTTTATATGGTTGTTATGTAAAAATTGATCTAAATTTGCAAAAAATGTTGGTGATTGTTCTCTTCAAACTGTGGATTGAGGTGGTGATGGGTTGGAGTTTTATTCCACATCAGATAATTTTTGGGTGTGCGTGCGTTATTTAAGAACCTATGATATTTCTATTTTATAAATAAAAATATTATAGTGTTCTCTAGTAAAAAAAAACTGTGAATTACCCCTACAGTAGAACAACATTGGCTTCGCCCTTGACGAAATCTTTAACCTTAAAAATCCAATTTTGTGATCTAATACATTTGAGGATTAGTAATTGACCTAATAATCATCATCCCGTGAATAGAACCCAATAATCATCGTCCTGTAACTATTCACGGATTCAAATCTCATTCTCCACTTTCTACCATAGCTACTAATAAAAAAAAAAGATCTATTTATATTTTTTCTGCTAAAATAACGTAATGAGCTTCATTATAATTTGAAAAAAACTGTTTTGCAGAAGTCTTGGTATAAATATTGTATTCCAAATGCATGTGCACCGCACATTAATGAAAAAAAATATTTTTTTAGACCTATAAAATGAAATGTGTGGCATTTATAGACTTACAGGGTGTGTTTGGTATGGGGGTTTGGGAACATGGGTTAGGGAGTAAACCCCCTTAAACTCATGTTTGATATGTACAAAGTGGGGATAGGATTTCAAACCCGGCCTGATCATGGCCCAGTCATGAAACCCTCATTCATGGGTTTTATGAAACTCAAGGGGGGGTTTCACGTGTGGGTTTGGGGGTTTAACATACAAATGACATTTATACTCCTATATATTCTATATACTTCATATATACAAATTAGGTAAAGGATAAAATAGTCATTTATATAAAAATATATTACCATAGTAATCATATATTCATGCACATACCAAACATGGATATGGACAACATTAAAAGTTGAATCTCATCTTTGACTCAAACTCGAATTTCATCAAGTCAATCTAAATTCATCCCAAAAAATATACCAAACACGTGCTTAATGTATTGGGACTATTGAATTAATAATATTGAGACCCAATAAAAATTTAATATTGAAAGTCACTAACAATTTATGGGCAATTGTTAAGTTGCTGATGCTGATAGCATTGCTTCCTTTGACCAGTTCGTGTTGAACGAAATCGCAGGAAACCTCCGGGGTACATAACCCTAGCCGTTCGGTCTCTTCGCTTCTTCGTTGACGCTCTCGTCAAATTGACGCTCAGTCTCATCTCCGGGATCGGTACTGGCCTTATACTGTGAGTTACTTAGCAATTAACTTCAAGATATTTGTGTTTTTGTGTTTCATATATTATGTATGTCTATGAAAGATTGCTCGGTAACAAATGTCATAACTTGACCATTTCTGTAACTATTTTGAGGAATAGTTTTGTTTCGGTAATCTAACTTAGTGTCTAAGATAGTAACAGCTGTATAATTCATGATATGGCTTTTTGTAGTAGCAATTATGCCATGGTTTGGAAGTTTTTTGAAGGGTAATGGTATTAAGAAGAGTCTGCAAAGATTAAATTTTACTTAGTCCGGAAAAGGGGATTGGAGTATTTAAAAACTTTTGGAGTGCGAGTATAGTAACTGGAAATTTAGGCGAGAAACACATGGATTTTTGTTATCTTTTCTTTTTTTGGTAGGAAAGCGACTGGCTAGTGTTGGTTTTGACTAAGGCAAATGTGGGTTCTACTGGCTGAGGTAGATTGGTAGCAAAATTAGCATACAATATTTGTGCAAAATGAGGGAAATTGTTGGCCAATTGGCTGTAATCTTCTCTAAGTACACGTCTTTTAGAGAGGTAGGTGGGTGGGTAGGTAAATGCATTCATCCCTCCAGGTTGTTAAGTGGATTTTGTGTGTTACCTTGTTTACAATGCTAGTAGTTTTCTTTCCTTGCTGCTTATTTGATTGGCTTGGTTAGTATTTTTAGGTCTCTAGACGCCCATGTTAATGAATGCAGTGTTTCATCTATTTTTTCTTCCTTTTTTTGTGTTTCGTGTGAGCAGGAACTGGTAAATCTTATTGATAATGGAAAACTAGTACATGGGGATGAGAAATTCACCCAACAAAGAGGAAATAAAAGAGAAAAATATGAAGTTACACGTGGCATACAGATTTATAGGCCTTTCTAATTAAGAACAAAGGGACTCTTGCAAAATCATGATTGGTTGATACAACGGTACTTCAAAAGATGCCAAGAACATGGTTTGAATTTTCGTTTTGTTTCGTGCAAAACATCGAAATGTTTCAAAAGTAAAGTCATCCGACACCAACCAGTTGTATTTTCGAAATGATTATGTTTTGTACAAAATGTTTCATAAAATTTTGGGCAAAATTTAATGTTCTGCCATAAAATCTATTCAGAACCAAATAAATAAGGGCACAACTTTTGCAGCAAATCTGTTAGACAATATATGAAATGTATCTGATTCTTGTCTGAGAATGTCACTTTTGGGCTGCATATAGTGGCTGATTCATTCTCTCACTTTTATAAAACTGAATAATGATGTCATGTCTATGTATTGTGTTGACCAACATCCATCATTGAGGTCACATGTAAACATCAGCTCCCAACTTCATTTGGAACCACAAATTGCTAAAATTGTTTCCTTCTAAAATTATGGGGTCAGAAACGAGGTAGCAAATATTTAGATGTTTCCTTGAGAGTTATACTTGATTTTATGAGGTATACGAAATTCACACCTATTTGGCAGAGCCTAAGAAAGTATTTCAAGAAGAATGGAATACATTTGTATTGTCATTAATTTTGAAAAATGGTCAAGGATTGTAACTCCAAATATCAGTATAATTGGTTTATTATTGTTTGTTTACAATTCCAAGTGTTTTTATTCGTTTCTTACAATGTTTTTGCAGCGTTTCTGAAAAGTTCTATTTTTTAAGTAACCAAAACATGTCTCATCGAAATGAAACTCGGAACCATTGCCAAGAAATGAACTATTTTCAATTGATCATCCTCATCCTTTTTTTATCAAAAACAATGTATTTTCATTAATAGAAGGAAAACATTACTAGTCCTCCTTTAAAGAAAAAATACAAGATTTTCAACCTGTCATAATCAAGAGCAATGAAACTTACAAAATTCAAGGGCCCCAAAGACCAAAATGAAGTCAAAAGCGTATTCCTTCCCATGACTGCCTCAAAATTGTTTTTAGAAAATTCTTACATTCCTATATAACCATTAGTTTAAAAAAGAGCAAACACAGCGCATCCCCCAGGTGATTTAGTTTTTTTCTCTTTCCAAAACTTGAAATATTGATTTCGAATTTAGCCATGCTAGAAGAAGGATGTTTCAACCACATTTTTAATTGTGTAGACCCATTTATACAGACAAGTCTCAATTACACTTGGACACTGCTCTAAAGAGTGCCTCTTGTCTCGCAAATGGAAATAATTTCTCCCACCAATTAGAAAGTAAAAACCTGTCCAATCTGTAACACAAAGTGCATCTTTCATTTGACAATCGTGGATCAATTGGCCTGCTCTCCCACAAGCACCTTCTTAATTCTTGGCCTAATTGGACTATAAATCTTTGTCCACAACCCCTCACTATAATTCAAAATTTTCAATTAACTAAGATTGTAAATATTCCAACAGGCACGTTCGAACCTATCACCATCCTTTCGTTACAAATAATTAAATACTTACAGATCTCCCCCAATATGGTAGAAAAGTCCACTTTAATGACTAACTTCCCGCACATTAGTAATAAGTATTGTACCAATTGATTCTTAGTTAGAGCCGGTGTGCAGAAACAATTTCATTTTCAATTTGGAGATATGCTTGCTCTGATACACGTCACCATGTAATTCCATATCAATTCATCAATACTATCATTATCAACATCTCTCCTACTCAATGTTATTTAAAGCGTAAGGCGACCCGAGGCACTAAGATCTCCTAAGGCCTAGGCAAGATACAAAGCTAAGGGCTAAATATTGAAGTTTTAACTTTTCAAATGCTAAATATTAAAATGCGACAAAAAATATAAACATCCAAATTCAAACAAGCACCAATAATATCTTATATTCTTACCATTTGAAAACACATAAGGTATAAACCGAATTGTTAGAGCAACTAAACATTCACTAAATGCTTCCATCAATTCTAAAGAGCGCAAAATTATCATCAGTACCAAGTAAATCATCTTTTTCCTTGTTACTATATTTATTTTCTTATCCATTGTCCTCCTCTACCTCATTTGAATCCATTTCTTGCTTATCTATGAGTGGAAATGTATTCAATGATCTTGAAACCATTGGTGTTGTCCGAAAGGTTGATGTTGATCTAGTCTTTTGCTACTTTCTACAACTCCAACAATATCACATGAAGTCAAAGAATCATGATCAAACATGGGTTCATTATCTTCATCTAATTCTTAATCCATTGTTCCAAGCAAAGTTTTAGTTTAAAGGCATATATATATATATATATTCCAATTTTTTTTCCAATTGAGTAGATGAAGTGGTTCATAAAATATCAACAAAGTTAGAAAAAATAAATAGTGAAATACTCACTTGTGTCTCCTTTCGCTCAAGTGTAAGACAATCGTAGTTTTTCTCAACTCGGCTTTGCCTCGTTTGAATTGCCTTGTCTGACACCACTCTACCTTAGCTCGCCTAATGGCTAGACGAGTGCCTTGGCGCGCTTTTGATGACATTGCTCCTACTTACATCTACAACAATGAATGTAATATCATCTACCCTCAGTTTTTCCAAACTTCTTCCCCTATTTTGCCAACATTGTCCAGCTCTTTTACAGATTCTGCTTGGACACTCCGTCCACCTCAGTTTTCAAATTAATCAAATCAATTCTACCTGCATTACCCAACAATTTTGTCACTCTAATACATTGTTCTCTTCTATTTCCTACCATTTCAACCCATGCACAATACGAATCATCCTATAACTCGTTGGAAAAAGAAAAACCTAGTGTTCTTCCATTTCAAAGGTTCTCAATGGATTCCCCCAACCAATTATGGATTCCCCTAACCAATGTGCACAACCCATTTTCATCAAAAATGGGAAACAATCACTCTGAACTCTCTCTCACTCATGTGAATAGCTTGGCCATTCGATTTCTTATCCACTTCCGTGAAAAATGGTTTCTGCCCTATTCTCACCCTTTTATAAATGTTCATCCTATTCCACATCAGCTTGTGCCTGCATCTCTGTTAGGAAATTATGTAATTGGTAAATTATGTGAGTTCCATGTAATGTATTTCAACTAAATCCAAAAGGTCATAATGCTTATGAAGATGGAGATTGAAGCAAGATCGGAAAAAGAAGTTTAAGCTTTGTGATACATTCAAAGACCTCTTGGAATCCATCAAGTTTAGGCGAGGTACCAGACCTTAGATACGTTAGTGACGTTGGATTGGTTTTGATTTCAGTGTATAAAATGGATTTAGATTCAAATTTGCACTTGTTTTGTTATTAAAATATTTTTTGAACTTGAAAAGATGATTTTGAAACATTATTAGAGTCACGACTTGGAGTTTTGTTGAGTAACTTCTTTTGGGACTCAAAAGGTTGAGTTTTGACTTGGTTTTAGACTTAAACAACCAATGGAGACCGCTTGATGGTCCTTGGCCTTGTGCTCGATCAATCCCTGTTATTGAAAATTTTCTAGAGACCTCTGCTTGATGACCACTTGATGATCAGTTGAGCGGTCTCCCTTCGAATTCCAATAGAGTAGACGACTTGAGCAGCTCATCGAAAAATTGAGTTGGCTTGTTTTCCAATTAAACTCTACTTTTGATGCTCATATATGTGGGACCGTATTTTTACACCTTAAGGATTTCGAGAGAGGTAAGAAAAGAGAGAAAAAACTAAAGAGAAGAACCTTAGTCTTCGCAAACTCAAAAGGCCATCTCTACATAGATCATTCTAGTGATTTGACTTAGATTATTCATGAGATAGAGAGAGATCTTGTAGAACACCCATAAACCTTCACAAATTTAGAGATATTTGGTAGATTCCAAGTTTAAAAGAAAATTCTAGGGTTGAAGAAGGAGGATTTCAAGGCTTGAAGAATGATTCCTTGGCGGATTGTGGACTTGGTTCGTGGAGCTAATCACAAGTGTTCAAGAATTCGTGGTGGATTCTAGAGTTGAAGTTCAATACTAGAAAACATCTAATCATAGAATTAGTTGAGGTATAAGTCTTTGAGTCTTATAACCTAATTTGAAGTTTAAGGGTCTGTTTAGTTAGAAAGAAACTGATGATGCAAAGTGCAAACTGTAACAAGTGAAGTGAAAGAAAGAGAAATTTATTTTCTTGTATGCATTTGATTAAAATGAAAAGTTTGCTGAAAAAAATATGTAGAAAAATTGGTGTAAGTACTAAATTATCCTTATCATACCAAACTAACACATACACAATGATAGAAATTACAATATGGGCACAACAATGCATTTGATTACAGAAAACCACCGAGAATTTTATTAGCAAATCTTTTTGCTATATTGACTCAGAACTATTTGGTCATATATATTTATATCATCTATTAATTAAACCCGGTGCTTGGTTAATATGGGTAAGTATGGGTGGAATATTACGTCACCTTGGTTTTGTGAAAATCGGGCGTGAGTCTCATTTTGCTGTGTAGCTTTTGTTGCCGGCTTCTTGTTCGCATGGTCTAAGGAGAAGAGGAGGAGAAACCAATTGTGGGCAAAGGCATAACATGTGGGCTACCTGTGGCTGGAAAAAATATTTCCGCGCTGCTTTTGCAAGGAACCAAAAGCTAGATTTACAAGAAAATTTAGTTGGCCTCACACACCACTTTCCTGTATTTTCTACCAGTTTCTTTCTAAACAAACATGGAAAAATTTTAATTTTTTTCTCGTTGTATTTTCTATCATTTTCTAGCTAACCAAACGAAGCCTAATGGATTAGTTTAGCTAGACTTGTTCCCATGGTTTTTTACCCGGAAGGGTTTTCCACATTAAAAATTTCTTGTGTTTTGGATGCAAGATTTCTTGTTTTATCTTTTTAAACTTGCAATTTTTATGATCCATTGAGTTGCTTGAAGTAATAAATTGTTGTTCTCCTTTGTGAGTGTTTGTTTGAAATTAGGGATTTTGGTGTAATTGCACATAAGTTGCATATAGGTGTTGAATAGGTTTTAATTTGGGCCTAAATTCCGCACCGAGTATATAAAACCTATTTACCCCCTTTCTAGGTCATTTATACACTAGATTTCAGCGTTGGGGTACATCCTTTTGCACATGCAATCTCAAATAATTGGAGCTTTGGGGTGCAAGTTACAATGATTCTTCTGATTTGTGGAAAATTTTGGATCTATATTAAACGCAGTCACATTGCATATATATGCTCTTTTTCTTAAATAACTTGGTTAAGAAGCAACTTATTTGGAACTAAAATTTATTGTAACCCCACTTCCTCCATCCTTAACCACCACATTGTCTTAAAAAATTCTTCCGTTCTTTTCTAAGCCTATAGCCCCAAAAATTTCCAACCCCACATATATCCTAAAAGAACAAGCTTTCTTAATCATTCCAAAACCGTTAAACTCATTCACAAATATCACGTCGCAAGAAAATGGTGATACACCAGATCTCCACCGGCATGAATTTCCTTCTCCATATTATTGAAAATGGTAAGCATTGCATCCGGACAGTGTAGGAGGAGATGATCAAGAGTCTCATCACTCTTCCTGCTCATAATACACCTGTACAAATAAAGGGAATAATGGGATCTTCTATCTAAATCAAATCATTACTATTGAGTCTCTTAAGAAATTATTCGTGTGAATACTTAAACTTGAAGTGACACTTTTACTTTCCAAATCATTTTAGTGTTTCATCCTGTAACCTTCCATGAAGTTTCCACTTAAGGAATTTACTGTACTGCTACAAGCCTACAACTCATAAAAATTACTTACGAAGCCATCGACTGAATTGTTATTATTTTTCTGAAGTCCTAAAGAGTTTTCCTCATAAGGCCCTATTCCACCCCTTATCATAGTGAAAGCCATTTTCTAGGACAGTTGCCATGAACAAGCTTATTATCTTTGGCATTCATGGATAGAGAACCCATTCCTGTGGTAAATGCATCTTCTATAATTATGCAAGTATGTTGATAGTAAGTTCCCTTTTATGCCCCTTCTGCTCTTGCAATCTGGAGTCCACTGTCTGATTGGATGCAATCATTTATGGGCGTCCAAGTAGTTTCTGAGTTGAGGTTCCCTGGCTATGTTAATATGTGATCTCTCTGAGTCTCAGGAGACAGGATTAGAAACTTTCTATTGTGATTCTCTCCATATAAGATTTGATAAAAGATTAAGCTGATTACATTGATATGGATTCTTATGCATGATGACTTTGAGACTTACCTTTCTTCCTCATTCTGTGGTTGGGTACTTGGGTTATGGTGTCTACACTGGGTTCAGTTGGGAACTTCAGTGAGTTGGGGTATTAGGGGAGTAATGTGCTTAAGGGTCATGCTCCTTTCAGTTTCTAGATTGACAGATATGTGTGGTTTCTATGGCAAGAGTTATTTGCATTGTTGTTCTGCTTTGACAGAGGTGACCTTTGATTATTTTTTGCTTGGTATTTTGGATGTGGATATATATAATTTCAATATTGGGGTGGTCCTTATTTTTCCATAGCCATTGATGGTGTTGTTATATTTGGACTATAATGGGGTAAAGTGCTAAGAGATGCAACTATGAGGGTAAAAATACAATTTGTCCTTTTTATTTTGGTTACTAAAGTGGTACGTCTTCCGTGTCCATCTTTAATGTCCAAAATTCTTTGGTATGGACTTATTTTATTTTATTTTCAATCTGATCTGATAGATGTCTCGAAGGTATGATAGCCGTACAACAATCTTCTCCCCAGAAGGTCGCCTCTATCAGGTTGAGTATGCTATGGAAGCTATTGGAAATGCAGGATCTGCCATAGGAATTCTAGCAAGAGATGGAGTTGTCTTGGTTGCTGAGAAGAAAGTAACTTCCAAGCTCCTTCAGACCTCAAAATCAACTGAGAAGATGTACAAAATTGACGATCATGTAGCATGTGCTGTGGCGGGAATTATGTCTGATGCGAATATTCTGATCAACACTGCCAGGCTCCAAGCTCAGCGCTATACTTTTGCTTACCAAGAACCAATGCCTGTTGAACAACTAGTTCAGTCTCTATGTGACACCAAGCAGGGCTACACACAGTTTGGTGGGCTCCGACCTTTTGGAGTTTCATTTCTGTTTGCGGGGTGGGATAAAAATTTTGGCTTCCAGCTTTACATGAGTGACCCGAGTGGCAATTATGGTGGTTGGAAGGCTGCAGCAATTGGAGCAAATAACCAAGCGGCACAGTCGATGCTTAAGCAGGACTATAAAGATGATATCACTAGGGAAGAGGCTGTGCAGCTTGTACTCAAGGTACTCAGTAAGACGATGGACAGCACAAGTCTTACTTCGGAGAAGCTTGAACTGGCCGAGGTGTTCCTTTCTTCTGGAAAAGTAAAGTACCAGATAATGTCGCCTGAGTCCCTGAGTCAGTTGCTAGTGAAGTCTGGATTGACCCAACCTCCTGCCGAGGCCTCTTAGTTTACTGTACTTTAATTTAGACCAAGTTTCAGGACTGATTTGGTTTATTCCGTACACCACGATACATGCTTATTTCTGTGGGACATGAAAAACTCAGATGATGAATTCCTGATGTAATTGTGTTTTATGTAAAATGGAATGTCTGCGTTTCTGCTGAAATGGGATGTTTTCCGGTTCATTTCAGTCGGGTTTTTTTCCTTGAAAAAAGCCGTAAGATGATTGATTTATCATCAATTTATGATAAAAAAAAAAAAAGTAACACTTACTATACCACTGTGGGAAATCCAAAGAAAGTAAACTGGAGAAGATGTAGATCCGTATATGCCTATTGAAAAGGATAGATTTTTGTTCTTTGAGAAGAAGGAAATGGATAGAGTTCATGGTTAGCAAGCCTGGGCATCTGTTAAAGACAAGATGACTTGGTCATCATGCCAGCATTCCTGTGCTTGGTGTCATAACATGGAAATGTTATTGAGCTTGGATGTACGAGCATCAAGAAAACCAATTTTTTCTCTTTGGGTGGACTAGGAATTTTTTTCACCTTTTTTTTTTGGGTTGTTGTTGGGGGTGGGGGAGTAATTTTTGGACTTCCAAATGAGTTTAGAGCAACTCCAAAGGGAGTTATCATTTTAGGGTGTCAAATCACTCATTTGTAATCTTGAACAATGTTTTAGCATTCTTAAATTATAAATTTGTTCTAATGATAAGTGTCAAATAGAATGTCATTTTCATATTTATATTCATCAATTCATTTGCAATTTCTCCTTTTCTCTTTTCAGAATTGTCAAAACTATTGCCCCAAGAGCCTTGATGCTACTTTTTAACTCTTAATGACACCCCCTTAAGTAAAAAATTTTAAATTTAAAATGGTACATGATATTATCACCCTTAATGTCACTCTCCTTGGACTTGCTCTTACAAACAAAGAAGGACTTAAAGATTAGACAGGCATAGCTAAAAGCTATGCCTGTCCAATCAAGCTCGAAACAACAACACGCCGACAATGGAAACTTTCCACAGCCTAGAATAACACAAGCAACCACTCGACATGATTAGATGGACCCACATGCTCTTAGCATTATTTATCCTTTTTCTCTAATAAATTATATCATTATTTCACTAAATAATTGTCGTCAGTTGAGTATTAAAAATGAACTTTGTTATTTCATATTTGATACTCGTCGTGTAGACAACAGTTCTTTTAAGCTCGATTAAAAAATAAAAATTGTGTTTGTCATTTTTTTTTCCTTACGAACTTGAATCTTGAAAATATTTGTGTAATCACTACAATATTCTTATTACAATGACGTATTGCAGTCATACCTCGGTATTTCAAAAAATAGGTGAAGGGTTCATGTGTCATTTTCAATGAGGTAAAGGTAAAACCATCAGTCCAGCACACTGATTTGAAGAATGGGAAAGTAAGTGAAATAGAAACTAGAAAAAATCTGATAACACTGCTTATCCGAACTTAAAAGTAATAATTGCTTTATAAGAACTTTAAAAAGAATTTCGCGGCCAAGTTGACTTTTGGGAGTAGACTCAAAAGACCCTCTCTAATTTGTCTATTCATTCGATCTTATCCGATATAACCTAATCTAATATGTCATCAAATAGAATCAACGCTATCAATCAATATCTAATACAATAAATTCTTATGTGATGTGACGAGATCCATAAAATGTGGTTCCCTTATGAATGTCAATATTCTGACCTTGAAAATACAAAATAGAGCTTAGTATCATTAAGCTAGTAACTAACAACGAATTTCGTCGAATTTTTGGATTATATAATGCATCATGAAATTCTAGAGTGCATCCGTACGTGTTGCAATTTCAGTTTGTACGTACCAATTCCAAGCACATCCACATTGGTCTTGTTCCCCATGTAAATTCATTTGTTTCCAACTAGAACTCGGCGATACTCCACAAATTAGAATTTGTCTCATTATGTGGTTTATTGCTCCTGAATTTACAATCTATAAGGTAGGTGAGTAAGCAACAAAAACTTAACAAGTATAACATATCACGTTGGCTTTCCTATTTTTACCGACTCTTTTGCTTCACTTGTGCTTGTTAGAGCTACCGTGACTAGCCCTAGTTTCAGCCTCAAACCTTTTCCCACCTCCCTTGTACTTGGACTCAAAAGTCTTGCACAAGGCAGCCTTAGCCACATAACAATTACTCTCCTCTTTGAGAGCCTCTAAGCACTTAAATTCAAACTCTAGATGACGCGATACATCCTCAAATACTTTTACTCTTATTATGCATCATATTTTGTTTTATATGCTCCCAAGATGGTGGAAGCGAGTAAAGTATAGTCTGAACCTGTTGTTCATCAATTAATATATACATGGTCTGCAGCGCCTAGCTCACATATCATAGATGTCACTGCTCTCAAGTGTTATTTCATTGTATGTTGTGGCTTTTTCTGCTACGAGTCAAACTTCATGGTCAACCCACGAAGTTTTACTAGAGAAGTAACATCAATTTTCTCTTTGAGGGTCTTCCACATGGCGTGAGCAAGTAGGTACTTCTCAAATTTGGGATAAGGTCATCTTGCATGCTTGTTTGCATATATAGTATAGTGCACAAGCCAGTCCCATTCTGTCAAGATTGAAAATTCTTTTGGTTTGGCGATTTTAAGGTGCTCAAGCTCTGGCATGATAAAGTCAAGGGTATCCATAACTTGGACAAATTGAATCATACAACGTCATAAGTCATAGTTCTCGCCATCGAATTTGTCACCCTTAGTTAATTAAACCACTGTCTTTTGTAGTCCTACTAATTTAATCTATATGTAGAGACGATACGTATGGAAAATTAGCACAATAAAAGCTAGAATTTTGCCGCAACAATCTAAATTAAAGTATTAACAACTTTAACAAGTTGCGAAATCGAAAGCTCACTAAGCTCCCAATCATCTCCCGCGCCACAGGCATTTAATTTAATTAATGCGTAATATAACGAGATCATTTTCAGACAACAAAGATTGGAATAAGAACGAGTGCAAGAGTGATAAGGAGATCAAAGTTCAAACAGTCAGACTAGGAATTGATTGCTTTAGAGTGTGTGCGTGGGTGTTCTAGGGATGAATAAGATGTTAGATTGGGGTAGTATTATGACTGGTGGAGAAAGAGCGGGCCGGATGCGGATTCGGATTCGAACGAAGTAGGGTTAGCATGTATCGAAAGGTCAGGGGTGCGGAAGTGCGGTTTGAGGATGAAATTAAATGCTAACTTGAACTTTATTTTTTAATATATATGTAATTATATATATATATATATAATCAATTTTCAGATGTTGATGTATTTACCAAAATGCCATTGCATGGACAGCATGTCCAAGTAGCTCACTGGTTGCTTCGAGAGGACCCTTGATGCATGGCTTCCAGCTGCTTGGGGGGAAGTTTTGGTCAGTTGCTGGGTCGTTTAGATGAGATAGAATCAGCAGAGAGTGAGAAAGAGAGAAGAAAGAAGTTAGAGAGAAAGGGTGGAAGTTTGAGAACATCTGAATTTTGTAGAGCTAAATTCGAGCAAGGAAATGTAACTTCCTAGACTAATTAGGATGTAAGGATGCTGAATATAATGTTGAATTTGTATTTTGCTTACTATTTATGCATGAAAGTAAGGTTTAAAGTTATTGGGGTTTTCATGTGTTTGAAAGGGGATTGATGTTTGGAAGGGTTTTGGCTCAATCCAAAGTTTGGGATTGGTTTCTAGTTATTAGAGATGAAGTTTGGTGATGGTTTGGGTAGCCTCCGTGGTTAGTGGTGGTGGTTTGAAGAAGATAAAGTTTGAAGCTAGGGTTTAAGGTTTTGAAAATTGAAACTTGTTTAATCTTGTATTTTGTTGAGTAAGGGTATTGTCCTAGCCTAAAATGGACCTAAGGAATTCATTTCCACTGTTTAAAATGAATTTTAGGGTTGTTTAGGGGGTCAAGACACCATTTGCAAGTCTGTTTATGGCAGAAAGTCAGGAATGAACCGAAAGTTGTATAGGTACATCGGAGTTCTTTTGGGATGAATACTTCACCTTGAACAAAAGTTGTACCGGTACAAGAACACTTCACCTTGAAAAATCAGTACAACTTGTATCGGTACAAGCAGCTTGAGTGTCCGATGGACCTTTGGGAGATCTTAAAAGTTCTGTAACGTTCATATGTAGGTCCCAAATCAAAATATGGTGTAAAATATCCAATTTGACCTCCAAGGCCGATTGACACAATTTTTCGGGTATTTTGGCCAAATAAATTTTTATATTCATTCTTAATTAGTTAAATTAAGTATGTGTATGAAATTTTATCAAAAAATAACATCATTTCATTTTTGGCAGTCGTGCACCGCAATTGGTAAGGTTTCTCAATTCCACATCGGGCGAGATTTTCCAAACTTATAAAATATGTTATTTATGATGCTTTAGCATATTTTGAAATATATAATTGAGTGTTTTGAATATTGACTTAGATCCAGAAGGATTAAGGCTGTTGAGTATTGTTCGCACTAATTATTCGTGTTGTTCATATTAATTGTATCATTGGAAATGGTTTAAACTCTGGGATCCTATTGAATTAAATTTAAGTGTGCAACATTTGAGTGGCAGAGGATTTACATTCCAAGTTGAGTTGTTGAGAGTTTCTCATTGAGTTCGTAATTGCCTAAGTAACCTTGTTGATCTTCGAACTTGAGTACCGAATTATTATTAGGGATCGTATCTTCCTCGGGGTAAAAGTCCTCCAAAAGGTTAGATCGTATGTTCTTATTGACCCTGAGTGGTCCATTAAGATTATCGTCCACTGGTGCAGCACTTTATTAATGTTATGATCATATTATTGTTTTCAACTTAACTATTTTTGCTCAATGTTTTCTGCTCTATTACTTATGTATGAAAAGAATTATTTTAATATTTTCCAATCATGTCAAATTATATTATTTTCAAACTTGCATGTTTTGGAATTGAACTACTTTATTGAGCTACTAGTCATAACACGTGCCTGAAAGTACGATAAAATATAAAATTTGAACATTTAAAAAATAGATTTCACTATATTACATTTTTTCAAAATATATTACCTACAAATTAATTAAATATTAAATAATTAAATACATAATAAAAATAGTGATGTGATGTTTTTAAGGAAAAAATATATAAATGATTGAACATGTGATAGAAATGAGTGTTGCGATTTGACGTTTGAGTCTGACAAAATGATGATAGGTGAGGTAAGTGATTAGTGATAATTTTGAGGAGGAAAATATGACTGAGATAAGATTCACCTTCCATTTTGTTTTATTATATAGATGATGTTCACCTTCCATTATTTTCTTTTTTTCAGATTAGTAGGTGGCGAAAAAGTTCATAAATGATTGAATTGCTAGTTTTTAAGGTTTTTATTCTAAGTGTTGGATAATGTTGTTGAGACGTGTAAATTGTAATGAACTTGATATACAAGTGTGAAATGTAATAAGTGAATGACTGAGTCGTATCAAAGCTGTGCATTATATGTTTATCTGTTGAATTTAATAGCAAACATTCGTTATGTTTATGGAATTGATATCAGAGTTTATTCATTCTTTTGATATTGTATCATTTAGTACCTATAAAGGTTATTACTGCTCTAGATTATATGGAAATTAGGGTTGGGGCATTACAAGCAAAATTTTAATTTTTTGATCACTAAAGAAAATAAAACTCCTATTGGATCTAGTATCTCTAGGCCATACTGGCCAACACTAATTCCACATTATACATGCTTTCATTTTAAATAAAATAAACATGCAATTTAAGTAAAATCGAAATCGCATGCTAAACAATAAAATAAACTTCACTAGCATATCAAATATGCTAACATTATTCTATTCAGAATATTAGCAAGCCACAAAAAATGAACTAAGTATTATTTCAATCTTGAGGATTGTAAACAATTAAAATTCTATAACATAAGTTACAGGCTAGTTATAGGCATGGTTTTGAGATATAAAAAATTGTTGACCAAAATAAAACGAGATATAAAAAATAACACCAAATGGCTCAACATTTAAGAAAATATTTTTGGAGTAATGTAAAACAAATTCTTGCTCAATCGGACCCTTCTCGTGCCCCGATTCATGTGAGTGACGTCAAATTTCCTATTTTTTAAAAATTTAATTTGAGGAAAAACTAAAAACTCATTTTTAAAAAATTTTCCAAAAAATATACTAAAATATAGAAAATTAAATCTAGAGTATACTGAAAAATGGAGAGTCTAAACTCTTCCCAGATACCTGGTACGACCTAGGAGCATCTCTTTTAAAACTAATTACTTTTTTTAGTGCTTTTCCTGCCACGCATGTGGTGATAGTGCCATGTTGGCTTCTTAATTTAAACCTATTTAATCAAAAACAATGAATGCTAAAATTATACTAAATGATCTACACCATGTTAAGAGGTGATATTGCATCACATAGCTTAGAACTGAAAGAGTTGGGCAATGCCTAGTGTCTTCAGATTTGAGGTAAGTAGCTCTAACACCTATCTTCATACACCATGTTAGCCTCTTATATTTCTATATTTCCTCATGCAACTCATTTTCTATGCCATCTAGTACATTGTTATTAATATGTGTGCCTTCAATCACACATGTATAACCTTCTGCTCTAACCATTTGTTCTACTTCATTCACACGATCATTTATCAGATGATCATGCAATACCACATTCTTACCCTTTGATAGCCCTTCCAACACAGAAAAACTATTTGACCTTTTACTTCAATTGTCACCAAAATTTGTCCTAATGTTATCCCGCGCACCGACATCAAAACCCTATATTCTATTTTTCTTGTGTAAGCAAACGCATAAAAAAGACCATTTTTGAAATTATAAATGGCCATTATTTTTCAAATAAAATTCTAAATAATTTATCCCAGGTTGTTGTATTACATCAAACACAATCCTTATAATGCCACCTAATAACACTAAAAACAGATAAGCTATATAATAGAGTACACAACGATGTCATTTGTACCAAAACAAAATATTAGAAATTCCATCTCTTTACAACAATAGGGAAAACAATCACTCTTGTACAATACGTACATAAACTAGATTCTTTAGTTTTTTCCCATTTCTATCATACTAGTGCAGTAGTGGACACTACTCTAGACTTTGACATCCTGAAACCATAATTTTTTTGAGTGTATTGAACATCATAATCAAAGAAAATATAACAAAAGTATGAATCAAATATAATTCCACCAAAAAGATATTGATAACCCACAAATCACAACCAAAGTGAACTTAAATCACTTTGAAACTCAAATCAATCTCATATGTCAAAATAATAAATATCCACATAAGCAATTAGTCAAACAATAACATTTAAGTAATGTCAAACTGTCTCAAGACAAATGCGCAATGTCCAAATTAACAACATGTAAGTCATGTCAAACTATTAATAACTCGGCATAGTGGATACTACTCAAATTTCAATTTTTTCATAAAACCACATTTGATTCATAGTTCATTTCACACCACAAATCAATTCATCAAAAACTTCATTTCACATAGTGAAAAATAATTCATAGATCATATATTTTTATTTACATTTATTATGAAGTAGTACACTTCACATTTATCGCTGACAAATACCCCTTCTCGCTTTAGATCTCTATGTCCAATCAAAATAGTATCCTCTTACCCTAATATTTAGCATATGTGCAAATGCAAGTGAGCATTGGCTCTAAAATTATTCAATTGATGCAAATGAATGCATATGAACATGTATTTGATGCTCTACTTTAGTTGTATACGATGACCATACTTAAATTTCGTTAATCTTTTAAAATGAGTATATCCCAATCACATTTAGGGGCCACTTTAATTCAGTCTAATATTTCTTATAGTATTTAAATAATACTGTTAATGTATGACTTGTATTCCAAGTCTTAGATGGAGTTTTGATAGGAGTTTCTATTGAACACAAACTCTTGGTTGTCTTCTTCACATGGAAGACTTGTGTTTTTAAAATACTAATATAACACCACTTGGGAAATTTTTGATTGGCCAACATGTGAAGACTTCTTTATTAATTAAGAGTTTGACTATGTATAGGATACTTCACATTAAAGAGTTGTAGATTGGCAGTAGGCATTTTTTTAGCCTTGGACGACGTCGACCACTCCTTTTTGAGAAGAAAATTTGGGTCTTGCTGCAAGTTTTTTTGGGTCTTCTTTGGGAATATTAATTTTATTGGGAAGTATATTTTTTGATACTATTAATTTTATAATAGTGATAGAGCAATTATAATTCTCTTGTTGCCTTTGTTTCGAAAACTTTGTAATCTCTAACATTTAATAGTAAAATTTTGTCGTTGTGTTTCTTTTGTGGACGTAGATTTGCTTGTTGACCCGAACCACATAAATCTTTGTATTCTATTTTTTCTATTTCGTTGCGTTATTATTTTGCTTGTGGTTTTTTTGGTTCATAACAAATACCATTCACCTAAAATGTAATTTATTACCCTTAAACCAAAAGTTTTAGTAGGTTTAAAACAATTACAGCCCTTGTCAGTAATAACATAAAATATTATGCTGATTTTTAGCATTGAAGTATAATGTTTAAACTACTATCAATGATATACAACTTATAAATCACGTTTTCGATCGTATCGTTTCAATTCTAGCTACTATGATCACACTACCAATTTCTAACTATTATTTTTCAACACTTAAGAAAACTATTTCAGCTTCTATATAAAAAATCTAGCATCAAACATTAACGCTTAGATTTACCCACTTATTTTTATCTATTGATTTCAGCAACTTAAATTTCAGCCTCATAATTTCAATAGTTTAATTTATGCGTTATTAGCATGGTAGTATTTAAACTATTTAATCCCATCTACTGGTTATAAATATCCACATGTAATTAATATTTCACAAAGCAATCTCCGTTATACTTGATTAACCATGCAATATTATACTTGATACCACTATTGAAACCGATAAATCTGTGATTCACGGCAACATGAATAATATACTCAATTTTCATATCAATTAGAATAAATTTAACCATTAGATCTTCACTCAAAGGCCCCAGTTTGCACCTCCCCCTGCCGTCGCGCATTCTCTGATCTTCCTCTATCTTTTTCTTCTTGTATTTATGTTATCATTTCTATTGTCTATACCTACTAAACACATAATAAAGACACCAACCCCACTGCTTCCTTTGCCCTCACACACACACACACACACACACCCATGCACCAAATAACGTCCAGGTGCTTTCTAGTTGGCCCACCAAAGAAAAGGCTCCTATATATATATTGTTTGTACACATTCAGCTCTATATATTCCTATAAACACAAATGACTTAAAGGAACTAAACAACGACCCATCAAAATGGAAAAGCCTCACCAACCGCCACTCCATCCAACTTTTGGAGCTAAAATCAAACACCAATTCATGTGTGGTGGACATTTATCCACCTAATCTATATCACATGAAAATCGTTTGATCCAGCAGGTGAGACAGTAGAAGTGATTATCACAGAATTTTTCATTGGGTTCAGAGATTCGTCTTAAATTGTTGAAAAAAAGTTGGATCTAAATAAAGTGAACGGCAGGGTAAGGCGCGGACTAGGTCGCTCTCTTAAGACGATTCGCGCCCTTTTATGAAATTATCACAGAGAAGAAGGCAACAACGCGTCGTCCCCAGGATACAACAGTCCAGCCTATAGACTGTAGTCCCTCCCTCTGCGCACGTGAGAGTCCCAAGACTCTCTTTAATTCAAAGGCTAAATAAAACTAGCCTATATATATACTCAAGTTTCTTTGGACATTTTGTCGATGTGGGATTGAGTTCTCACACTTAAAAACACTCTTTTAGTTAAAATATTCTAACATTACTTCTCACCCATCATCTACAATATAATCTAAAAATACACATACATATATATCACTATAGGTATACAACTATGATACCTTAAAAAAAAAGTTTAAGACTCCATTTTTTTTTCCTTGCTAACATTTAAACTTTACCATAACCTTTAACTTATTTCTAATTTTTTTTTATGCACTCATGCATGTATATATTTTTTTAAAACCCCAATAATATTTACTACCTATCTAATGGAAATTTAATTTAAACTTTACCATAACCTTTAACTTATTTCTAATTTTTTTTTATGCACTCATGCATGTATATATTTTTTTAAAACCCCAGTAATATTTACTACCTATCTAATGGAAATTTAAATATGTTACACGAACTTATACCCCATCTCATGCATAAATCGCATAAAAATATTAAGTAATTACACTTACCTCCCTAAACCTTTAGGAAATTCAATTTTTCCTCAAAATTTTATACATTTTTCTCCACTGTACCAATACATTCAATTTAATGAATACAATGCATGTCAAGGTTTCACACGTATTGATTCTTGACTCTTGCCAGTAAATCCTTGTAACCTCAAACATTTTGTCCAATAACTCAATAAATTTGATACCATTTTTCAATTTTATGGATTTTAGAGTAACACCTTCATAAGCAATACCATATTTTTCAATTGTCATCTTTTCATTCCAATAGCACATTACTATAACACATCATCCATGTAAGACCCCCGTAAGGATAATACCATCATAAGATGAATAAAATGATGTGAGAAACTTTAAATCATTATTGAAAGATAGATCATGAACTTTGAGTTTTGCATGTATTAACTTTTGGGTCAAATGTAGTCTCCAAAGCATCTAATTTTAAGAAGGGTAAATATATAGGTTTCCAAATGTATTTAGATCAAAATAGCATCAAAAATAAATTCGGTACATCGAGAAATCTTGGGATAGGTGATATAGGGTGTATTAGAGATTTGGATGTGTTCTGGGTCTTAAACGCATTTTTGAGAGAATTTTGATAAAAATGAACTTGACACTACATTAGTATTTTGGCCATAACTTTTTATCCCAATGTCTGATTGAGCTATTTTTAGTGGTATTAGAAGATAGACTTCAAGAGTTACTAAAGTGCATTTCATAAAAAAATTCGTGAATTGGCTTCTAACTAAGTCAAAATCGAGTTGGAAGTTTGGGACAAAAAGCCACCCACGTCCGGACACTAGTATGACTGTATAAACGCACCTGTAAACGTTTTGATAGTAAGTTTTGACCATATGAACGCGAAGATTACTATCCGAAAGCACCTATAAGGTTCCGAAAGTGAGTTTGGACCGTCTGGATGTAATATGATTGCTCGAACGCACCTCCAAAATTAGCTCAATTAGTTTTCAGTGTTTTTTATGTTTTTCACCTTAAAAATACCCTAGGTACGGGTTTTAGGCTATTTTAACTATTTTTCAATCCTAGGAAGCCAAGAAGAGTTGAGGAGAAGAAAAAGGGAGAGTACTTGATGGATTAATACCTAGGAATTGAATCAAAATGTGTTAGGATCATCTCTTTGCGGATTAGGTAAGGGTTCTTTTTCAAACTCATTCATTAAGGAATTAAGTTTACACTATGAATCTTTTTATTTTTTTCGTAATTATATGTAGATAATCAATTATTTGGATTTTTAACCAATTACATGCATCATTATTATGAATAAACACACGATTTACATCACAAATATCTTGTTCTTGATTTAAAAATTCTAGTTTTTGATTATGGTCAAACAAAATAAGTTTATTGGCAATTTCTTATATGTTTTATTGATTTTGTTATATTTAGATAATTGTAGAACCGTTATTCGTGTAATATATTGATTTTATGAGAAATTATGAAATTATCTATTGTAGGGGCGAGTGTGATAAACGTTTGCCGCACTCAAACTTATATCGTAAAATGCTTAGATGAGTTTCTTATCTTGAGGAATTTGAAGGTCCACTATCATTCATAGTGAAATTATTTGAGTCCTTGCATGATTTAAGAATTCATACGATTCGTTAACGGTGATTGAGGCGAAGGGTTAGTTTATTATTCTTGGAAAGTTACGTTAATGTCGATGAATCGGTATACATGCTTCTTGAAAATGGTGTACCCTTGCGATGATTGATTTAATGATTTGGGGGGGGGGCAGATATATTTGGTATATGAATGTATGTGATTCAACATACGTATATGAAATATGTTTATGATGATTTGCTTTTAAAATTGGTTTGTGATTCAACATACGTACATGAAATATGTTTATGATGATTTGCTTTTAAAATTGGTTTTACTTATTCATGATTATGGATTCTTATTGTTGATACGCTAAAACATGAGATCGTATTAAATGTCTCTATTTTACTTCAAAACTATACATGTTATTTTGTTAGCTAAAACTCACATATTTTCATAGTTTTTAAAGCTTATTTGAGTTTGATAAGATTTTTTCCTATTAAGCTTTATGGCTCACCTATTCTTTTGACATTTTTATCGATTTTGAGTATAGAGAAGATAATATCTCAGGTGAGCATGAGGACTAAGAGGTTAAAGCAGATCAAGATGTGGATCCAGTGTTGAAAGAATAGTAAGTTATTTCATTTGATTTTGGTTTTAGATTTATGAATTTTGTTGATTGAACAATGTTTATGAATATTCATTTCCTTAATTAGTTGGAAGATAATTACTTTGGTTTTACATGTAAACTCAATGATTCATTTATGTTTTATTTTGAATTTTTGTTTACTTAGATGATGTTGTTGATTGTTATTGATTTATTTTATGGTGTTTTAGTTATACTCTCATGGTTGATGGTTGTAGTTTAGTTTATGCCTGTTTGTAAAAATTGGGTGTGACAGTCTATCCATAATCTATGTAAAAAAAAATATAATCTATATTTATACTACTTACAAATGTCCGTATATGGGAAAAAAATTAATTTTCTATTTTATCTCTAGTTATTATAATAAAGTCAATTATAACCACCTATATACTTTCATCTAATTTTAATTTTTTCCATCTATTTGATTTTCAACTTATTTTGGACTCTTCTAAATTCTTTTAAACTTATTTATACGAAGAAATAAAGTCATATATGTTAAATTATTATACACTTGTAGTTACCAAATTAAATTTCATGATCAAATATATTATATTTTATTTTTTTCATAACCACCTATATACTTTCATATAATTTTTATTTTTTACACCTATTTTGACTTTAACTTGTTTTAGACTCTTTCATAAGAATTTTTAAATTTTTTTAAACTCATTTTTTAGTAGTACTGTTAAATGCAAATATATATATTTCTATGAAGAAGTAAAATTTTATATATGTTAAATTATTATACACATGTAGTTACTAAGTTAACTTTTATGGTCGAATATTTGTTATATATATATATATATATATATATATTTGTTATACAATAATATAATAGTATTATAAGAGATCTAATCAATCTATTTAACAAAATAAAAATTAACAAGTCTATAATATAATTAAATGTGCAAATGTCTAAAAATGTCGGAGAGATGCCTAAATAAATGACAAATGAAGACTCAAAAACTTATACAATAAATCAATAATTAAAATATAAATTAATTATTTTAAATCATGACATAGCTTATTAGCAATAATTTAGTCAAAAAATATATTTTTCTGACATAAAATGTTCAAAATGTCTCTCGAAATCAAAAGATGAAAACGTATTGTTCTCTTGGATAAGTTATAGCAATCTTTATACAAAGAATCTATGTTTAGATAAGATATTTCTATTTTTAAGTAAAAATATTGTAGTGGTATCTGATAAAAAAAAAAATAGGACAAAAATAATTTAAAGCCTAATAGTTATGCCTCTTGGACATGAACAACAAGAATGATGGTGAAGACCTTGATCGGCTACTCTTGCCTTTTCTTTTTATATTTATAACTTTTATCTTTACTGTCTTAGATTTTTGTTTATGTTAAACTAAGATAATTAAGAAATCCTATCGTATTAAAAATAAATAAAAAGTCTAACATGGCAATTTATTTTCCAACTCATTAACATAGTTGCCAAAATAATACTAAAGAATGAATTAATTTTGGGAAAGTATTACATTGAGAATCAATTTTTGAAAAGGTGTTATTTTAGGGGAAAAAAAACTCCTTTGTCGCTTGAATTTTTTTTTTTTTTTTTTGCTGATTAAGGACGGGGTAAGAGCAACAAAGAACGTCCAGAGACTATGATAGAATCCTAGTCGCATCCGTTACACTTTTCGAAAACGAACTTAAATAGACTAGTATAACGGTCAATCATCAAATTTCAGTGTAAATTCTAAAACTCAAATCTCTAATATTAAAAATAAATAAAAAATTGATCGATACTCCACTGAATCACCCAATTTAATGGTCTTCCTTGTTCATTGACGTGACAAAACACGAAAGTAGATGATGACCCTTACACGTCATCCCCATCATCTACTCATCCAAAAACAATTGTAATCAATTCTATCCAAACTACCAACTGGCCCATTAAGATTAAAAACTTATCATGTGACACACCACTTTCCTGATTACTGTAGCACCCATTGACGGTGGAGAATAATTCTTGGATAAAAAATCGAATATTATTTCATATTAAATCAGCAGATAAATATCCCATAAAAAAAATTAATAATACTTTTATTATTTAAAATATACGTATTTTATTAATTTGGTTCTCATTGGATTAGAAAATTTCAAATTCGTGCCATTATGATCCATCATCAAATAACTCGTTAAATTTTATGACAAAAATTTAATGATTGATCTGTATAAGAATCATTTAAATATAAATTAAAATTTTCACAGACTAAAATAAAAAAATTGGTATTTTGAGGATTAATTTTAGAAGACGTATATATTTAAAGATAAAAAATACTATTAACCAAAAAAAAATACAAAAAAAAAAAAAACAGATAATCATTAACGCTGAAGTATGTTCATAGGCAAAGTGAGCATATGATAATGCTATATATAGTTTATACGTATTTACAAAGTAGCAAAATTTTGGATTCTGTTCATTTATTGCTTCAAAAACCTTTTATTTGTGTCTTCATTAGGAATTCAAGTATCAGAAATTAGAGAAAGAAGCCCTGGTTATAGATTTTGAGAGTATGGAAGCTGATGTTTCTATTTACTCAACAAAATCCTGAATTTTTTCTTTTTCTTTCTCTTTCTCTTTCTCTTCCTCTTCCTCCTCCTCCTAAGAGCTAGGGTTTGTGGGGTTGATGGGTTTTTGTGGGTTTTCTAAGATTTGGGTCAGAGACATGGTGAATTTTTGGATCGTGTTTTTTGGGTTTGTTATCTGTTTAATGGCTTGTACGGCGGATGCTAATGTGGTGTTGATAGGGAATAACGTGACTTTATCCTTTGAGGACATTGAAGCTAACTTTGGTGAGTTTTCAATGTCTCTTGATGGTTTGTTCTATTCGATTTTAATGCCTTTTGATATATATACATATATATATATATATATATATATATCAAAGAAATTCACTTTGCAATACTTCAAATGTTATTGGATGAAAGATGGAACATTGGTTTTTATTTTTGGTTGAAAGAGGAGCTTCATGGTAAAATGAAGATTGGAAAATATGTTTTCAATTCATTATAACGAGTACTTTAGTTATTCACTGGCAATAGGAAGATATGTAAGCAAAAAAAAAAACTTGATAGGAATCAGTGAATAGATTCTTTCTGCTTTGGTCTTAACTAGTTGAACCATTTGGAGTATAGTTTACAAATTATTGACTCAGATAGGCGCCATTGGTTTTTCTGTGAATAAGTAGGAACATATTTATACTAAGTCCTGTAGCATCTAATTGAGAGTTTGGAATTGGAATTGAGGAAGGAGTTCAAAATTCAAATTAGTTGACTGCAAATTTTTATTTCCAAAGCCAAAAATTTTGTGCCCCAAATGCTTACATGTTTCACAATCCATGGATTGAATTTCTGTTCATATAATGAAAATTTGGGTTTTGGGGATTAAGACGATTGTCTGGTTATGACAGTTGTAATGGCAACGATGTTGTAATTTGATCGATTAGATAATGAGTTAAAAGGCAATAGCTGCATGTGATCCTTATAATATATGTTGTTGTTCATAATTGCAGCTCCAGCAGTGAGAGGATCTGGGGAATGTGGCACTTTGTATTTGGCGGAGCCTTTGAATGCGTGCTTGCCATTGACTAATAAGTTTGGATCAGGGGGAGTGAGTCCTTGTTCTCCATTTGCATTGATCGTCAGAGGAGGATGTAGTTTTGAGGATAAAATTAGAAGAGCACAAACTGCAGGGTTCAAAGCGGCCATTGTCTATGACAATGAAGATGGTGATTTGGTTGCAAGTAATGACCTCTTTTTACATGCAACTTTATAACTTACCGTTTGCGAATATATTTTTACATATATACATATTTTAGTGCAGTCGCCTTGCATAATCAACTCAGAGATTAGGTTTGTATCTGGTACTTCCCATCCTGCAGAAATTCAGGGGATTAATATTGGATAATTGTCATTTAGTTAGAGAGTTTGTTCTTACCAAATGCAGTTATGGTAGGTTTGCAGTTTTTAATACCCGTTTTTTGCTCATATTATCCTGATGACTTAGTATAAACCTCTACAAAGTTAGCTAATCTATAAGCACCAAGTGAACATGTTGTACATAACTGTTGCATAGAATAACTGGACTGTAGTCTCAGTTTAATGCTGACAGCGTAGCTTCCTTTGGCTTGCATGGGTGAACTAGAAGAGAAGTGGTTTAAGAAATTAAAGTGAGACAATTGGCATTCATTTTACTGAGACAACAAATTTTAAGCCTTGGTAATCGGGATCAGATTGTTTGACCGAAAGGAATGTTAGCAATGCAGAATACTGCCAATCTACGACAGACAATATTTGCAGAGTAAGAAAGTAAGAATACAGGAAATAAAGGTTGATTGAACCTTACTCCATAATTTGTTGTTGATTAAAAAAAGGGAGCATACTCTATAATGTTATGTGGGGGCAATCAACTGAACTAATTGAAGGTCACACATGAATTTATAAATGAGGATCATTAATTTTTGATTTTCTATTTCATCCGTACTTAATAATGTTAATTCAATTATACTCCACATATCCATCATTTTTTCTTCCATGTCCTATCAAAACTCTTATTATAATATAGCATTAGGTCTCTTAGCCATTTGCTCTCCTTATTTTTATAGCTTTAGGTCTTTAATTATA
Source organism: Ilex asprella (assembly GCA_023539305.1). Taxonomy (NCBI): domain Eukaryota; kingdom Viridiplantae; phylum Streptophyta; class Magnoliopsida; order Aquifoliales; family Aquifoliaceae; genus Ilex; species Ilex asprella. The sequence goes on from CM042193.1 coordinate 12,380,223, forward strand.
ATAGTAACTCTAGTAACTCCAATCACTGTATAATACATGTAGATCAATGACTAGGTTTAGTAAGAATTAATTCGTCGACACGTAATTTATTTATTCAATTCAATTCAATTACACATATAATCCATATTTTTGGTAAGTTTAACAAAAGAAAAATATTATTTAAATTTATTCACGTGCAACGCATTTCATGCATTACTAGTATTACAAATGTTTAAAATTCTTAACCTATAAGACAGGATGGGATCCCACGAAAAAAAAAAACTTCTTATGCACTTGTTCTTGAGTTGGCTAGGCTTGAAGTGATGTCACCTCAAGTTAGTTAGTTACCATGTCACTTGCAGCTGTTTGAAGCCTTTTATGAGCAAGAAGACGGTGTTGTAATTCTTGAAGATGATTCTTCGAAGAAAAAGTCCCATAAGCAAGTGCATGAGACTCTTTTATTTTCCATCACTAAAGAAGAGTGAAAATAAACCCACTTTTTTTTTTGTGATAGCTATCAGGTTCATAGAATGACCGATGGAACCAACTGAATACTATGCTCTCATAAATTGATCGAAGTTTGATCCACTACTTTGAGGAAAGAGATGAGATGGTCTCCCTGCCTTGTTTTTACATAGACGAGGAATCACTCGCTAACTAACAAGAGGTCGCCAATGTGAACTTTATTTCCCACAAGAGTACGGACCACTATAATAGAAAATGCATAAGAATAGAATGATCCAGTTAGGAGTTGGAATGTCATTAGCATTTTTCATTTTTATTGAAATTGTATAAAAGCCATAGCATGCAACAAAAAAGAATGCCCTGGACAGAAAGCGTGATTCAATTCCAAGTTTTTGGGTCAATTGTATGCTGGAAAGAACCAAGTTTATTGGTCTTGAATACCTCTTGGTAAAAAGTTGATCCAAAACAACTAATGGCAACACAAAAACAATTTGAAAGATGGCAAGGTGGATGCCCACGCGTTCCGCACATCTGGGCTTTAGAGTAGTGTAAATGGTAGATTTTAGCCTTTTCCAAGACTTGGTTCTTGTGGCCATACTTGGTTCATAGATTTCTTATGCTCTGTACAGGCTAACTCTTGGTTTTTTTATTGGCCAATAAGAAAGCAAGATATTTTGGCAAAATCTGGGGCTTCTCTTGAAGAGTTTTAGGGTCACTTAGACTTTTGTCAAAGCATATTGGAACTAGGCTTGTTGGGCAAGTCATTCTGCATTTCTGTGTTCTTTTTGTTGTTTTTTGTCACGTTGGTTATCTCTGGAGGTCTCTCATCCTTTACCAGCTTTTTTAGTGCCTTTTTTTCTTCATGTTTTTATATTCTTTTTTTCTTGCAAAATTAACTAAAAGAAGTAAAAATAGGAAGTGTAAGTCAAGGGTTGTGTAATCTCTGGGTAAAGTATTGCAAAGAAAGGTTATCTAGCAGTCAAGCTAAGATCCTAACAGATGTATGCATGGTTTTGAAGTTGGTGACTTCAATTCAAGTTTGGTTCCTCATACTCTATGGACTTTGAAATTTTGAAGAAGGTTGAATAGCAGATCATCTTCTAACTGATGTAAACCAAGTGTTTTATGAGATAATTACCAATTTGCTGCTCTTTCTTTCAGATGGAGTTGATAGAAGTGTGAATTGTCATCAAGATTCAACAATTTAGAATTTGGATTACTGCAACTTCATGTGTGATTTGCTTTTATTTTATTTTTTTGGCATAAATGTTGGCCTGAATATAGCAACGAGCAGTAGCATGATGTGTTGTGAGACGTACATGCGGATATGATCTGTTGTACCTCAGAAGGCAGGTCATGCAATTCGTCTGGTGTATCTTCATATCTTTCGGCTGGAATGTTGATACCCTTTTGCAAGGGGCTAAGGAACTCATTATTGAAACAATGTGAAGGTCCACACATTCAGATATTTGATGTGAAGTTTACTCAAGATTTTAGCCCTCTTTTGTTCTTTGGATTTTATTTTTTGTGATCAAAGACTCTTTCTATTTAATGATTAATATAGTTTGATTGGGTGAGACTTTCTAATTCGGGCATGTTGAAATGCAGTGGCTGGAAATTCAGCTGGTATTAAAGTACATGCTGTGTTTGTTTCTGAAGCTTCAGGCAGAATACTCTCCAAGTATGCTGGTGTTGCTGATGTGGAACTGTGGATAATCCCCAGCTTTGAGAACTCGGCATGGTCAATCATGGCTATATCTTTCATTTCATTACTTGCCATGTCTGCAGTGCTGGCTACTTGTTTCTTTGTAAGAAGACATCGCATAAGACGAGAACAACCTCGAGCTTCACATGTTCGGGAATTCCATGGGATGAGCAGTCGTCTGGTGAAAGCCATGCCAAGCCTAATATTTACAGCTGTTTTAGAGGACAATTGCACTTCAAGAACATGTGCGATATGCCTTGAAGACTATAGTGTTGGAGAGAAGCTTAGAATTCTGCCCTGCCGTCATAGTAAGTATTTTCTTAATTCAAGTTTCTCTTCAGTTTTCTGCAATGGAGTTGAGTCACCCGACTAGGTTTTAGCTGATCAGATATCTGATAACTTGATATGGATGGCCTCTCTCTCTCTCTCTCTTGTAAAGATGGCACAGCAAAGGAAAGCTAGGTGCCACCCTAAATCTGGAAGATAACACTAGTTTGCCAGGGAGGCTGGAAAAAATATGTAAACCACCTTGCCTCTTATTAAAGAAATCCAATCTGGGTAGCTCTAAAGCAAGAAAGAATTTAATCATGATCTGCAAGAGCTTAGAGATGATATGGGTTATGTGTTTCTCTCATTGTCTACCTACCACGGGAAATTTAATACAAAAATTGCCTTAAAGGACCTGAGGCCTAAAGTTAACTTTTAGACATTACGTACAAAAGGCTAATGTTATTGTATTTTTTTTGTGATCAAATTGGATTAGATTAGTAGATCTACTATTTATGGCAATAGAACTCAATCTTTGGAACTTTTTTTTTTTTATAGGAGACGAAATATTTTTATTGATTCAGATGAGGTACATAAGGGAAAAAAGAGGTGGACAAGTCGTCCAACCCCGAATCCAAAAATTACTAAAAGACGAAGAAGAAAAAGAAACAATGAAGAAAGAGCTTAAAGCAGTTTATAATGTTCCACTATAAATCATACAAAACTCTCCACCCCACCATAATGCGGAAATGGTGAATGCCTTGAAAATTCTTTGAAACCTAAGCTCAAAAAGATGTCAAAAAGTATATCCTCTCTAATAATCTGTCCATCGTTTCACATTTATCTTCAAAGATCATTGCATTACTTTCGAACCAAATAGTCCAAATTGTAGCGAAAGCAGTACAATTCCAAAGAGTAACCCCAATCTTCTTCCAAAACCATTCAGCTAACATAGAATAGATAGCACCAGGGGTAACCCAACTCAATCCTGCCAAATTGAACAATTTATTCCACGATAAAAGTCCAATAGGGTCATGTAAAAATAAATGATCCACATTCTCATAATCACATTAACACAACACACCACTGTGGAGAAAGATAAGAGGCAAACCTCCGCCTTCGAAGCATGTCATTAGTATCCATCCAACAATGAGTCACAATCCATGCACAAAGAGATCAAGAAATAGACATGGAGGATTATCAATTAGTAAATCGAACAAAGACATACAAGAGAATTGCCCGAGCTCTTGATACCTCAATTTCTCCTGTCACACGGTTCACAATCAACCTTTACATTCTCAAGCAAAGGTGAGAGGGAAGTTAACTCTACAAAAGGTGAGAATTCATCATTTTTAAGCCATGGTAGAAATTAATAATCTGCAGAAGGTTGAGAATGGTGACCTATGAAGGCTCCTACGTGAATGAGTGATTATGAAAATTTGGCATGCCATTATGTCTAGATATCTTGTAAACATGGTTTAAGATCGCGATTTCGACCAACGACTTAGAGCCTCTTAAACACATTAGTTGCGGCGTCGTGGAACGATATGAGGTGATAGCTGCGAAATGACCTAAAAGAAGTAGTTGAACATGACCAGATATTAGGGCCATATTGCAAGGTCGCAGGATTATATTGGCCGATTCGATGACGATAACTCAACGATTCGAGGTTGACTTAGAGATACCTTGGACGAGGTTACACAACTCAATCTTGTCAATTTAAACAATTTATTCCACAATGAAAATCCAATAGGGCAATGTAAAAATAAATAATCCACATTCTCATAATCACATTGACACAACACACCACTGTAGAGAAAGACAAGAAGCAAACATTTTTCTTCGAAGCATGTCATTGGTATCAATCCTACAATGAGTCACGGTCCATGCACTGAGGTATCAAGAAATGGACATGGAGGATCATCAATCAAAAAATCGAAAAAAGACATACAAGAGAATTGCCCAAGCTATCGATAACCCAATCTCTCCAATCACATGGCTCACAATCAACCTATATACCATTCTATCTAGATATCTTGTAAACATAGTTCAAGATCGCGGTTTGAACCATCAACTCAAAGCCTCTTAAACACATTAGTTGCAGCATCGTGGAACGGTATGAGGAGATGGCCGCGATATGATCTAGGACCTAAAAGAAGTAATTGAATATGACCAGAAATCCGGGCCATATTACATCGGTGCTAGATGATATTGGTCAATTCGGTGACGATAAATGATTCAAGATTGACTCAGAGATGTCTCAGATGACTTGGTCAAGTCGTACAAGACTTGTGGTTTATACGTATTGTGAAACGGTATCAATTTGGAAGGTGTCAAGTCGAATACTACTCGGCTAACTTGTATTGGTATCAGTCGATATTTGAAACCTTTTTTGTATAGAATCTCATACGATTGATTCGGGTAATAATTCTTGTTTGCTATGGGGGAACTTGTGTCCCTTAGCCTTATTATCTCTTTTACAACATCAAAATATTGTCATCTAAATATTTTATTTGCACCAAGTAATATTATTTTTCTCACTAAGACCCAATGGAATAATTGGATTTTCTGTGTTGATTAATATATTAATTCTAAGCTTGAGTAGCATGCAAGGAAGTAATCATTGATTTATGTTGTTTAAAAATATTTGGCACATATATGGTGTAACCCCACCCCACCCCTCCCCTCCCAACGCCCGGGCTAAGTAATCCAGTTTTGTTTGAATTTTTTTCTGTAGAAGTTTCTCCTGCTCCATACTGGCTTCAAGGAAAGATAAGATTGGAAATTCCACTGGTTCTAGAGCTTACCTCATTAGTAAGGGTAAAGGGCTTTTTCATAGATTAAGAGTTGAGTAAGGGGGTGGAGCTTGAGACTTCTCAGCTGCAAGAACAAGGAACAATCCTCCAAAAATGTAACGAGTTTGCAATTATGCCATAAGCAAGCCGCTGCCCTCTCCTTTAGAGAAAGGCAAGCAACAAAAAAAAAAAGACTTAAAAAAAAAAGCAAGGTGCTAGAGGCCACAAACTCAAAAGGAGTCGGAGAATTAGGGAAAAAAAGAACTTTTTCAACAGGAATGCATCATCAAAATTACTTGATCAATGTTTAACTTTGTCAATAGGTTTTTTGCTAACTTCTCTTCCTTTTCATCTTTATTTGTTCCAGTGTAATTTTGTTAAAGGGTATCCAAATTTTGCATGCCATTTTTGAGTGTGATGAAACTTGATAAAAAAGAAACATAATTACTGGAGAATTTACCCCAAGAGAATGGGATTTTTTTATCTGTTTACAGAGGTGTCCTTTGGCTTGCCATGGTTTGCATAGCTTATGAATTCCAAATGAAGTGTTCAACATTTGCAATGGATAAAAACTCAAGTTCTATTTATGTAATTAGCGTTGCTATTTTTTGTGCTTTGCATTGATAAATTTATGATTGATCTAAATTGCTCCTATTATTTGCCACTGATCATTTACATACAGTCCCTTTTTGAGTAACTTGCTCTGGAAATTCTGACAGAGTTCCATGCGGTTTGTGTCGATGCTTGGCTTACGTCATGGAGAACATTTTGCCCTGTTTGCAAACGTGATGCAAGAACTAACACAGGTGACCTGCCAGCATCAGAGCGTACTCCATTGCTTTCCTCCACCCCATCTTTTGTTTCTACATCTTCTATGTTGTCATCTGTGAGATCATCATCCTCAGCCATACAAATTGCTCCAGCATCGTCAAGGTCCCCTTCGCTTTCTCATTCTCATTCCATCTCTAGCACTCCTTGTAACTCTCAATCCCTTCAGTCCTACCACCAATCTCCTTATCTTAGTGTAGGCCGGAGCTCTGTAGACCTTAGAAACACATCATCCCAGAGATCTCATGCTTCTTGTCTAGTTTCATCGCAATCCATCTGTTATCCTTCGTTATCGCCTCTTGATTCCAGATTCATGTCTCCATATAATCGAAGTATGGTAAATGTTTCAACAAGTTACATTCAGCAGCCACACCCAATGCACTGTAGCCGAAGCTTTGTAGACCTTAGAAATGCATCTTCCCAACGATCTCATGCTTCCCATGTAGTTTCATTTCAGTCAGTCGGTTACCCTTCGTTATCACCTCTCAATTCCAGATACATGTCTCCATATAATGGAAGTGCGGGCAATGCTTCACCGAGTTACATTGGGTCTTCTGGTCAGCAGCCAAACCCACTGCACTATAGTGAGTCAGCTGCAAGTTTTTCTCCATTTGCTTCGGCTCAGTCTCTTCCAGGATGTTGATCAAATTATAACGTGCATGGAGATGTCCGGATAGATTCTGCAAAAAGCTCATCAGAGGAAACAGAGCAAAAAGACATTGAATACTTTTGGCCTCTTATTTAGATCTGGGGACAACATTTAAATCGGGTATCATCTGGTGTGAGACATTACTTATGGCAGATTTTGTTCGGACAGTGACCTATGGTGCGTGCTTTGTACATTGTAGCATAACACTTGTGTTATCTCGATTGCTGCCAATAATTGTGGTACTTATGAGATATCAAAATTCTCACAGTGATGGGTGTTTCATGCTGTGTTGATTTACTATTTTTTTTTTGGTTTTCTTTCTTCATGTTTTAATAGTTTCCGTTTGTGAGTACTTGGCTGCTAACAAAGGTTGACTATTGTACAAACTTTTTTGCTCAAAATGTTCCTTGTGTGTTTGTCCCAGTGAATTTGTGCTACTGTGTGCGCACACGCACACGAAAGCACTGTTGGGAAATGTTCTAAGGGGAGGAGGGAGTAGATCTGTTGGGAAAACTTCAACTCTTGGCTACATACTGACATCTTGAATGGGATGGATCATCTTACAGTATGCATTGAGATAAGTTTCTTTTGGAATAGCATGTCATACATGGTAGTCCTCAGATTTTCGTCTCTTGTAAGCAATCACTAGTGTAGCATGCTTGAACAGAACACCACTCATGCCCCATATTTTGCAGCCACAGGTCTTTGTTCTTAGATTGCAAACATAGTGAACCTAGTTAGTATCAAGGACCTCAAACTTTCTCAGCCAACAAGTAACATGCTATATTGACTTGTCCGCGTTTTGTTAAAATAGGTTGAGCTCCGAGGTCCGCTACGGCTATAAGAGGATTTGGAAAGGCTATTAGTGATGTGGTCATTTTTTTTTTCTACCGTGGATCAAATGCATGTCTTGCCCACATTGACGTAAAGTATTTTCTCCAACTAAGCATGGGCTTCAAGGTTGTATGTTTTTGTACTTCACATTGCAGTGTTGAAGCCCTGCACATCAAATGACCTTGTTGCCTTCTAATAGTAATGTCTGAGCAACTCTCCTGAGTACAACTTCTTCAAATTTGGAAATATGTGCATTGCACAAAACCAATTGGCAGAAGAATATGGAACATTTTCATTCACAGCTTCTATCAGACCTTTCTGTCGATCACTCCTACATATCAAATGCTTGCCTTCAGATAATACACCCATAAATTCAGTCAACCAATGGAAGAGAAAACTCCCACTACACTGTTATTATTGGTTGTTTTTACTATGGCAGCATATGCAGGAAAATTCCCATAGGAATCAACATGGGTTCCTTCAATTACATCCCATGGCTTTTCTTTTTGCTCTGTATAACTGCGTACTTTTGGGATCTAACCCATACTTCCTCGGCTCATTCCTCAAAATATAGAGAGCAACCAGGATTGCAAATCCTAGGCGAGAACCAAGTGCAAACTAGGATTTAGGGACTACAATCACAGATTCAAGCCCTACCCAATTGTGTATACAATGAATGACAGATGGAACTCAAAAGCAGAGACAAGGAAGAGATAGAGTCAGAGAAGAGTAGAGATTGGTAGAAATGAACTGACGAAATGAGGAGTTGGCACCAATTGCCAATAAATATCACAAACAAGGGAAATATCGTCAAAATCATAAAAAATAAAAAAATTAGTAAAAATTTCAACCACACCCTCTCTAGTTTACCATATTTTCAAGGACACCTCCTCTATTTTCTGAATCTTCGGTAACACCCCCTTTCAGATTAAAAATATTAATTAGAATACAATTTTACTAAATTGTCCATGATATATTTGAGGACAAATCTCATCCACACCCCCTCTAGATAAGCATATCTTCAATGAGACTCCATCTGTTTTTTTTTTACGTATTAAACTTCGAGCAGATTAAAATTCGATTCATTTTTATATTAAAATTTAAGTCGATTAAAATTATATTTTTTACTTATTAAAATTTGGGCTAATTAAAATTCTATTTGAGCTAATTAAAAATACATTTAAAAATTATTTTTAATTGACTCAAATCAAATTTTAATCAACTCGCATTGAATTTTAATCAGCCCAAATTTTAATACATAAAAAAATATAAATTTTAATTAACTCAAAATTTAATAAATCTAATTTTAATTGACACGAATTTTAATAAATAAAAAATTTTAAATTTTAATCGACTCGAAAGCGAATCGACGCTAACAACTCAGGTAGAATTCAAATCAGCTCAATTTTTAATATGTAAAAAATAAATTTTAATAAGCTCGAATTTTAATACGTTTTAAAAAATAAAATTTAATCAACTTCAATCGAATTTTAATTGGTTCAAAATTTTATATGTAGAAAAATAAATTTTAATCAACTCGAATTTTAATAATATTTTATATAGAAAAATTACTTGAAGTTTATGTAAGGACATTTTTTGTATTTTAGATGAATTTTTTTTGTTAGAAATGGTAGTTTAATGGTAGGGGTGTTAGTGATGTTTAAATATAAACTAAAAAGGGTGTCAGTGATGTTTTTGATAATAGAGGGGATATCCTTAAAAATATAATAAACTAGGAGGAATGTGACTAAAATTTTCTCAAAAATTTGAAAAAATCGTCACTTCAAGCAATCCTCTAAAGCTGCAAGAACTCAAACAATATCAAGAAAAAAAATTAGATATTTTATTTTAACAATAATAATTAAACAATTCAGTCGTGTCGAGATCAAGTAATTCGTATTGGACAATAACTTAATCAATTTATTATTTATGTCAGCAACTCGTATCATTTATAAGTTTGTGTATATGATTAGTCAATCCAAATTCGCTTATTTTGCATCGAACACAAGTCGTGTTAACATATATTTTGGAAAATTGACACCCTTATGTGTTGAAACCCACGTTTATCATGTAATGCAATGGAATATGGGATATTTTGGAATTCTTCCATTTTGAATACGATGCAAATTGAAGTTTGCTCAAGCCCAAGAGGGAAGGCTGGGAAATTTTTTTGGTTTACATTAAAGACAAGATCAGTCTATTGTCGTTTTGGGACCGTGTTAAAAACACATTTTTTCGTGTTTTGAAAATTACACTTTCCTTGATCAAAAAAAAAAATTACACTTTCAATTAAAAACCTTTAGAAGTGTGTTTCTAAAACACACTTTTATGAAAATAACGATAATTTGATAAATAATTTTAATCTTGCGGTAAAATGAGCATTCAAATCACACTTTTTTTTTTTTTTTGGAAAAATGTATTTCCAAAATACATTTTTTATGAAAAAAAATTGGTAATTTGATAAATAAAGTTAAAACCAAAGTACTTGGATGAAAAGGCTGTAATACAATGGTAGAGTGATAAAATTTTTATATTGTACCATCAATGTATTAAAAATGTTAAAATATAATTCTCCCGTTAACATTCGCTGTTTATTCCGCTAATGTCAATAAAATAGTATTTGATGAAATAAGTTGCAAAAGTTAACTGAAATACCACAATTCAATACTTTTAGTGTTGAGAATAAAATATAAAAAATTTAATCTTTAAAAGTACAAAGTAAAAATTCTTAAATCTTTTGAGAGTGCAAAAAATTATTCCCCTTGTTTCAGTTCATTGCCTTTCTGCCACCCAGAAAGAAAAGAATAGAAGAGAAGATAGGACCCACTGCAGCTACAGCCCCATCCCTATTGACAAACAAGTAGACCAAGTACGAATTACTAGCGACATTTACAGCAATGTTTTCAAGGATTATTTATGGTTTTTTTTTTAGTATTGGTCACTAGTTAGACATATCACAAGGAGGAGAACAACGAGTTTCGAATCTGCATCCTCAGGGTCCAACAATGAAAGCAGTGGCCCACTGTAGGACTATTTATGTTTGCACCCTCTTTCCCTTCAATCGTATGCACTGTTTATTTACTCTGATTCATGAATTAGTTTGTAAAGTTCATAGTTAGAAACCTTCATGGCCTTATATTGATTTTATTTCCTGTGTACACTTCTCTTTTAACAGTCAACGATGGAGGGTTCTTCACTTCACACAATCAATATAAACGATTGTACAATGGTAACTCTATCAAACAAAACTCAATTTTAGGATACAAAAAATGACAACATTAATTTTTGTAGTGGTATCCGAAAGTACGCGTATGCTATCCCCCCTCCTCACAAAAGCCAACTTTCCTTCTAAAAGCTGGGCCGGACTGCCGTGCCAGACCGCAGATGTTAAGTCACCACAATCCAGTGTACCTTTAGTTTCAAATGCTGCTGAACAAACACAAAAACCACCTCTGTAAGTGTACAAATAGAGATGCTTTCAAAAGAAGCGTGTTTATGCATGTGTTTGGCCCCAAGGGTGAATGCGACAGTGCACGCCCATGCATCCATGTTGCGCACAAAACATGTTTACTTTTTCCCCTCTAATTTTTTCCTGTGTTTTATGTGGGTGTGGATGGAACCAACTACATTTAAATTACATCAATGAGAAAAGAAAATTACATTTGATGTGATAAAACTAACTTCACAAGAAACTCTCAATATTGAGTTCCACGAAGGAGCATGGATCAGGAATGTCAAAGTTTTCCATCACCTGAAATCCACAATACGTATGAACATGTTAGTCAAACATTGTTGTCCCAGTTAATAATACCACAAAAAAATTCTAAGCATGAAAGAGAATTCAACAAATTGAAGGGACAGTCATCCACACATGCCCATGAAACACGACTTGCTAAATTTGACTAAAATTGGCCAGACCATGCATTAAAAGCAAAATGCATGTGGAGTATGCATGCATATGCAGAAATATGGCAACACCACAGCCAACAAATTGTCTCCATTAATTGAAGAATCATTCAGTATTATAATTTGATTTGTGATATCCAAACCACTAACCAAAACTTTGTGAAAAGTCTCAAACCATCGTTAGTTGATATAGATAGGACTAAATTAAGATGCACTCAAAAAGGTAAAGTATGATATTTATCCGCTAATGAAATCTGTATTGCATAGCAAGAACAGGAATGTACCAATTATTCCATATCATTTAGCTTCTCAACACAAATTTTGACTCTGAATTAACATACCTCGGGGTGCACAATGCCAAAAGTTCCTATTTGCTTCCCTTTGTAGATGATGCTTGCTTGTCTACCCGGAAGAAACTCAGGCTCCTTTAGTGTACATCAACGAATTAGTAAGTGCATCTTCACTAAACATGCCCTACGTAGTTCAAAAGTGACTGCAGAGCTAAGGCAATACATACATCTGAATGTTCTATATAATACCCTGTATTATCCCCGGGTAATACAAATGGAGTTCCAGTCACTTCCATGATTCTGTCCACCAGACCATGTATTAGCTGCAAAGAAAATACAGGATTAAAAGAATCAAGACATTCAGGAAACACTTGACATTGAGTTGTTACTGGAGAAATGTGTAAAGAAAGACTGATAAAACACATAAAATCTCATTCACATGACGGAATAATGAATTTGACGCAAGGAACTAGAACCACTGACATACAGTAATTCTTCTAAAACCAGCTCAAAGTGCATAAAGCTCACATATATTGTGAGAACACTTGCCATTGAAAAGTGAAAAATTATATCTATACTAATCCAATGCCCCCTATTCTCATTTCAAATTATTGATCAGAAAATCAGAATTATATATTTTTTTGACAAAATAAGAAATTTTATTAAAAACAAAATACATTGGTATCCTCAAAAAGAATAAAAACACAACAAATATTGTTAAACTAAAGCAATCCCGCATTTCAATCTTGTTGGAGGTCCGACAGAAGCAACCCTGTAAAACTCTGTGTGGCTTTGGTCCATAAAGAAGCCATAAAAACGACTGTTTCCCATACTAACTCTGATGGAAGAATATGATTATTAAATATTCATGCAGTCTTCTCCATTCAAATACACCAAAGAAGTGCATCAAGGCACAATTCCATAACAGCTTTGCTTCCTTTTTCTTTCCAAAAGAAATCAGAAATTTTAGTGTCTCTAAGGACTCCCTAACCAAGAAGTGGAGAGAACATGATGTGAGAAATCCATATTAACTGCCTGTTGTGGTGTACAGAACAGGAATAAAAGCCAACAAGGAAGAAGAACATTACATTAAGGTTTCAAAGCCTGGCTAAAAAACTGTAAATTGTCTGTCTTCTCCAAGCTTTCATGGAAACAGACGTGGGTGGTTTTATCATTTTATTAAAAAATAGATCACCGACAACCAAAAAGATGAAACTCCCATATCCTAGTTATCCATAAGTAATGTGTGTGCATGAGAGAGAGAGGGAGAGAGACGTCATGTGTAATTGAACCATAGCAGCAACGTTAAGCCAATATGCAAAGTATCAGCACATTCAAAACTCATCAGCAGAAAATCACAAGTCCTTTGAAGTTTGGATCAACATCATAAAACTTCAATTTCTATTTTTTTTTTTTTTTTGCCATTATAGTTTTCCACATAAACCCATTACCTTGTATTATGTAAGTATACAGACATCCATTGGCAATTTCAAAGGTTGGCGAACTACTTGAAGAAACCTTAGACAGCACTGTATAGGAACTCCCACTACATCATATAAATCTCCACAGTACCTATTCCCAGCTATTTATGGCACAATATAAATCCCACACTATTCACAGCCTGCAACCTGTGCCTGACTTGAGACAATACTACCTTCTCCCCATCAAAATCAGTCTCATTTAGCCTAGTCTTTCTCAGCCCTAACACTGCTTCCTTAGAAAGACAAACTGAAAGAACATGTCTACCATGAACTCAGCATATGTAAATTACTATGGACACCAGAGCTAGTTAATAGACTTCTCCCTATGATAAGAAGACACAATTGAAAGGACTATCAATAGGATCCAGAAAATACTATTATGCATACCAATGTAAGATAATTATCACCAAATGATCAAAGCAAAACATTGATATACCATAGAACATGACGAATGAATTAGCCCTCCTAACTTAGTATTTTAAAGAACTACACAACTGATAGATTTAGAGAGGCAAAGCCAAAAAAGATTTTATTGTAAAAGAATAAAATTGGATTTCCACAAACTGTAACTGATCCTTTAAAGAGATAAAGACAAAATTGGATGGGTAAATAATTCGTACCTCAAACCCTGAGTTAGCACCACAATATAGAGCTGCAAGATGGCGACAATTTGTTGCACCAACATCTTTTGTCTCATCTAACAGCACTATATCGCCCACTTCAAATATCTAGAACCAAAACAATGTAATTAGTAATACTATAAAGCTAAAAAGTATGCAAAATGAAAAATAAGTGTCAACATATATATGTTCACAAGGAAAAACAACAAATTTCAAGGCAGCAAACCACATAAGCATTCTAACATACACCCTTCCAAGTTCCAATAAATGCTTAATGAAAACCTACACAGATGCATGCCCACCTGAACATATCATCACCCACACAACCAGGCAGACAGAAAAAAGATGTAGATAACTAGAGAGCGACAGGCACCCATGGAGGGAAGATTGGCATACCATGGAGCTATGTTCTAAAAAAGTTTGAGTTTGAGTGTTCTTCCTCCACTTCTCTCATTAGAAAACTCAATCCCTATTCTATTTAACCATAATCGAGAGATTACCATTATTCTATCTGAGGATAACGAAGACATAAGATTAACCAGCTTTACAAGTGGTGAGATATAGAAACACTAGTCATAACCCCTGCCTGAAGGCACGATAAAATATAAAATTCGAGCGTCCAAAAAATCAATCCCACTATATTAAATTTTTTCAAAAATATATTAACTACAAATTAATCAAATATTAAATGATTAAATATATGATAGAAATAAGTGATGTGATATTTTTAGGGAGGAAATATATATATTATTAAATATATTATAGAAATGAATAATGCAATTTGACGTTTGAATGGATGATGTGTGGGGTAAGTGATTGGTGATAGTTTTTAGGAAAAAAATATGACTGAGATAAAATTCAAACACACTCCTGTTTTATTATATAGATTTTTTTCCATTTCAACCCCCTATGATAAGGGACCCTTCTCCAACACAGAAAGCATCTAGACCAATGCCACCACCTTTTATGCAGAAAGATCCCCATGCACCAAAAATATAAAGATCATCATTCAAAAGCCATCCTAACCATTATTCAACTTCCCCAAGACCCTCGCGATAATAACCACCTCCAATCCAAATACATATATATAAAAATTATGTTTAAATGTGGTAGCACATAAACCTGATTGCAATCATATACTTTAGCTAATTCACCCAAGCAAACCCAAAAGGCAAAAAATACAAAAAGAAAGAAGAGAAAAATAAGCATGATACTATGAATAGTAAACATAGAAATGACTACCTTTATAGGCTTTGGATGGTCTTTATTGTGCCCAATGGTTTTCAATATGCCAGGCATGAGACTAGTCCGAACAACCTGCAGAATATAGAGAGTAATCCAAGCTACAATGCTTTAGCAAAATATGAAGATAAAAGTATCGAGGAAAATGTCTTCAAATAGTCCACCTATAACGAGACAGTTCAATGTAAAGCTTGTACCCTTTATAAATTCCAGAGATTAAATGAGAGGAACCAAATACAAAACCAACAGCAAGGATCTTGAAAGAACAAGCATAGTGAAAAATGGAAGGATGGGTTTTTTTGACTGCAGTTAGAAGAGAATCAGAAACTCCGGTGTTCTTTGAATCTCTAGTTCTTGCTTCAATGAGAGAAGAATACCATAAATTTCACTTGGGGGTACTGGGAAAAAAAAAAAGAACATGAACACCAAGCTTTAAATATGAAGCAGAAGTATTTTTATATTTTCTATGGATTCTTTTCGTCAAATACAAATTGCAACGTCCACAGTTGATTTCAAAGGTCTAAGATTGGAAGTTTAAGGGTTCTTTACTGTGCATTACTGCTATACATTAATTTCATCCCTTTTATCATGTCCATCAAGAAAAGTTGGTAATCACTGAAGTGGGAGAAAGGTAAACAAAACTCATTACCTAATATGACAGTCATTGCCCCTCGGTATAGACCTAACCTTAACCTGCACCATCATATGTACAAAGAAGCTGCCCTCAGTTGAATTCACACTTTCATGATTATAAGCCAGAGCATCTTAACATTGCTCTCAACAATGATCAACATATCCTAGATTTTTTTCACATGTTGAAGTCAACAACTTCATAGGCTTCTTAGTTCTTACCAACACACAAATGGGTATAACTTTGATGGAACAATCCTTAGTGCCAACATTTATCAACATGGTGCATTTAAGCTCATGTGGTATCTCCTATTCCTTTTTCAACAAATGTTGCAAGGTATGAGTACGAACAATGGGACACACAATGTGGGGCTTGTCTGGGGAATGCAATACCCTGTTAAGTATTCCGTGCCCCCAAATCAACAATAAAAACATAAAAGCAAAATAAATGATGTTGTCTATTTCCCTTAAGGAAAACATTGATTGCCATTAAATTTCAAATATATATATAAGAGATACACAACGCATATATAGTAGGTGGTTCTCCAATTACAAACCCATATTTCAGCACTTTTTCAAATATTATCACATAATTTTAGTTAGATTTGGCACACGCTTGCAATTCTAATGTGCAAGCGTATATACCAAAGAATTTGAGACATCCAAACTGCCATGAAACCGAAAATGTTAAATTATACATGAGAAGGAAGAATGTGATTCTATGCACAAAGTTTGAGGCACAAAGTTATGGAGTGATAAAAACAAGAACCTAACTTTAGCTGAAAGCTTTAGAGTTGCAAACCTGTATATGGTATATTAGTTCTTCTCTTAACTATAATCTTCAGATTGCTGATATTGTACTGACACTTCTTTGCATCTCAAACCTTTGAACCACCTAAAGGCAATCACTTGCCAAACGCTACCCCCATAACCCACTTCCACTTCACATTTTGAGAAAATAACTTAGTTTATCCTATACTTTGAACTAAATCCCAATTCCCAAGTAAGCCATGATCAGAAAGCTAAGAAAAAATGTGATTTCTAGGGTGGGAGCGGGTGGAGAAGCTCTAGGTATTTAGAAAAGCGAAATGATAGAGTATTCTAGAAGAGTTAAATGATATTTAGAAGAGTGAATGCCTCCATTATTTTTCAATAATTGACTTCTGGTTTAGAGCAATTTATAAAGCAAGAAATGAAAAAGAATATGAACAAAAAAATCAAGATGGGCAAATTTACAAAAAAAAAGATTGAGAGAGAGAGAGAAAAAAGAAAGCAATTGAGTTAGCAACAACTCCCCAAATAATCCAATAAATAATAATTATCAAAACATTACTCCATTTTATTCATTGATAAAATAGAAACTAAACCTCAAAATCAGAAGAACGAGGATTTCCATTGATCACAGCAGTTGATTTGTCATCTTTACGGTTCAGCATGGAGAAATTTTCATTGTAAGAACATAATATCCATGTTAACACCTCCGTATAACCAGTCATTGCAATCTGAAAGAAAATAAACAATATATCAAGCCAAATGTGAACATGAAAAAACTGCATACTAGCATTAATTTAAGTGAAATATATGAGTTTCACGTACCAAATGTCTTGGTGCATCATACCGATACTTTAGTGTTTTCATAATTAATGCGAACACATTCTTAGATAACAAAAAAACAATTTTGAAAATTTACAATCATCATACCAGGAATAAATAACGTGCATTGCATAACTCTTTTACAAAATTGCAAGCATGATAGTAAATGATAGTTACCAATGGAAAGGGTAAGTTTGGTTTGAGATTAAGAAGCATTATACAAAGCCGAATCAAGATTAACTTGGGAGCTCATTAATGCACATATCCACAAGAAAAAAGCAAAATATGTTAGTTCAGTAAAGAGAGTAGTTAGAATTAAACTTGCTAAAATTATAACAAGTTTTAAGTACTAAAATTATAATAATTCAAAAGTTCCAAAATTCTGCAAAATGATTAAAAAATAAGTGAGGCAGCCTAAAGATTCAAAAAACAGAATAACCTTCAGGGAGTATGAAGACAGACAAAGAAGTTGACATAACAATTACAAAGGAAGGGGATGAACATTTAAAGTAAATTTCCACCCCGCATATAGGTGATGTTTGATAAAACTGAATGCTGAATTTTAAGTGTTAAATAAATGTTGATTTTTTTAATTTCACATACCATTTGGTATCCATTGAAATTGAAGTATTGAATTAAATTAAACTATTTGACAAATATAAGGAGCCGAAATCTAAAAATTATTATTATTTTAATTTTTTCATTCTTTTTAACCATTTCACCGCAATTACTTTATTCCTAACACCACTATCACAATGATGGTGGGGGTGGCGGTGATGGTGGGGGTGGCGGTGATGGTGAAGGCATAATAGTGGTGGCGATAGTGGTGGCGCCGACACAATAGTGGTGGTAGTGGTGATGGCGGTCACACAATGGTGGTGGCGATGACACAATAATGGTTGTAAAGGTGACACAATGGTGGTGGCAGTAGCGGCACAATAATAATGGTGGTGGATGGTGGATATTGAAAAGTTACGAGTGTAAAATGCATTGAGAGTATATTTATCTATCATGAAGAATTGATAAAATCCTTACTGATTAATATTTTCAACATTAAGTGATAAGTAGGTGACTTACTACTTAAAATTTTAGTCTATTTTTAAGAAGTGATTAAAATATTAAGTGATATGAGTTTTAGATTATCAAATGAATTTAATTCATTAAGTGTTTAAAGTATTCAGTTTTAAGCCTTATATTGTGTTGTCAGACAGCCCCTATAGTTATTATATTATAAACCAAACAATTAGAGAATAACTTCCCTCTTGGCATCATTTTATGCATATTATTGTTGATTCAAAACTTGTGATTAATTCACTCGGAGCAAAGAACATTTCTCAAGGCACACCCAACAAAAAAAATCCCCTCCAGCCAGATTAGTAAAATCCAAGAATTAAAAGGAACCAAAGAACTAGGCACATAGATGAAACGATCAAAGCCAGTAGGAAAATACATGAATGCTGTGGGGAAAGAGTTGAGAATGAATGTTACAAGAGTAAGAATCACACACAATAATACCACCCTATCTAAGACAATGGAGAAATTAAGAGTACATTCTGAAAAATAGAGGTTGAATATTATGTATAAATGATACTGAAAACTGCAACAGCTGAGAAGGTAATGCAAATGAGCACCAAAACACATGCACGCACACTACCTCCATTCTAATAAGGTCACTGAGCTGGTTTAGATGAAGTGGCTTCAAAGATGCAGGTTTTCTCTTTGGAATTTCATTGTACCCATAAGCAATTGCAACATCCTTGAGAGAAAGAATCCATGTCAGTACAAATGAATATGAGGCCCATTACAGATTGTACCTTAAATTCATATATAAATCTCTAGCCATACCTCTGCCACATCACATGGATGAAGAACATCACTTCTGGTTGGTGGTACAGTGACAGTGAAATTGATCTGTTCATCTCCTGATACAGTCTGCTCAGCGTGTAGTTGCATTTTATGCAACAAACTAGCAACCTGAAAAGTAAGAAAAGTCAATAAGATTAGCTCATTAATAACTCTAACCGGTTGCATTAAATTTGAGGTCCTGTCACAAAACACATACAAAACAGGGAAAAAAATAGTTTTTCGAAGTAATATATTTAACTTTATTTAAGATCAATACTTATATCAAATAAAAAATTGATAGGAATGATTTATATAAGTCCAAAAAAAGCACGCATACAAATCATAAACTCTTGTGGGACTGAGGGTGAATGTTTCTGTGATCCTAGACTATCGTCACCTAGTTGGGAAGTTATATTACCTCACTATTACCCGACCAAATATCTCATATGCAGTGAGTGTAGTCAATCAATTTATGCAGACTCACCAAATACCACATTGGGAGGCTATTATTCGTATTATTCGCTATCTCAAGCGAGCTCCCAGACTTGGATTGTCATATCGATTGTCATATCAATTGCGTAGCCATCTTCAGTTGGAAGGGTTCACCGATGCAGATTGGGTTGAATCTCCCTCAGATAGACGATCTACTATAGGATATTATACCTTTTTGGGAGGTAATCTAGTTACATGGAAAAGTACAAAGAAGAAGACAGTGGTAGGACGATCTAGTGCTGATGCCAAATACAGGGCAATGGCTCACACATGTAATGAGCTAACAAGGCTACAATACTTCCTTCAAGAATTTGGTGTTCGAGCTCAAACTCCACTTCAGTTGTTCTATAATAATCATGCAGCTATTCATATAGCTTCTACTCTTGGGTTCCATAAACGAACAAAATACATTGAGGCTGATTGTCATTCCATTTGAGAAAAGATGTTGCGAGGAAACATTATCACACTATTTGTCAAGTCTAAGGATTAAATTGCTGATATGTTTACCAAGTCCTTCAATAGTACTCG
This sequence comes from Ilex asprella, assembly GCA_023539305.1. Lineage (NCBI taxonomy): Eukaryota > Viridiplantae > Streptophyta > Magnoliopsida > Aquifoliales > Aquifoliaceae > Ilex > Ilex asprella. The sequence goes on from CM042193.1 coordinate 12,400,372, forward strand.
GTTGAGATATATTTGTTCGAAGTTGGAATTATATGATATATATTCACGGGGAGTGTTAGAATATATAAATATATATTTAGGAATAACATTCATGTAATAAGTATATCCCTTAAGGGGTATATAGATCTTTTCTATTCTTTACAATACACATATATAGGGAGACGTGAGTATTATTCTCTCTGCCTCCTCTTTCATTCTCTCCAAAGCCATAGTCTCTCTATTTCCAATAGTAAACTATATACGAAATTACAATCTATATTAAAAGAAAAATAAAAGACCAGGAGTAATAAACCATAGAAGCAACGCAGTAAGGAGCAAAAATCCACATTCAAATGCCACTTTGAAAAGTATAATGATCATACAAATAAAAGCAATCTGATGATGAGGACCCAAACTTGGCTCATACAGTATCTGTGAATCAATGACGTGTTAATCCTTTAATAAATTATACATCTGAAGCGTCACTAAACTTCAGGTAGAGATAGGTAACAAAAGAAAGACAATACTAGCAATACCTTGTTTGCCTGCAGGGTTTGTCCAACTATACTAGTGATGTACGACAAAGGCACATCCATATGGTACAGAGATAGATCAGGGTAAACATGTGATTTCCCATCAGAATATATTACTTCAACTGGTTCAACATCAAATTTCCTTTCGCAATACACTGAAAACATGGTTACCTGCAAAACAACAATATTAATGCATTCAGTAACTGTCAGGGCAAACTACATCGGACAAAACTTTTTGGGAAATAATAGCAAATTCGATTAATGGATGCTAAGGGATTGTCTCCTAATTACAGAGTGGTCTGGAGCAATACGAACTAAGATAGTCCTAACTTCTCAAACCTCCATTCAAAAACTAAAAATATAGAAACGGCATTGTTATATCCTATCTATGTCCTCTTCCTCGAATATTCCCTTTGTCAACAATCTAGGAGCTCCCTAAAAAATCTAGGCATGCACCAAGCCATACCAAACACACAGAAAAATCAAGGACCAGACCTCGTGCACAACCAGGAAAAGCAATAAAAGATGGCTCCAGACTCTTCATTTGAAAACACACACAGAACATCTATTTGGATACAAACAAATGCCATAAAAATTTTACAATTCTTACCATGGTGTTTAAAACAATATTGGCCTTCGTCAAATCGGTGGCTGTGCATTCAATGAACACATTCTTTGTCTTTAGGGTAATGGCAGAATGTGAACCGTTAATGATAGGGGGCAAAGACAAAACAGTTCTGCAAGAGCAAAAAAACGATATCTATCAAGTTATAGAAACTTCAAAAAACTTAAAACATCAAAAGAAAATTATAAAATTTGAATTATCCAATGCTAATTTTAACATAACCAAAACAAAATTTTAAGGAGACATCAGTACACTGAATCGTCATACTATTAGAGCATGTTAATTTAAGTAGAGAATAAGCTCAATAGCACCCAAAAAAAGGAACCATAGGCAGACAGAGCCATCGAATTGATTTCAGCATAGCAAGCGATGGAAGCAAAAAAATATGGCAGAACATAACAGCATCAACAAGTGGCGGTCAGATAGCTTAAAACAATTAGGCCAAAAAAACTGCTCAAAATCGTTAGGTCAAACAGGCTTATTGAGAACCAAAATACCTTTTATGATCATATATAACAGGGAATACTGGTGAGTTCTCTATGATGCGCAAGAATTTCTTCAGTTTCAGATCCGACTGCCAATATAAACGGCAAAAAATGCATCAAGATGATGTATGGACATCCTCAAGTTCTACTATAAAGCTATGAATATTACTAAACAAGCAGTGCAAACAGGAAAATATGGAACTACACACAAACAGGACCTACACCTAGACTATTATGTAAAAAACCAATGAAGTACAAATAAAACTAGAACTCACTTTGTAAAACTCCATCAACTCATCAGCTCTGAAGTTTTTGACCTAAATAAAAACCAGTTATGAGTCAGTTTCATCATAATGTCTTGTGTAAGCAAGTTTCAAACCATTGAGACAATTTTGATGAGCAACATAGCTGCATAATAAACCCGAAAAATAGCAAGCCATTATTATTAAAAAGCACAATCTGGGAGGTGAGAATGGGGAGCCGGTAGGCAGTATGCCTTTTACGAGAGGATGTGATATTACTGGTGCAGACTAACATATCTTACATAAGATGCTGATGCTCAACTAGGAGGAAAAAATGTGGTAAATTAAAAGCAAGGTTAGGTTTTTCTTTTTTAACTTCAATTCATTAGAAACCAAAATAAGATGCGTTATACATATGATCTGAATTAAAAATTCCTTTTTAACTTCAATTCATTAGAAAACAAAATGCAAAAGGTGTTACATATGATCTTGAATTAAAGATTTCAAAGAACATCAGTATTCATATCAATCTATTTAGTTCTTGATGTGTTATGGTTGCCGCTCATTTTGGACCCAAATTAAAATCCTAGAAAGTTTCAATTCATTAAATTTTATCTTGCCCTACAAAATGAAACAAGCATTGATACAAAACTACATTTTGGAATTGCCAAAATTAATGTTCTGGAACAAAGTTTGAAACTAACGGCAACATCAAAGCGTGAACAGACAAAACATATATCAAGTGCAACACATGTATTTGAGAGATCAAACAGAGAATCAACTGTCTGCACTCTTCAAAGTTTTGAGCAACAACCTCTGCAATGTCACCCAAGTTTTTCCCCACTATTAGGCAACAGGTATTTAGGTAGGAAATATTATTAGAAAATGGATTCTTATGTTTTCTTTTCACAAGCCCACAAATTGACATCCTTCCAAGAGGTCATCTTGGGATCGCTGTTTGGTAACTAACTTTAGTCTCCTCTCAGGAACTAACAGCACCTATGTGGTCGTTGTAACAACAGGACTTAATTCAAGCATCTTTCAACAGAACATTTGGATTCAGAAAAGAATTACTCACCTGTTTCAGTGGCACGAAATTTATTTCTGAGGGTGGCAAAGCCTGGAAATAAAAAGACAAAATTTAAGAAATAAAGCAAACAATCTCTCTTGCCATCTGTACAAACTGGAGAGCCAAAAAAAAACAAAAAGAAAAGGAATTGTCCCCTAAAAGCTGGTAAGAGCACAAAAATTCATTTTTACAAACTTTTGAATCTCACCAAAGCAATAGGCGTTTAAAACCAAAAATGGCCCAATGAGACTCGTTCCTACAATGTCTCCAAATATTATTTTCCCATCTCTTTTCACTCTAGTACTTGCATAAGCAGAGGCTGCATGTAAGTCATGGATGCTTGGAAGCATCAACCAAATTGAATGCATGACTTAGAGGCATGTGGTACATAGCAACCACACAAGCTCACTACAACCTCGATGCAATCCAATCCACCTTACATTAATATGAATGGTGAAAGACTGGGAAAAAAAAAAGCTTCTTGCAGAATGCTTGATTTACATGGTGTATCCTCCAAAGGGATACAAATACAATGTACAAAGGAAATGGACATCATTTCACCAGACTGTGCCGGAAAAAAAAAACACAACAGTATACCTCATATGTAAAAGGGCCTTGTATCGTATCCAAGTCATGTGTTCCAATTGCAACCAAGGTTCTTTGCCTAAAGGGGAAAAAAGCAACAGAAAGAAATCACCAAGAGAAAAAGAAAGAGACCTCCAGCATGTAGAGATCACCCGAAAGAATAGCATGCTTTAAACAGATCTAAAGTTTAACCAAATAAACTGTGCATGCCCATACTTGATTGTGAACTTATGGAAGACTTAGTTCTTTTTATGATGATTTAATCTTTTATTTTTTATTATCCTTTCAAGGGGTGGATTCCTTATCCACTATAATGTTCTTCTCATTTTATTTAATAAAAGTTTTTCATTTCTTATTAAAAAAAACTTATGGAAGAATTGAGTCAAGTAAGAAGTTAGTTGCTAACCCATCACTTCCACAAACTCTTGGAGAAGCACAGGAACAGGAATACTATTGGAAACACTAGATCTGAAAGAGAAGGGCACCAGGAACATCATCATAGGGAAAATCAAGCAATCATAATGCCAGTTAAACTACACTTTTTCTTCTACCAGTTGAGAGAGAAGAAGGTGGACAATTTACTGCAAAGTTCTCTAACAGATAAAACAATGTGAAGTTTGATCTCTTGGCTGGATGTCCTTTCATTCCTAATTTCATCATACCAATCCCGACGACGCTTTACAAATTCAAACTTTGTATGCCTTTCATAAGGGAAAAAAAGACATCATGCAGCATGACCTAAGCCCATTGAAGATGTTTGAGTCAACCCCCATTATTTGCAGAAGACATATGAATCAACATGATCCTTTGTAGCCATAGTATAGCCAATTTTCAATAGTCGTAATCTAAGAAGCACAGACATTTCATTTTGTCCAGAGTGTCGGTGTCAAACACGTCTGGGATACGGACACACTTCAGATATGCTAAAATGAGTGTCTAATTTTTTTATTATTAAATTTTTTCCAAGATATGTTGGGGACACACGCACAACACGGTGGGGTCACGTTTTGAGATTCATCAATCCTCGTAGCAAATTTTGCCAGCAGTACACTACTGCAATATGAATCCTTCATACAAAAACACATTGTTGACCAGAATTCATGTGGCAAAATAAACTGGACACTCACCATATCTTCTTCATCGGACTTGGATGCAATAAAGGTGGACAAAGAATCTCTCCCTTCAAAATAGTATCCAACCATCCAAACATTTTGATGAAATTTTATGAATTCCTCAAAAGGGCCCTTGGTGGATTTCATTCACTAGCCTGAGAAGAATGCTTAAAGAGAATTGAATTTTTCACCGAAATTATTATCAAATGTTATTGAAATCACACTCCTGCAGTGTGCATCCCACCAAAAACTATTTTGTGGCTATTGGCAACTACTATAGCAATGTTTTTTTCCAAATGTCACCTTTATAGAGTTCTAGCCAAAAGATCACTACCATAATTGCCATCAATCGCTCTCCCCAAATCTACATGGCACCCTTCAAAATCATTTCCCAGAAAGCATCCAACTGAAGACTCACAAAAAGCATCCAGACTCTAAAATCATTTAAGACATGTAGGGAACTCTTCTCACCCTTCATGAATACCATTGAATTTGTCATCAAGGCTAGTTCCTTATTATTGGAAAATCTCTTTTCTTATTAATGAAACTTTTCCTGCTATTAATGAATGAGTACATAATTTGTCCTCTAATGCTTACTTTAACATTATTATAACACACTCCTCAAAATATACAAGTTCACCAATATCATACACAAACATGATCCAAAAAAGTGTAAATCCATTAGTATACCATTTAATCAAAAGAGTTTCACCAGGTGATGACAAACACGAGGCTAACAAATTCCATCTCAAACAATGATAAATACAATTCATAGGAGATTTTTCAAAATCATAAATCCAAATTTAATATCATCATAGTACAAGTATTAACAAGTCCGAAAATGAGTATCAAGTCAAGCTACAGTTGAGAAATGAAAATCATAAGTATGATTTGTTACCGGCATATGTTCTGATGAAGCTTATCTTGAAGATCAATAAAGCTATTATATCTTGCTTCATCAAAAGTAACGCCTCTCAAAACAGCACATACAACATATGGACGTATCAACGATGTCTGCATGGAAAAAATGATAATTGCAGAAAAGTCAGATATATAAACTAGTTTAAAGCAATTATAACTCATGCTCAATTTTGGGTTGTTCCGAAACATACCTCTGGTTTCACATGTATTTTAACCATTGATTGCTTGCTAATATTAGACACTGTATATGCAGGTATTGGATCGAGCCCATTAAAAACGCGGAGGGCTTGGGCAAGCCCCTCAAGACAAAGCAAATCGTATCTGCATATCAATTAAAATAAAAAATTGAAGTTATAACTAATCTTCATTTTCCATTTTGTACAGTAGACAAATGCTAAAGGTAAGAGAGAAATTTGATAGATGATGAGACACGTCCAACCAACACCCTAGCAGAGAGAAACTTTCCAGCAACTAACGGAATGATCAACTTACCAGAATCTCGAAGTAAAACCAAATGGGGTAAGCTAGAGCTATTACCCCCACCCCAAAAAAAATTGAGTTCCAAACATAATCCCGAATTCAAATTATTGTTTAATTATTTCAAATTTTAGAAAACACAAAGCCACCAAAAAAATTGATTAGCCAACCAAATTAAGAGTACCTATTGGCTGGAACTTCGATTTTGTATATGACTTCTTCATCTTCCAATGCTTCTTCGTCCAAATGCTTTTCTTTCCTTATAATTGCCTTCTCTGTCGTCTGCATTTTACATAAATCAAGGGATAACGACATTTACCAAATTTAAAATCAATCTACTCAATTACACAGTCACACACCTATATTCACATATATACATATACATTTTACACAAATACACAAATTTATGCGTGAAGAAATGAAAGCAAATACCATAATTCAAGAAAATTTCACACAATCCCATTTATCATACGAATATGGATACAGGATATATATATATATAGAGAGAGAGAGAGAGAGGTATTTTGTAAGTGCTTACAACATCGTCGAGCTCGATACCGAAGTCGAAGCACAATTCATCGAACTCTTCTTGAGCTGAATTAGGATAAAGCAAAGCATGAGATTGAAGATAGTGAACTTGAAAATGACGGATAAATGATAAAGAGATGACAGAGAAGAGAAAGACAAACTGTAAGTGCGACCGAGGGCCTCGAAGAGACGGTCTCTTCCTACGCTGACTGTGGGCATGTTGGCGAGCTTCACAGCGATAACTATCGCAATGTGCTTTTGTGCGCTGCAACTGGAAAAACCCTAGACGTTTGGTTCAGAATATGGAAGTCCGACCGGTCTATATCGAGAGAGAGAGAGAGAGTGATTTTGGCATTTTTTTTTATTATTCACTTTTTTTAATTCACACTCTAAATTTTTTATATTTTAATTATTTTTTAAAAGACAACGAGTAAACAAGAGAGATAAAAAAAGATGGGGGAAGAGAAAAAAAATTATAAAATATTTATAAAAAGTTGAAGTATAAGTCTTAAATATTTGTAAACTGACTTTGAACTAGTGAATTAAATTTTAGCAAACCTTGAATTGTTTTCAGTGATTTTTTTGAAGTAGGATTTTCGCGTTAATAAATTATTTGTATTCTTTACTTGCTTTAATTTGTATATACACTTGCAATTTTACATACACACACTAGATATTTAATGATTTGATTGTTAATCATTCAATTTATTGGAAAGGGTCTTGTGAGTTTTGCCTTGGTTGGGATTGTTGTTGTGAGTTTGAGTGTTAATTGAATAATTGAATATCAATACATCGACTCATATGACAGGGTATAACAGTTTGTAAACAGGGTTTAAACACTTAATTGACAAATCATTCATTGCATTGGTAATTGTGGTGGTTCAGGTTAAGATCGATTGTTGTTTGAATCAAAATTGAATTAACTTATTTACCTCATCTAGATTGTGTCTTAATCCCATGTATATAATTGTGAGGGACATGGACAATCTACCGTACATCACATTTTCCCACAAGTGACAATAGTTTCTTACAACCGCAGCTGTATAGTTATGCAAGTGTTCAGCTATTAAGCACTACATAGATGATGTATCAATAAGACAAAAGTTGTATTATTTAGCAATAGAGTAACAATCAAGAAAAGAGATAATGTGTTGAAGTCTTTGTTTTCTGTCTCTCTCAACTCATTTTCACTTGAGATTCTTTAAGCTTCAACCCAAAACCAGACTCCTAATGCAGAACAAAAGAAATTTCGTTCTTTTGGTTCTCTAGTGGTTCCATATGATAAATTCACAGCCCAAATTGAACCTAGTACCACCATACAAGATTGGACCTGGTAATCGCAGATAAGAGAAGCCAGAAGCCCTCTGATGGCCGAAAGAAATAAAAGATTGAACACTGAAGTTCTAGACGTCGAATCAGAAATCAAATTTGTAGATTCATTAAAAGTGAAGAATTCCATACCGAGACAACCAGAAAATTGAACCAGTTCAGATCACATAGTATTCATGGAAAATGAAAAGAAAAAAAAAAGCTGAACTGATGCAACAAAGTTCACAAAAGAGTAATAGCAAGAGTTAGTTTGATACCCATGAAGCAGTAACATAGAGGCTTGGATTCCTGCTAGTTAAGTCAGATCAGAAACTCTTTCCTGCTAGTGGTTACTCATTTAGAGTGCAACCTCAGCTGCTTAGATGGAACTCATTATTCAAGGGATGCTACCATTGAATGCAGTTCCACATTATTACCCTACCTGTCCTTTCCCATCCCACAATTCCACTAACTCACAAAAATTGAATGAATAAAATCACCAAACTTACCAAATAGTTTATCAACTGAATGTGAATTATTAGATTACTAGGTCTCATTAACTTGTTCTAGGGGAACTCACCGATCTAACGAGCAACATTCATTTGATAAACTATTTGGCATACACATCATTCTAATCTTGACAAATGACACAAGACTATACACTACTGAAACACCCACTATAACTTCACTAACAAATGGCCGAGACACTGTTACAAAAAAGGTCAGAAACAAATGTCAAATAATCCTGCATTCATAGTTGCTTGTATATACAGCCAAGCACCAATTGAAAATGAACTTTGTCTTAAAAAGTAGTTCCCAAGCCCGAGTGTACAACATTGAAATTTGTCTGTTCTCCACCCCCTCTCCCCAAAGTGGACACCGTTTTTCTATTGTTAAAAGCCTCCTTTCACTATTTATTCAGATCTGATTGAGCTAGGAGTCTAGAATCCTGTGATTAATCTTCCTTATCTCCTGATTGATGATGTTCTCTGCTTTCCTGAGATGTGGAGCGGCTTGCATGATCTGCCTCGGCCCGAGTACCAACCCTCAGAGGTTCCTCTTGAGTGATGGTCTGAATAAGCATTATTACACCAACCACAAAAACAATAATGTAAATAGCTCTGATTCCAATCAATGAGTTGATATAACCAATCAGTGAAGGACCGCTAATGCGCTTCTGGATCACACTTCCTTTTCTGTATTGTTCAAGAAATTTAGTGATTTGGGACCCTTTATCCAATTCGTCAATGCTTTCTGAACCAATAACCTATCAGAGATAGGAATGTAATATATCAGTGTCATGTCAAGTTTAAAGCTGCCAGCAGGAAGATTAAAAAACTATGAAAATCATGTGGAAAACCAAATGAATAATATATATAATAGTGGAATGCCTAATTTCTCTTCCAGTATGCGCATCCATCAACAGGGATACATGTTGGATGCTTAATGACAGACGACCCTGTCCAAATATATCACGCATTCGATAAAATCAACTCTACTAGACATGCCCAACTAATTGTTTTATGATACTATCAAGGGATTACCTTGTCCTTACTCAAATCCTTTATAGGCCAAAGACTATGTAGAAAACTATGCAAACACAACATCTAAAAGGAGAAGATGGATTGACAGGTGTTATTCTTATTGTTGGCACTTGTTACCACAGAGGAAACAAAAAAAGAAGGAAAGCAAGCAAGCACACACATACACACACAGGAAGAGAGACAGAGAGAAATATCTCTAAAGAAAGTGCCAACAGGACTTTATTTTTGATCAACTGTACCTACAGTCTACAGACAACGTTAACTAGGGAAGACTGTATAGCTTCCCATTTGAGATTCACCTTCGAAATAACCCCATCAATGGATCTCTCTGTTGTCTAAAATTGCCACTTGTCAAGCAACTTATAAAAAAAGCATCATGATCGCAGCTGATACTAGAACATTATTCTGTGAACTTGAGGAATTATACCTGGACTTTCGTAGCAATCACCTCTTAAGGTATGGTATAGCATCACACATGGTGACCAAGACAAAATGGTGACAAGTAAACTTACGCCAATTTTGGGTAACGGACGATAATTTTTTAAATACACAGATTTCTGTTTGGACTCACTGACCCTAAAACATGGCCAAGAAAATGAAAGTAAGCCGGTAAGCCTTACAATATATATACCCAAGAAGGTATTTGACTCTATGACCAAAAAGCAAAATCACTAAAATGCCCCCGACATTAAAAACTTGAAATGCAGGATTAAAATCATTCGATTATCACACTAATTCAAAACCAACATTTTTAAAGCCTAACTAACTAATGTCTTTTCCACCGAAACGCTGTACTGAGTGATGTGGGACATAGGCTCCAAAATGGATGCCTCTTTTCTTTGTAGGAGTGTTCATAGGTCAGTCACTTTGGTTTATAGCAAAACCCAGAACAGAGACAACCGAAATAAATCTATATTTCTAACCTAGAACTGCACCCAGCGGTCCATTAGACCAAGCCAAATCAAATTTACCCTACACAATCAAGTTTCACTGGGTTGGTGTTTGGTTATTATGATACTCTACTTAGGGCAAAGCAGCGAACCCCAAGGGCCACTGGCCTAACGATAAGATGACAAACAAGAAAGATAATGTGTTTATCCCTTTTTATACTGGTCCAAGAGGGAGTCCTTTCCTTTCACGGAGGGTACAGATCTCAACAGGTAAATGCACCTTCTCTTGCTTTATCACACATCAGCCATGATAGACAAACACCACCTCTCCTCCAACATCAAAGGGTATAAAATCCCACTCATCTATTCCCGCGAAGCTTATTCCCTCAACATGTAGTGGAGGCAATACATTCTTTCATCCATTATAAAAGCATGAAAAGATAAGAAACCATTGAATTGCATTCTCACGCATATACACATTGTTCTTGGATTGGTTCGTTTTACTCGAACCTTCGAACCATTCCAATCGTTTCTCCTAGGCCTGAGAAAACCAAACCAAACCAACTCAACTCAAGGTGCATGTGGATGGGATATGACATCACCGTGTTTCACAGTGATTGGAATACTACAGCACCCCCACCATATCATTACAATCCGTAGTTGCCACCTGCCAGTAAGTGTGTATTTCTGCCGGCAAACAAGCTCATTCCACAACACGGTCCTACCTCAAATTCCTCATTGCTTGCTTCCAATGAAGGTAGTTGTATAAGCCTCCAACATACTGAACTAGTCATTTTTCTTTTTCAGCAAGTGAACTGGTCATTATTTATTTTAATGCGTATCATTATTTTCATAATATTGCAGTTTATCAACGCTTCCATTTCTACAATAGCAAAACAATGTGGTCTCCTTCAGCAATTTATCAAACTCCACCACAAAAGATACAAATTGAAGGTCTCCCACTAGTGTGTTTAGAACTGTCATGTCAGACACTCGGAGCACGATGATCCATTATACATTTGGGATTTATGAATACATCTGCTTATAGGTATGCTTTTTCTTATTCATTAGCAATGCCACACCAAAACAAGAGAGATAATACACATATCAACCTTTCTTCAGTTAGCCAAGTGATGTAGACTAAGAAGGGGAAGAATTAGGGGACGAAAAGAAAAGAGAAAAAGAAGGGGATGAGAAAATCAGGAGAAAGAGAAGGGAACTTGGGGAGTTCAATAATAAACAAAAGTGTTCCTAAATAAATACCACATCCCCTCTCTCTATATATATATATGGAATACAAACCCTTCCAAAAGGATTGTTTTTTGGGCTTGATTTTGAGGTGTAGTTTTCCACTCTATTTTCAACTATATATATAACAAGGAGTGGAGCTGGAGAATATCTCCCCCCCCCACCCACCAAGGTAACTTCGTTTTCTCTACGACAAATACATACTAAAATGAAAAATAACTCCTAATCCCTATGTCTAGGCCTATTATAACGAAAGACAATCCGATTCCCATCACCGAAGCAACTGAGCAAACACTTGATTCAAAATTTAAAGTCGTAGATTGCAAGGTCAAATTTAAAATATCCATTGCTACTTCTGAAACTCGTATGAAAAAAAATGCTAATCAAATAAATATTCGATAATTCTCAGGAAGACAAAAAAGAGGGGAAGCTTTAACTTACTGAGAAGTACTCCTCATCCCCATCCCAAACAATCATTTTTGGCAATTTAGTTTTCTTAGTGACACCAAACGATTCAATGAAGTCTTCCCACTGCTTGATCCCAACATAACCAAATACTAAGTCACGGTTTGCAGATGCAGCAGCCTTCAAAAGTTTGCTTAATTCCCTTGATTTCTCATCTGCCTCATCCTCCATAATTGTCAAAACAATTTTCCTATCATCATCCTTCAACAACTTTAGTGTGTCTTGATTTATGGGCAAAACCAGAGGGAACAAACTCTGCTTTATAAAGTCTTCAAGGAATTTATCTGCATGTTCAAAACAATGAAGGTTAAACAAACCTTTCGGTAAATGGCCCACACCATGTTCAAAGCTACCACAGTAGACAAAATATGGCTAACGCGCTATCCATGTTATTAGTTGAATAAATGCAATAATAATTATGTAAAAGAAGGCATGCATACAGGAAAAACCTGAAAGGAAAAGAAGGAATATATGCCTACTGCTGACCAAGCTTAACCAGATGAAGTATATAATTAAAAATTCATCAATGTTCAATGGCATTCCTAAACAAATAGAAATATTAACTGAGAAAAACTAATCACAAAACACCGTCATGATGCTCATTAAAAGGAGATAGTTACTTCAATAAGCTAGGGAATCTTAATAATTGTTTTCTTTCCTTCCCCTTGCAGGTGGAGTTCTCATGATTTCATTTCATTCTATCACCTTGCGACCTAGGGAAGCCCACCATCACAACACTTTTTCTCCATATTCAGGCCCTCATGCAACATTACTGACTTGACTCATTTCCATTGGATAGGAGATTCTTCTTGCAATAAGATGGAGAGAAGATTCAAATGGACTGGTTTCAAACCAAGCACATTAAGAGATCCTCATTTTACATTAGGATTAAGATTAAAAAATAAAATTAACACATCTTCAAAGCTATTCTTCAAAGAACTCCTTTCAACAACATCAAATTCCTCCATAAAAGATTCCACCATCATTAAGAGATTCTCATTTTCCGTTAGAAGTTTTCATCGTCCATCGAAAATTGAATCCACTAACTTAAGCAGTTTTTTTAGACATCACAGTATGTTCTCCATTCCATGAAAACATTCCTGACAATAGTAAGTGTCAAAACGTCAGTAAGCATGATAAAAAGTTTGAAAAGCTATCAGTTTCAGGGGTTTGCAGGGGACTCTTCACTTGGATTACTGATCAAAGATACACTAACCTTCAAAAGGGCCATAGAAAATGTACTGTTCATTGTAACTCGGATGAAGGACCACCAAAGCAGGAACCTTGTCAAAATCGTACAAGGCCATAATGTCCTCTGAGAAATCTTTTGCCACAGCAAACCATGCTTTTTTCTTGTACTTGATAGCCAAATTTGATATCATGGACTCTTTAAAACCAAAGCCCACAAATATTGGGAAATGAGTGCCTGCTGCTTCAACAAATTCTCGAATAGCAGTGTCAGAATCGAGAATGGCAACATCAAGAGCAACAAATTTCCTCAAAAATCTAACAAGCAAATCAGCTTTTCTTGGTCCATAATAATCCATGGGAACTCCATGCATAAATATCTTTAAGGTTGGAAACCCACTGCACCACAAAAAGAGGTAAAAAAAAGATGGTATGTGTTTAGTGGAAATTAAGTGCTTAGAACTCATATGCCAGCAGATTGCAATAACTCAGTTATAGCCAAAAGCAGTAACTTGTGTGGAGTCAAATGCAAACTTAAACACCAACACCACAGTTTCAGACAATTTCACATCATTTTTTCAATGTGGAACCCAAAAAGTAAGGCAATGGCAGCATACTCGATATCGTATTTAGAAGCAAGACGGGTATACTTGTCAGCATCTACTTTCGCAATTACTATGGGCTGTTTCAGCCCAGCAAGAACAGGGGCAGCATTGTCTAACTGCAATCCAACAATAAAAGTTGTCAGTCTTCTCATTTGGCATTGCATTCAATATATAAATGATTTCTTGAATATCCAAAGTAACAAATACAACTAATATGCTAGCATTGCAGTCAATAACAAGGAACCTCACCAACGAATCTAACAGCAGCCAAAAACTAGACTAACTTTCAGTCAACAAGAGTCAACTTCAACACCTCTCAAGTGAAAGGGAATTGCCCAACAAATTCGGATCCTCTCATTCTCTCACACCTAGCATGAACCCAAGTGAGAGCTATTACATTTAAGTGGATCCCTCGCCAATTCACAATGGATGAATTAGAATTGAGGAATTGAAAATTTTTATTACCGGAGAGAATCCTAATCTCTGCCCAAATGACACGCATTTTGATTCACATGCTTTTCTTTCATGTGTGTAACCATGAAGAATTAATATCTCAAGACCATTTGAAACTTTGTGCTAGACTCACTAACCACGCTTTCATAAACAATTTACACTTCAATATAAGGAGGGGTGTGTGTGTGTGTGTGTGTGTGTGCGTGTGCGTGTGCGTGTCCACGAATACATGGCCCATAATGCTTAAATCAGAACATAAGAGGCACAAACTCTCTTATGAAGGTCACGTATCCAATGTCAAACATGTGTCGGACACCGAAACATCTCAAATACTCTAAAATACATGTCCAATACTCTTTTATCTGTATCAATATCTAAAAGATAAAATTTAAATTTTAAACACATGTCCGACACTCCTTTGTTGAGATGTTCAACACATCTTTAGGTCATGTCTACTAATAAAATATTGGCGTGTAATTAAGAAAACTTAAAAAAATGAAAAATGATTCTTATACTTATGGAAGAATTTTAAGTGTTAAAACTAGTCATGTTAAAATGGTACTCAAAATTTACTAATAAAAGTAGAAGATGCACAAAATAAGTGCAATGAGTGTAACTAGGTTTGTTTGCTACACAATGTCCATAAAAGAATCGATGATTAATAACGATTATGATAATTTTTTTCTAAAAATTTAGACTAGTTTTGAAAAGGCTAAGATTCAGTTATCATAAAGTATTGAATTTCTTATAAATTGTACAAGAACTTCTCTTATATTTGAGAAAATTAGATTAGTTTGATGTATAAAACAATTATTTATAACTTGTCCCGACATATAAGACATTGATCTAATTTTATTTTATTTTTGAGAAATATTGTATCAAAGTGTTTGTCTTGTGTTGTATCCGTCTCTCCTGCATCTGTGTTTCTTACATCAGAACAACTAAAAGAATAATAATGCATCTTGGTTCCCCCGGTGCCATCCCATGTACAAAGGGTGTGGGATAGCCTTCAGCATATTTGGTCTACACTTGCAACCAAGGTTGTTAAAATGTGTATTGAGAGGTGTATTGTTTTTCAAAAATTGTGAATTGCATATCGTAACATATCGTATATTGTAAAATATGTGCAATTTTATAAAAACTTTTTAAAAATACATATACGTATAAAAAAGGTTATAATAACAATTCATTGCACAACAAATTTTTCACATAAAATAATTTAAAGAGATAACAAGGACCAAAACAAAAAATTAACAATCGAAGTATTCCACTTGCGAGGTCTCGTTCTAACATCTAGAGGAGGACACTTTTATCAATAAAACTATTTGCTCATGTGATGGAATGAATAACAAAAGAAGGCTTGTACTTTTTATGACCCTAGATAGTTAAACAACATTGTTTCACTGCCTAGTATTTAAAAAAAAATGCTTCCATGTGAATAGGCGTTATTTTCTAGTTAAAAAAAATGATTTGTTTCTCCCGTATCAAATGACTCATTTGTATCATCTCGTATTGGATGTATCGTATCGTGTATCGTATGATACGGTACAAATTCGATACAGTAAGTAATATATATAATTTTTTTCGTGTATCAAAGCATATTGTGTATTGTACGATATTAACAATTATGATGGCAACTATGTTCTTATACTAACTTGATCACTTTTTTCAGTAAGTAAATGGAAATCTCAATCACTTTACTATTAAACTACACAATGAAACTTTTCATACATGATATAGTCCACATAAAGAACCATTAACTAGATTGGTTCTTGTTAATCAAGGTTACTGGGATCGATGGACAGGAGACTAACTCAATCTCTAGTATTGTTGACACAATGCCTTCATATTCAAACCATAACTAGATGCTTCAACACAAGGAAATGTCCTTTAGACACAGAGGTAGAACCAAGCTCAAGTGTCTGGGGTACTCTTGCCCCCACTGACATCCCAATTTTAATTGCATTTAACATGTTAAAAGATCATGAACTTTTTAAATTAATACATTCCCCCCCCCCCAAAAAAAAAATTATGTTGGAACTGCATAAAATAATGTGAGATGTCTTAACCTATGTGCATATTGATGTTAGACAATACATATCGTTTATTCAACACATTTAGAAAAAAATTGTAGAGCTACCTACCATTAATTGCAAATGGTAAAATGCCATAATCCAAAAGAGACTTTCTTGCTTTTCCAAAATGAAGAATGATTTTATCAAGCAATTTCAAAATGTATACACTTAAAGATAATTGCTAAGATAATAGACAATTTTAAAATTTAAATGGACAATGTGTGTTCTATTTTGACACATTATTGATATAAATTTTATTTTCATACAGCAATTCAATCCTAAATTTTAGTATACATCTCGTGCATGAGTTTAGACATTCTATATTAGTTTTGACCATAAGTTATTTAACTTTGTCCCCTCTAATTTGGAATCCTGGCTCCACCCTTGCTTGGACATAGATACATCTATTACCATTATAAAGGGAGAGAGTGGGGCTTGGTGTCCTCCCATGAAATATTTATAATAACCTTAATTTTTTCCAAATAACCACTCATAACTTCCTTTCCAATCCTACTAACCACCTCCACTCATGAAATGTCAATATTACCTTTCATTCCTTGCCAAACCACTCATGCCTAAATCACTCTTAGTTTCTTCTCACTCTCATATCTCTCCCTATCTCACTACTTTCTGATTATATTCACATGGGTACTTGTGTGTAGGGTCCTCTAGTGGATAGACATACACCATATTGCTTGGTCATTAATGTTGATTTATGCAAATGCGGATCTGTCAGGGTTCATGAAAACCCAAATCCAAACACAATATCTATGGCCGATGTATAGGTTTCGAATCAAATGTTGTGGAGGCAATTGTACAAGAGTGTAAGGTGTAATTGTAGAGTTCTTTTCTATGCCTTGAAGTTAAGGACTTCATATTTCCAAGGCTTTTGCAATGTTTGTTTTAAGCTCGTGGGAAAACAATCATATCAAACAAATATAGAGAATAAAGCTTTGAATTACTATGTTTTCACAAGCTCAATTAAATGAAAAAGCAAACAAATTGTTTACTAAAATACAAAACCTAGCAAGATTAGTTTTTTAACATGAACCTAAGCCAAGGCTGGGAAGTGAGAGTCGAAGACTTAGGAGCTGTGAAGATAGTAGAAACTAATTGTTGTGCAGGAGTGAGTTGTGTGTATAGTTATTGGAACTGCTGGGAGTCCCTCCTTCCAACACATTTGTTGTTATTTATAGGGGTTGATGGCAATAATTTGTAAGAGTTATATTCCATGTTGCAACCACTGTCTTCCATTCAAGGATCTCTACAACTGCCCCTTATTTGTTGCATCGCTTAGGTGTTGAGCTGGCACTATCCCTCCGAGCACATGACATATCGACTTTGCTTGCTTACGGACTTTGTCATTTTGTGTTTTACTGCAGGGCAGACATCCAGATGCCTTAGATGACCGGCATCGATCTCTCCCCGTGTTGCTGTAACTGATACCAATACTGCTCTTTGCTCTCAGCCCTTTAAGTTGCTTGCTCATACAGATGATGTAGTTTTAACAGCAATGCTATTCTAACCAAATTTTGGATCCAAATTTGATAACTCAAATAAGAAGGGGCCAAGGAAAATCTAATCTCTGTGTGCGCCACATAATTTGGGCAACCAAATTTGATCGCAATTTTTTTTAGTATTTTAGTACTTTTAGATTCGGTGGTCCATTTTGATTCATCAGTTTGAATTGAGTGTCTAGGTTTCCAATCATTGTGCCACAGTGTCCCCATTTCAGGATTTTATAAATTTGGGTGTGAACACATATATACATACACATCTAGTTCTAAGATCTTAAGTCAGAAAGTGAAACAACAGCCTTGAAATAGAGAAAGAGAGAGAGAGAGAGAGAGAGAGAGAGGGGTATTGGGAATACCTCCGGGGCAAGGCGCTTGCAGTGGCCACACCAAGGGGCGTAGAAATCGACGAAGATGTAATCAAATGACGCAATGGCGGAATCGAAGTTGGATTCATCGAGCTCCAACACCGTTCCATCTACTTTGAACTGTTTGTTCGACGAAGCGATCGAAGATGACGACCATAGGAGAAAGAAAGCGATTAAGAGCAGGTGCCGAAACATTGTGCAGGAAGATTGTTGCGACAAATGTTTCATTGACTTGATATGCTCCTCTGCGTCTCCTTAAGGGGCAAACTTCCCTTCGACATCTACAATTCCAAAAAAGGACTCAACTTTTTGATTCAATCCTTTCATTTAAGTTCTGTTTAGTCAGAAAAAAAAAATGATAAAAATGAAAGAGATAGCAAATGAAATAAATAAAAATAAATATATTTTTATGACTAGCATGAAATTTTTTTAAGAAAAATTTAAAATAATTGCATTCCATTGTTTTAAAGAAAAGAAGGTTACAAGAATTTTTTTTCTAATTATCTAAATTATCCTTGATTATTTTAACTTAGTCTAAAGAAGAAAAAAAAAATTATTATTCAAATTTTAAAAGAAAATTTGGCTCTTAATTTAATTCAAAGATAAGAATTGACTCAAACCCCGATCTCTAGACCAAATTATATGGTTAATCTAATTTGTACAAATTTTTTTAAAATTAATAACTAATTGAATATTTTTTAAAAAAATAAGGGTAATGGAAATTTTAGTCACGGAAAAAAATTATTGTTTCTATTTGATGTTAAACAAATACATGTAAAATTTTAAAATTTTCTCTTTCTTGCATTTTCTAGCATTATCTTGCAAAACAAACGAACCTTTAAATATATGATTACGTTCTAAGATGAAATATTTTAAAACAGTTTCAAAATTAATTTTAACCATTGATCTTATGAATATCAATCACAATCATTGATCAAATTACGATTACAGGTGTGCTTGAGTTTAACTGGATTTAAAATTCAAACACATACCACATTAATTATTCGAAGCATAAGATTGTCTCTAAGTTTTTTTATATGCCTTACAAATCAAAGATTTAAACAATTTTTAACTAACAACGTGGACTAAAATGTAAAAAACAACTAGAATATAAAGTAATAGAAAGACTAAAATTTATAAATGAAAAAATTATTATACTTTGTACTTAACATTAAACGGAAAAAAAAATCATCAGAGTGATCAATTACAAGTTAAAGAAATTTGCAACGAAATAAACTAAGTAAAACAAATGTTGGTTATGTGTAGAGTTGTTGTCTTGATCGAGGCGTCTCTTCACTATAGTCTTGCCTTCAATATTTAGAGAAGATGACCTCTAATAGTCGAAACCATTTTTTTTAGTCATGACTGCAATTATGACCTATTTCCTGGAGACTTTTAGACGTGTATTGATTTGTTTCTAACTGAAGATTCTTAACATCACATTTTTTGGGATTCTTAAAGAGTCTCACTTTCTTAACTATTATGTTAGGCTCGGAGTATCACTAACTTTCTCTTGCTCGTTAAATCATCTCTATGTGTCACCCTAAAATTTTACTATTTTTGGTGTAAACACCGTTGAACAGGTTTTACCACCCCAAAATTTGTACAATTAACCCCAACGAGTGATATGTTCTACCTAGAGATCGTATCACCATCTTCAAATAGTAATAAATTCACCTCGAGTGGTGATATCATTACCCAAACTTGTAATAAATTTATTTTAGATTGAGCTAATCTCAACTTGCCCTCTTAAAGATCACTTAAATATTAATTTATACCATCAAAGTTTAAAAATATCAATTTATACCTTGAAAGACATAAATTCGCATTAATATGCTTCTAAGATTAACTAAGTCCATTTTGCAGTTAAAAATGTTTGGACTAATTATAAACTGTAACCCTCAAAGTTTAAATATTTTTATATTTATGATCCAAAAAAAATTTCATCTATTAATGCTTGTTAAATAGCTCTTAATTGTATTGTATCATAATATCTTCGTGTCGTGTTCGAATCAATAAAAATATATTTTTCAAAATTTTAAAAAAATTATAAAATATTTATTTTTTGCCTACAATACTCTTTAATAATTATTTTCTATTTACAGTTAAATACAAATCTTTTGATTGTCCAATCAAACTAAAGTCAGACACAAATAACACAATTGTAGACAGAAAATATTTATTTAATGAGTATTATAGATAAAAAATAGATAATTTTTAATTTTTAAAAAATATTAAATAGTATTATATGAATTGTCGTAAAATGTGAAATATATGACATATTGTAATTGACTCGATATGAAAATATTTTTATTGACTCGAACACGACACAAAAATGTTATAACACAATACAATTGAGAGCTATTTAACGAGCATTAATAGATGAAATTCTTTTTGGATCATAAATGTAAAATATTTAAATTTTGAGGGGTACAATTTATAATTGACCCAAATTTTTTTAACTGCAAAATAGATGGCAATTAGTCTCAAGTGTCCAGTGATTCGTATTTATATCTTTCAGGGTGTAAATTAATATTTTTAAACTTTGAGGATATAAATTAAAATTCGAATAATTTTTCGAAGTGTAAGTTGAGATTTACCCTTTCAGGGTTTAGTAATTTCGTCTTGGGTGATAGTAATTCACCAAAAAATATTGTATTATCCCCCCATACGAAGATAAATTTAACCCAAATGATGATACATTCCCCCAAATTAGTTGTATTATCACCCCTGGTGTTATCATTATCCCAATTATTGATAAATTGACCTCAAATGTTTGTATGATCATCCAAATGGACGTAAACTCATTCAAAATTGCAGTAAACTCGCCTTAAATAATAGTAAATACAATTGTAGTATCATCCCTCAAATGATGGTAAATTACCCTAAGTTACAACAAGCATACCGAAGAAGTTGTAATTTCACCCCTAAAGGATTGTAGCATAACACTACATGGTAAACACCAGACCCTCAAGGGTATAATTGGCCCCAAAAGGTTGTAACATGACTCCAAATGGTATGAACTTGACCTCACATGGTGGTAGTTTAAGAGTAACAACTTCTCATCGATTTGTTGTAACTTGACTTCCAAATAATAATATTTTAACTTCAAATGATATTAATACACTCTAAATTATCGTAACTTAACCTTAAATAGTGTAATTTTACCTCAGATGATAGTGACTTTATCCCAAACAGTCAAAATCTCGTCATAAATGATAGTAACAAGAACATAGACGAGAGTAAATTGACTCAAAAGGAAATTATTTAACCCTAAATAGTAGTTAACACCCCAAGGGGGTAGTAACATCTATACTACTAATGAATATAGGTGTCAATAATTTATTAAAAATGCACAATATTTTATAAATAGGGGACAATTATACTCAAGTCACTTGAGGTTTGTTACTCAATCATCTAGATTTCTTGACATTTGAAATATTACACACAAACACCTTAAAATTTGTATGCGTGTATCATTTAGAGTCCTATCGTCAATGTCTATTAATATATTCATTAGTAAATTACAACTAAATCTCCTAAAATTTATAAGTATGTAACACTTAGACCTCTCAAGTTTGAAATATTATTCTTAGACCCCTTATTAATTACACAAATAATGAAATCTATTAAATGACTACTGTAATGCCTCAATTTTTCCCTTTATTTTTAAGAGATGTTAATTAATATAAAAACACTCAAATAAAAAAAATAACAGAGCGCTAATTATCCCAATAATTTTTTTTATCAAAATCATCTCCCAATACAAATAAATATGTCAATATAAACAAATCTTTTAATATGATTAAAATATCAATTACATCGACATTTCCTCCTCTTTAATACTCTGATTATCTCGTTCCGATCTTTTCTCTGAAATCAACCTAAAAATATTAAATAAAGTGGGGAAGTGTACAATATGACGAGGATAAATATACTTAAGGACATTGAATAACAAATAATCGTGTATCACAAAATATCTCAATTAACATATACAACTATCATATTTGCATATTACACGCCATGCAGGATCTTAACACAGATCTGACACCTCATCAATCATTCCACCTCAACCCGATCTCACGGGTCTCTTGGTTGGTGATGCATTGACTATTAACTAACACGATATCGTCTCAATATCTGTAAAACACAATCAATGTGATCAAAATATTCAACGATATTCAATCGAAATTCTAAAATAATGATAGCACAAGTTAGAATACAAATTAGAGGATAGTAAAAAAAATACTATTTACAAAGAGATTTAAGAAGAGCATATTGCATACCACCCCATACCTCATAATCATTATTCGATAACTCTGATTTCATTATCTTCTTCTCGGTTTGAACTAAAAGCACCCACCAAAATTTATTTCTCTCTCATTCTCTTCCTCCATTGCTCTCGACTTAACACACACAAACACATATATTTTTCTTCCCCTTTATTCTCCTTCACTCACAGTTTCAACAAATCAGAAGACACACACTGGTTTGTGCTTTAAACACACACACACACTTTTCTACACCTTAAAATACACATACACACACATTTTCTACACTATTAATTACATAGGCTCACATTTTCTACAAGGTATTCAATGCTAGCTTCTTTCCTCTCTTTTTTTTCAAAGTCTTCGCCCTTTTTTTTCAAGGTCTTCACGTGGGTGAAGACCAAAGCATGGAAAAAAAAAAATTAAGATATTTATACTTTGCTCCCCTTTATTTCACTTATTATATATATTAACCACAAAACTTAAATACTCCTTATACTTTCACATCAAAACTCCGAATATTTTATAATTAAACTGCTTCTAAAATTTGGGATCTCACAACTACATTATTCCAATTAAATATAAAAGATATTTTGTCTATTACAGTTTGACCTCTTGTTCAGTTTTATAGTTTCATTCTAGCATATAGTATAATTTAAATGAAAATGAGCGTTGAATTGAGTTATTTGATATATTTATACTAATTATTATTTTTTCTAAAAAATTTGGGAATTTATTTTGGTTTTTTGTCAATGGATGATATAATGAAACATGCAAATATATTGATTAGACTTATTTTATATGTTTGTACTTGATGATAAAAAAAATTGACCAAATGTGAAAAATTCATTTAGTCTATACCTAGCTTCTAAATGTTGTTCATGCCTTTGAGTAACTTATTAATTTAGACATCGGAGAGTTGACACTGAAACTCCCCTCCAGTCTCTGACATCTTTTTTAGGTGATCAAATTCCAACAAACATTTGACGGAAAAAAAAAATTCCAACAAACTAACGTGGAAGTTATCCAAATTTTGTCATGAATAGTACTGATTAAAAAAATTACAATTTTTTAAGAAAAATTATTTATTTTTTATTTTATTTTAATAAATGACATATTAGAATATGAATTTTGATTGTAAAATTTTAAATATTTAATATTTTATCTTTAATTGAAGTATTTTTGGTCTAAATGTAATATTTTAAACTTGATGGATTTAAGTATTATACACTTCAAATTTTAGGGTCTGAAAGTAATTTATTAACAAATATTCTCATGGACGTTAATGACAACATTTACGTGTTAAGCGCATACAAATTTCAGGAGATTTATGTATAATATTCAAATATCAGTGGATCCAGATGATTAAGTGACAAACTTCGACAATAATTTAATTGTCCCCATAAATAATGTACACCATATAGCATTACCAATACAAGGTCAAAAATTTCTCAATTGTAGCTGTAGTGGAGTGAGGTTAGCCACTGAAAGACGACTCTACTGGCATGTGCTGATCATTGACATACAAATATGAGTGGAAGTGGGAATGGAGAGCTGCGCTGTAGATTCGCTGACTCCATTTGCTTCCATATCCATCTAGCTACCCAAGCACAACTTCCTTAATGCTACATACTCTCTCTCTCTCTCTCTCTCTCTCTCTCTCTCTCTCTCAAACACAACGAACCAACATTCAATTTCACTCCACATCTTATCTTGCATGATATGATATGGGAGGCACGCTCTTCTAAGTACTCATGTATGTAAAATATGATACCCTGGTAGAGATACAACAAGATCAACTCTGTGTGTCTTTCCAAATATTTATATTATGTTTCACTACTCTAGACTTATCCTATATTTCTTTCTCCTCTTATCATTGTCGTGGGTCATCAGCATTATCTCTAACCGAAGGGAAAGCAAGGCTGACCAGACAAACCTTAACTTGTTTTGTTGGTTCAGTTTGGTTCACTAGTTGGTCTGGTTTTTTGGTTTTTTTTATTTATTTATTGCAGACAGTGGCATGAGGATCTTTGCTATCCCCACAGCTTTAGTTGAAGTATCCGATCTTTATTTAAGTGCTACTGAAAGCTGCACAAGTGAAGTGATTTAAATCTTTTAAGGTCAATACTACTGTGTGTGATGTATCCTATTTTTTACCAAACAAAGCGAGATATATATGTGTAAAGTTTTTATACTTTATTTATTTTATTATCAAAAGCTACAAACAAATTAAGACAAAATCTTTGGTTGACAAAAAATGTTGATATGGTACCAATGTGGTACCATAGCACTATCGTACTAAGGCCTACAGGGATTTCCTCAAATGCTCTTTGATCACAGGGTTGACCCAACAATATAGAAAAAAAATATATGGACTTTAGGTCTTAAATTTTTAGAAGGTCTCATAATTTTAGGTACATCACTAATTCACAAAAAAATTAAATTCATTAAATTTTAAGCCCTACAAAAATTAAACTCAATCAAAATTTTTATTTCAATAATTTTGGCTTATAATCCAATCCATAACATTAAAAACTTAGAAATTAAAAAAATAAAAAAAGTACTCAAAAGTAAATTCATATTTACTCTCTCTCTCTCTTCGACAGTGACAAAAATAAAAAACAAAAACAAAAGTTGAAATTAAACACTATCTCTCCCTCTTTGTGGTAAAAAAATAAAAACAAAAGTTGAAAATTTTTTTCTCGACAATATTAACACATCATTCTTTTATCTCTCTCTCACATAAAAAATTAAAAAATAATTATTTTTTAAAAAATAATACTAAAAATAAAAAGACCTTCATTTAATGTTTCCACTTTATGCCTTAAATTGGCTTGAGCCGCCTTTGTTTGATCAGCTTATAAATTGTCACTATGTAGAAAAAAAATATTTGTGAACCTAAAATATGTCTCTCTAACTAATGAAAAGAGGTGTCAAAAATAATATTATTTCAATAAATAGATCCAATAGTTAATTTAGATTAAAAAATAAAATCAAATTTTTAGGTTTAAATGCAAATTACCCTTCATACAAATCCATTATTCATTAAAGCCATTTACAAACAGCTAAAAAAAATAAGGTAAATTACACTAGGGGTTTCTAAAATATTTGCTCACTCTTATTTTAGTCACCTAAGTTAAAATTGTGTCATTTTGGTCGATTAAGTGTCCAATTTATTTTCAAGTGGTCTACTTGTTAATTTCTGTATAAATATATGACTACAATGTAATTTGGACAAAAGTTAACAATTGGATCAAGCATGTAAGAGAATCTCCAATTTTTCAATAATGGGGTGGGAAAGAATAGGGGATGCTAAGCGGTTTGTGCCCAACTTGTGATACTAATTCTGCTTCTTGCATGCAGTTTATGGCTTCCGTACAAAACTGTTACAAGAGTATAGAGAGCTGACTCAACTAAATGGCTTCTTGTCTGTTGGCGTATTCATCATTCCATGGATGTCATTCAACTTAGTGCAGGGTATGGAAGTCGTAGTTGCAGAGTCACTGGCACCATGTGCAATCAAACAACACCACAAAACCCTAGCAACTTCATAATAGCATTCTGTAGTCAAACTCTTCTCTCTCTCTCTCTCTCCCCCCATGTACATGTGTCTAGCATGATTTTTGCGTGCATGGAAGGACTTCGTTTAAGAAAATAAGAAGATAAGAGGAGCAGGGAAAGTAGCACTCAAAGACGGGACCCGCAAATCCTATCAGACACTTGCTAACTCGAGAATGATCCATAGATCCGTAAGCATGAAAGGACTAACTAATCCTTGTTATGACCATCTGGGACCACCTCAAACCTCATTCCTGTACATACCTTATCTTTCATGATAAAAAAAAAAAGGGCACACTTTCCAACCTCTATATATATAGAGGATCATCCTTTTTCCTTTAACATGCTTTTCACTCCTCTTTCTCTCTCCCCTTACTTGTTTTCAGTTGTTTTATAATGCTAAAAAGAGTAGAGGTTGAAGGTAGAGAAAGAGCACCAAAAGGGCACTTTGTGGTGTATGTGGGTAGTGAACTGAGGAGGCGTGTTGTTCCCACATCTTTCTTGAAGCATCCATTATTCCAACAACTGCTAGATAAGGCTGCTGAGGAGTACGGCTTTCATAACCAAACTAAAATTGTTCTTCCTTGTGATGACTCTACCTTCCAAAGGCTCACTGCCTTCTTGGCAAAGAGCAAGCTACCTAGCTAGTTGGTAAACATTGGTTGTCTGTGTTGCTTTCCAGTTGAAAATTTTTCAGGGAAATGTAAGTAATTCTACCTTAATGAAGATCATTCCTAGTTCCATTAATGGCAAATACGTGAACGTAGAAAAATGAAAAGTTTTTGGATGTTGATCTCTCTCTCTCTCTCTCAATCATGATCTTAGTTGTATGCATAAATTAGGGACAGAGTCGTGGGATGCATAAGATCTACGTTCCCTATCTTCTCCAAGAATCTCTGTTTAACGTCCTTTCTCTCAAATCTCAACCCATTTAATTTGTGTACTAGTGTTATAAGAAAGAGATATATAAGATGTTTAAGGGCTACAGTGGAAAGTCAATGAAGAAGTAAGAAGTTGGCTGAATAGAGAAGTGATATTATGCCCAACATCTATGTATAGCCTAATGAATGAACTATACGTCCACAGCCTTAGGTAGATATACTCCTGATATGGATTCCCACATCATGGATTCCACTGCGGTACATACATTGAGCTTTTTGATACCATATTAAAAAATCAAGGTTGGCCGTTGATGGGTCTGTCAACTAATATGAACTATTGATCAAGTTGTATACCTCCTATACAAGTTTTGGTTCAAAATTGCAGACATGATAAGATATTGACATAACTTTATTACATAGTACATCATATTAGTCTGATTAAAATATACCATAATATTGTTTCTACAATGAAGGTTATACTTACAACCTTTATGAGTAAAAGTACTAGAATTGTGGACATATTTAAGAAGTTTTGTTTACAACATTTGTGGGCTATTATACTGCTAATATGGTTAATATTACAAGAACAATGGGTATTATTATGCAAGTAAAGGTAAATCTAGAAGGAGAAATAAAATTGACTTGAGTCGATTTTACAACATATGTGGGAAATGGCACCAAATTTGTGGACATATTTATAAGTTTAAATGAACTTTTACCGTTCTTTTGGCACCAATTATGACAATTAAGGATGAATTAACAACACAACTTGAATCCTTGTTGATAAGGTTACTAGATTTTACAACAAATCAGGGTGTAATTACGATTGTTAATAAAGTTACTAGTTTATAGGTACCCATGAGTTTTTGATCTTGGTACTCCAAGGGTTCAAGCCCCTCCTCCTCCCGCTTCCCCTCCCAAAAAAAAAAGTTTATAGGATAGTTTTACTTTTAAGTTGGTCAATACTAGGAAAAAAGTGGTTAATATTATGAACTCAAAGGTATATGTATAACATCTGTTGGGTTCACAATAGTCAGGTTTATGATGAACGTGGTGAATAGGCAATTCATAGCTTGTACCACCCCAACGGTTAGATTATCATTAAAGAAACAAATACGTTATTTATGAAAAAGTTTAAAATACTTGTGAATAAATTACCAGTATTTAAGGTAGATTTACCATGCTTGTGGTTGAGAGTACCAAAGTTGTGGACATATTTACAAGTTCAAAGGAATAGTTACGACTCCTTTGGTTAAAATGACCACAAATGTGGGTAATTTTATGATGGTGAAAAATACTTTTATGAAACAGGTGGGAAAAATTTAAACATATGGGGACAGATTTTATCAAAAAATAGGATAACTTTATGATATTTAAGGAAAATTTTACTACGGTTTAGGGTTTCATTCTAACTATTTTGGATAAGGTTACTAGTTTTGTAAAAAAATTTTACTTTTAAGTTGATTAATGTTACAACAAAAGTGGTTAATATTACAAACTTAAAGGTAAATATATAACATCTGTGGAATTCATTATAGTGAGTTTTACAAGAATGTGGTGAAATGAGATATTCATAATTTTTACCACCATAATGGTTAGATTTTATATAACTAAGAAAAATTTATGCCATTTAATGAAAAATTTACAACATTTGTGCGTAAGTTACTAGTATTTGAGGTATATTTACCATTTTTGTGGTCCAAAATACTGATTTGCAGATGTATTTACAAGTTTAAAGGATTACTACTTTTATGATAAATTTTATCACAATTGTGGGTAAGTTTATGATCGTTATGGGTATTTTTATGAGACAAGTGGGCTAAATTAAAACTTATGGGGACAAATTTACCACAAAATCGTATGATTATTTTGGATAAGGTTCCTAGTTTGTACGAAAATTTCACTTTTAAGTTAGTTAATGTTACGATAAAAATGGTTAATATTACAATTTTAACAGTAAATAATAACATCTGTGAGATTCATTATAGTGAGTTTTACGACGAATATGGTAAAATGGGATATTCATAGCTTTTTACCACCACAATGATTAGATTTCATATAACTAGAGAAAATTTATGCCATTTAATGAAAAGCCTATAACATTTGTGAATAAGTTACTAGTATTTGAGGTATATTTACCAATTTTGTGGTCTAGAATACCAGATTTGTGGATTTATTTACAAGTTTAGAGAAAGATTTACTACTCTTATGGCAAATTTTAGCACAATTGTGGGTAAGTTTATGATTGTGCAGAGTACTTTAAAAAAAAAAAAGGTGGGCTAAATTAAAACTTATGAGGACAGATTTACAACAAAATCGGATAACTTTACTATATTTAAGAAATTTTTTACTACATTTTAAGGTTTTGTTACGATTATTTTGGATAAGGTTACAATTAACATATTGATAACTTTTATCACCACAACGGGATAATTATGATATTTTTGGTCGAAGTTACCACATTTTGAGAAATATTAACCACATTTGTGGTTAAGTTTACCAGTTTTTTGGACTTATTTATAACTTTAAAGCAAAACTTATGACTTCGTTAGTAATTTTTACGATAACTATGGTGATATTGCGATCGTTAATGATGTGTTTACAAAAATAGTGGTTTACGTTAAGACGTTTGCAAAGAAATTGGTTATAATTGAGGTAACTTTACAACGTGCATTGAGAATTTTACTATAGTTTATGGTTTCTTTAAAACCATTATGGACAAAATTATTAGTTTTGAGGAATATTTTACTTGTATTGTGGTTAATATTACAATAAAATTGAGTTTTGCCAATAAAATTGGGTTTTGCCATAAAGTTTTCAGATATTAGTATTGAAGTAAATTGCGATCGTTCCCATAATTGAGCGATTGATCCATGTAAAATTCTTGTTGAACCAAAACGTAAATGATCGATCCTTTATATTAGCAATCGATCATTGTCTTAGAAGTGTTGTTCATCTGAAACTTTGCTATCGATCAGTTATAAATGTGATCGATCAAAATATTTTATTTTTAAAGGAACTAAAAATCCAAGCAGCGTTGTATATATTAAAGCTCATACCAACCAATCAGGCTGTGACAGCTAGCCAAACCATCTCCCTCCTCTTAATCCTGCCAAAATACAATACCCAGTTGAATCCCTCAATCTCTTCTCTTTCTCAATCCTTTCTCTTTCTATTGGTCTATTTTCCAAAATTGGTAACTCCCTCCTCATCTCAATCCCTATTCTTTTTTCCAACATCGGTCCTCATTTGGAGACATTCTCAGATTGTTGTGATTGACCAATGAGAGGAAATAGAGAATAAAGATTTGAAAATTAATAGTAATGAGAAAAAATGTTGGTTTTGTATTAATTTCCTTTTTACAGTGTTTGAGCTTTCTCTATTTACTATTTTCATTTCCTCTATTTGGCCTTTATTTGTTTCATACATTTGTTCGGACGAACCAAATGTTGAATGTCGTTATCATTTAATGGGTTGTGGATGAATATTTTGATGGGTGCGTTGGAGGAGGATTTGTGAATGTTGTGGAGAAGTATATTTTTAGCATAATTTTATAGATAGTGGCAATATTGGATAATAAGTAGTCATACATATAACGGACGGGTATATTTGAGTTTATTTGTGTCCGCTTATTTATTTGACCTATAGAACATGTGACATTTGTAGGGAAGACTCAAGCCCCTGAACAATCAACCGCAATTTCAACTTTGGCGATATATCTAATGTAAGATATAATCTATATTGTTGAAAAGTAATAACATTCATTACATTGCGGACATCACAATGTTTCTTATGCGCCGGGGGAAGAAGAGGTTCCACGACTCAAAGGGCGAAGGCTTTAAAATACAATGTCCACCCAGCGCGTGGCTATTTTTCTAGTATGAAAAATTCTTCTCATGTAGGGTAGTTATGTTCAATGTTTAGATTCATTATTTGATAATGTATATATATTTTTTCTTTCCATTACAGTAAGGAATGAGTTGATAGTATAAAAGGAAACAATGATTCTCCTATCACCTAGATTGCAAATGTTTATGGGACACATGATTATTTGTTTATACTTGCAGGCCTAGAAGGTAAGAATGTTAAAGATGGAGAAGGCGATGTTTAACTTAACTGGCATGATTGGTTCAATAGTTAGCATGATACAGATATTTATGGGTGGCTATGCACCCAAAGAATCAAATTGTGAATTCAAACATAATCATGTTGATGTTGGTGACGTTGATGACCAACAGAATGGTATTGACTTGAATGATAATGTAAACGATGAATGTCTTAATGAAATGGATGTGGATTACCTCTTTTGGACACCCATTGCTGCTATTCGCATACCACCACCAAAATTCTTCCAGTAGGCACAATAGAGGCCACTTTCAAAGGCCATCGTGGGTTCCAAACACAATCTAAGAGATTCTAAAATGAGGCCAAACAAATATGTGATGTCACTATAAGAACAACCAAAGGTATAACAAAGAAAATGCCATGACATTACTTATTTGATAATGTTTCATGACTTCTTTTTTCACTTCCAATACAAAATAATGGGGGGAAGAAGGAGGATAAGAAAGAGGGTAAGCGGAAGGTGAATAATCTACAGGAAAACACTCAGCTAAGTGATGAGCCAACGCATACCCATTTACTGTCTAAGGTTAGAATATCATATTCAACACGAATACATATACATGGATACGTTTCATTTGTCATTGCACACATCGGTGATGACAAGAATGGTGATGAAAGAAAAGAAGTGATTGATGTGAACCAGACTCTGCATAATCCTGCGAACATACTACAATTGCTTTGTCATATT
>CM042193.1:12447108-12463104 GCA_023539305.1 Ilex asprella
GCACGTCTATTAGATTGACAATACAAATCAATTAGATTTTATAAATAAATTGAATAGTAATTGAGCAGAGGAGAAAGTATTATTATTAAATAAAAGGAAATTAGAAAAATGGAGATGAAAAAGGGCAAGGGATAAAACAAGGTGGCATGAGTGGATAATCCAATATCCAGCGGGGCAACTACCTCCCAGGGGCGGGGGGGCAGGGGCAGTGCCAGTCTCCGGACAACAACAACCCATCGCTGACAAAAATCGGAAGACACCGTCAGAGCCACGTCGTTTTGTCCACGTGGACTATCACGCAATTTCCTCGTGCTCTCGTTCCAATGTACCCCGTTATTTACTCACCCAAAACGTTATTTCAATTATTTTTTTAATAAAATTGCTAATATACTTATAAATAGATATGCAAATGTCTACGCCCTTGTATATAACTAAGTCTAAAAGAATAAAATAAGTTAGAATAAGAAAAAAAAATTTAAAAATACACATACAAAAACAAACGCTTCTTAAAAAAAAAAAACTACCAACATACCACCTCTAAATTTTTTATTTTACTTTCTCCTGGTGCATTTTTTTTTATCTCGTGTTTTGACAGAAAATATTCATTATAATGGTGATATGACCAGTCAATAATATTAAAATAAATAAATAAATAAATTTTACAAAAAATTAATAATTGAACTGTTATGTAAACAAATAATTTTTCACTCTTTCTTCATGTAAGTACAAATGGAGTTCATCTCGTTTACTTGAAATTTTATACGGTATTACTGTTACATTCAATATTTACTTATATTTTGGTTTAGAGAGAAAAAAAGGAGAAAGAATTGAAAAACAAAATAAAAAAAAGAAAGAATTGAAAAACTAATTTTCTCTCTCTCTCCATAAACGAAAAAATATTCATTATAACGGTGATATCATGTGGCAAGATGATGTGGTATCACCAACTAATAATACTATAACAAATAAGCACATAGACTCCACAAAAATCAATAACTAACTTGCCATATAAGCAAATAATTTCTCACTCTCTTGCCATATAATTCTAAGTGGGATTCATCTTTCCCATTTATGATTTGTTTGGTTAACAAGAGAATGGTAGAAAAAGGGAGAAAGAGAAAAAAAATAAAAAATTTGGCGTTTGTTTAGCAGGAAACAAAAGTTTCTCGGGAAAAAAAATTTTCCCGCATGATCAAACTTTCCCACATTTGATGGTTTTTTATTTCCCACAAAATTTGCAAGAAAATTTTTTTTCCCGTGAAACTTGTTTATTTGTTGCGTTGTTTACTACTTTGCCCCTATTTTAGCACACCACTACTCTTCTCAGCATCATGGGTAATTCAGACAATTACATAAAATTTCTTATAACTTTCTTGTTTTTCAAACTACAAAAATGAAATTTTCTTAAAACTTTCTTACAAAATTTTCATCCTAATCAAATACAAACAAAAAAATATATTTTTTTTCACTTTCTTTTCTTTCACTTCACTTTCTATCACTTTCACTTTCTACCATCTTTTTCTTTCTAACCAAACAGACTTAGAGTTTTATAATTAGTTAGTGATACCATGTCATCAATTGTGACATGGTATTTTCATTGTATTCAATATTTACTCCTCCATAACCGGTTGATGCTGGTGAAGTTTCTTACACTTGGATGTTAGATAGGGTCCGGTCCGTTCAACTCTCTGATCTGTCCTCTAGGCTCTTTCTAAAACTCTCTCCCCTTCTCTATCTATCTCTCTCACTATAAATACCAGCTTTCGCAGCCATGCCCTTTTTTTTTTCCTCTCCTATTTCTCTCTCCTCCCTCTCTCTATCTCTCCGATCACTCTCAGGCAGTTTTGCGGCCCTCTTCACCGTCATTTCCGACGGAACATCCATCTCCCCCATTTCAGCTTCACAAGGTTTGTTTTTTTACCCCCTCTCAGTTTGATTTTCTTGCAAAGAAACTTTAGATCTGGTTCTCTAAGACGTATTGGTCAACTCGATTTCCTTCTTCCACAAAGCTCTCAAATTTGAGCTTTTTCTTCAACATTTCATGGGTATTATTGTTCATTATGCTTGTATATTTATGTTACCTGTCTCGGTATATTTTCAAGTCCTCTTTACATGGATTTTGAGTTTCTGTTAATTTTTTTAAATGGATTTAGTAATGTAGTTTATTCTGTGAAACATATAAGCATAAAAAGATTTGATCCTTTTTTTTTGGTTTAAAATAAATTATTTTTGTTCTCGTTTTGATAATGCTTAATATGGTAATCATTTGGATTTTTTTAATGTCTATCGTGGTTTTGAAAATAATCATATCTATATATGACCATTATATTTGTGGATAAGAATGTTTCGGTTTTGTTGATTAACTAACAGACGCTGTTTATCTTGGTAATAATATACTGCCACTGTTTATGTTTTTTTCCCTTTTGCTTGAATATGTGAAGTTTGTTTCATGGATAAGATGTATTTTAGCTTTTTTAGTGAAATTGGTTTTTTCTTTGCTGTAATTCTTTTTCTGTCTCATTCCCAACTGTTAATTTTGTTGGTAGATAAGATCATTTTCAACTTTGGTAATTCATATGTTTTAGAATGCAGTTTGTGTTCCAAATTTGTTTTATTTCTGTCTTTGCGTTCACTTTTGTATGATTTGATCCAATGATTGACTTTTTAAGTACTTGCATATATTTATCATTTTTCCTCTAAAGAATATATCTTTCTTTGTTATACAGAGTGTGTGTGAGTTGAAGAGTTAAGAGTATTATGGATGGTACTAAAGAGTTTGGACTTAGAAAAGTGAGTTCCCATTGCTCGATGGCAGAAATGGACGATTTTGATCTCTCAAAGCTCCTCGACAAGCCGAGGTTAAACATTGAGAGGAAGAGATCGTTTGATGAGAGGTCAATGAGTGAGTTGTCTGTTGCTTTAAGGGGTCTAGAGAACTATGAGAACACTTACACACCTGGTGGACGGTCAGGATTCGATTCCCCGGCTTCATCGACTCGTAACTCCTTTGAGCCCCACCCGATGGTTGCTGATGCTTGGGAAGCTCTCCGCCGATCCATGGTGTTTTTCCGGCATCAACCAGTTGGCACGATTGCGGCATACGACCATGCTTCAGAGGAAGTGTTGAACTATGATCAGGTGAAAGTTTGTAACCAAACATTTTGACTTAATAACCTTTGGCATATGTGAAATATGACTTTGCATAGTTTTTTTTTTTGCAAAAAACTTAATTTGATTTGGTGAAATTTCAGTCACAGTACTGATAAGCTATGCAAGTTAGGATGAATTAGTTTAAAAGTTTGATTTGATTTTTGTTTAATGTGTAGGTTTTTGTACGAGATTTTGTACCTAGTGCTTTGGCTTTTCTAATGAATGGTGAGCCAGATATAGTTAAGAATTTCCTATTGAAGACACTTCAGCTTCAAGGATGGGAAAAGAGAATAGACAGATTCAAGCTTGGGGAAGGTGCAATGCCCGCTAGTTTCAAAGTTCTTCATGATCCAGATCGTAAAACAGATACAATAATAGCAGATTTTGGTGAGAGTGCGATTGGAAGAGTTGCTCCAGTTGACTCTGGATTCTGGTGGATAATTTTGCTCCGTGCATATACAAAATCTACTGGGGATTTAACTCTGGCTGAAACACCAGAG
The DNA here is from genome assembly GCA_023539305.1 of Ilex asprella. Classification (NCBI taxonomy): domain Eukaryota; kingdom Viridiplantae; phylum Streptophyta; class Magnoliopsida; order Aquifoliales; family Aquifoliaceae; genus Ilex; species Ilex asprella. The sequence continues at coordinate 12,450,759 of CM042193.1, forward strand.
TGCCAAAAGGGTATGAGGCTTATACTGACCCTATGTTTGTCTGAGGGATTTGATACGTTTCCCACTCTGCTGTGTGCTGATGGATGCTCGATGATAGATCGAAGAATGGTAAGATACCTTATGTCCGTACGTTAACAATATTGTCAGAAGTCTTATGATGTGCTTATAATGCTTAGCTCTTCCAAATATAATCTTAGGGCTGCCTACTAATGAGTATTGCTAAGATCTTGTTACAGTGAATCCGATGAAATACTTGAAAGAATACTAACATCATTATGCCTCTCCTTGTGGGTCTGCATCATATGTTTTGGGAGTGGAATTCAATGATGATGTTGATAATTATTGGAACATTCATATGGGATCGGGACTAACACGGAAGATCAACAAACAAACAAACAGTCAAACATGCATATTGAGAAATTTAAATGGGTAATTAAGTTGGACACTGATCAGCCAATGCCAGTTTTGATACCATGTTAGAGACATCTGACTCAACCAATTGACAATGAGTTGATAGATGTGGGATACAAGATATTTTAACACTAATATGTGGTGCTAAACACAGTGAATGTCTATGAATCACTTTTAAGATCTTGAGTAGGACTGAAGGACTGGCCAGTGGCCATGATGCAAAAATTTTGTCTGCTTAGCTTTATGGTTGATACATAATTAGCTGAAAAAGTCCAAGGTTATGACGATTGGAGATATGTTCACTTGACTACTTGAGGGTAATTCTCTATTTCCATTCAGTCTTTCTTTAATCTATTCTTATCTTGATCTGAGGTAACGAGAAGGTTCTTATGAACTAACATGTCATGTTACTTTGGTGAAACAAGTATAGGAAAACCTAAGCTTATAAACGTTACCTAATTCTTGCTTTAGGAACAAAACAATTGTTAGTTTTATGGCAATAGACCAGGACAAGTCGGTTCCTCATTTTGAATGGCATTTGGCAGAATGAAATCTTATATTGTGCCTTGTGTACTGGCTGAATGTATTATTCATCTTGTTTTTTTTAATGTTTTGGGTTGGTGGTTGTTACTGTTTTCCTCTGTTTGCTTTTGCTTTTTTTTTTTGTTGGAACTTTGTACTAGTTTATATGGTAATGTTTTAACTAATTCATTATTAATCCCCAACCTGATTTTTATGAGGACACTGTCTTACTTATCTCAAAGTTTACATTTCAAAATTTTTTCCTGGCTGCATGTGGTATCTTCCTTTCTACACGAAACCCTTCTGTGTGCAAAAGCTCAAGTTAGGATATCGTGTCTCTTCTGTGACACTGCTTTTCATAAGTGTATTGCATTTCTTGTCTCTCTTCTTCCTTTTTTTTTTGGTACTTTTTTTTGCTTATTATTGGTCCACCATGTTATATATGGTGGTATTTCTATGGTTGTATTTGGTTAGAAAATCATATCTACCTTCTTTATAGAAAGAAGATGGGTTGAATAAGTCATGAGTTTCAGGTGAAGAAAAGACCCAAAAATAAGGAATACACTGTATTGTAGCGAAAATAATTTATTGTTCAAAGTGGATGATATAGATTTATGGTATCTTTTCTTGCCATTGATTCTAAGGTGTTTTTAATGCTTAGCACTAGAGGTAACCATTTCCTTTTCGGTTGATCTGTTATCTAAATTGAGCAACTACGTCTAGGAGCCATGGAGGAAATAAAATCATGCCGTAAAGATGGGACACCACAAATTGATAGCAAATTTTTGGTGAAGCATTGGCTTGTGAAAGCATTTAAATAACTCTTGGCACATGAGGCAAAAAGTACAACAGTACAGGTTATTTGTTATGTGCTACGTTCTAAACTCCATAATCGCTTCAATGGGATTTCATGCAGGAATTAAGTTCCATGAACAGTTGGATTGAGCTCTTAATTTATAAAAAGAATGCACCAGTGAGGAAGATCGATATGATACGTACTAATGGTAATGCAGCAGTAGAGTTTGAATGAAATTAATTTTGATTGAGATAATAAAAAAAAGGATATAATAGCTTATATTGGAAAACCCACTGGATAGAGCACAATACTGCAACAAGATTCACGTAGCCATCCCCTAATAGATGGGAGAAAGAATGCTTCTTGTTCACACATCCATATTATATGGAAAATGTTGTCTGTGTATCATAGATTTTGTTTGAGCGCTTAATAATTTCCCAGTACAAACTAGAATTGATGAATGCGTTTCCTGGCTAGTAGCCTGACACATTAGTTAATTATATTGATGTGAAATCCTTACAAGGAAAGTTTTTTCATTTAGACAATTGAAACTTATTACGGAGTGCATCGAATACATATCACATTGATTTGTACACTGGTTTTTCAGAAGTAAGGCATTATGAGAGCATGCCAACATATTTGTGTCCTCTCAGGCTCTCTCGTGCATTTTGAACATGCACATATTGAAAAGTAGGCATCGCAAGTGTGTGCGCGGGGGTTGGTATGCATGTGTGTCTCCCATAGATAGAAGTCCTCTATTCTTTATCTTTACATGATGGTTGGTTTAAATATTTAACCTAAAAAGGGTGATCTAGTGCATGAGACTATCACCGTTGTGGGGTTTGGGAAGGTTAGATGTATGCAGTGGAGAGGCTGTTTTTGCGACTCAAATCTTTGATGCCAAGGTCACAATAGAGTAACATTACCGCTGCAAGAAAGTTGTATAGACATTTAACCTATTAGTTGTTACTTGTGCCTCGACACATTATACTTCCTAGAAGAGTTATAGGCATGTACAAGGTGTAGTCAAAATGGGGCTAAAGCATATTCGAGAAAAATAAATGTCCGGCACATGGCCAACACGGACACCACTTTTCTAGAAGTGTTCAAAATACTTTGGTGAAAATGTGTCATGTTGATTAGTTGTTTAAGTTTCTATTAGTTTTTGACATTGTTTATCAAATTGCTTTGTGGCTTTTGTATTGCTTTATATATTATTTTGGTTGTGCAATCCATGTTGTTGATGGGCAGAAATTATTTATATAGGTGTCATGCAAATGAAACTGAGTATCTAATTTCTTATGAAGGGTAATGCTAAACTGACGAAAAAATGGGACCAAATAATGTGGCTCTAATATGGTGAGTAATATTTGGATTTTACATAACCAAAAGAGGAGGCATACGTATCACCATGTTAGCGCCACATCATTTGGTCTCATGTTTTAGTCGGTCTAACTTGGGACCATGCAACCTATCATTGGAGTTCAGAAAATAAATCTAGAGTGAATGCAATGGAGCAACAACATAATAAACTGTCTAATTATTATGCTTTTGGTGTAATGAGAAAAGCAAATATTTGGTTGCATGAAAATGAAAATACATAATGATATATTGGATTGAAGCTGAAAATATGTAGTGGTTCTTGCATCCCTCCGCTGCATTGTTAACATCTTCGGTCTGATTTAAGCGGGGCCGACCGACTCAAGCCTTAGGCAACTTGGGCTGTCGCCTAAGGCCTCAAATTGGAAAAGGCCTATCTTTTCTTTTATTGCTATTGGATCCTTAATGATCCAAATACGAATAAGATCAGAAAGGCCATCATGTCGGCGAAACAACGCAATTGCTTTGGGATTCCGACATGTAAGTGTTCGGGAATCAAGACGAATGATTTTGGAAAATGACTTGCAAAATCAATTTAATCGCCCCATCTTGAAAAAAGGTCCAAAACATATAGCATCAAAACTTTAAAAGGACGTTGATGATACAACTTGTGTGCCACTAGTTTTTCTTGTTAGGTGAGTTTTAGATAACATTGGGAACATAAAAATGACTATTCTCTTCACTATGTTAAAAACTAGATTGAATTTAAGCAAACTCCTCATTACATCTCTTCTCACACTATTTCTGTCTTGTAAGCTTCCTCGCACACAATATTACTAATACTTAGAGCTTAAAAAATGCCTCAGACGTGTTGCCTTAGAGCTCAAATTGCACTGAGCCAGCCCTGGATTCAAGTATGACAATTATGAGCCTAACTAGATTAGCTAGTTTTTTCTGTGGTGTCTAATAGAACATCTCATTTTTACTTGGTCCTTATGGTGCATATTCACATTTGGGTGGATAACATTGAAAGTGGTTGTTGCATTATGAGTAGATGTTTCAGTCTGATGCAAGTTCGACTTTTTTGGGACTTTAGCATAGGTTATGTTGTAAGTGAGCAATTTAGTGTATTTTTTCATTATAGTGGATAACATGTTCCTTTTTGCGTTACTGCTAGTTTTCAGTTCTAATGGTATTTGTTTATTTTTCAGGGAATTTATGGTTATCCTATTGAAATCCAAGCACTTTTCTTTATGGCATTGAGATGTGCTTTGGCAATGCTGAAGCATGATGCAGAGGGGAAAGATTGTATAGAAAGAATAGTAAAACGCTTGCATGCCTTGAGTTATCACATGAGAAGTTATTTCTGGCTTGACTACCAACAACTAAATGACATATACAGATATAAAACAGAAGAATATTCTCACACAGCAGTAAATAAGTTTAATGTTATTCCTGATTCAATCCCAGAGTGGTTATTTGACTTTATGCCCACGCGTGGTGGCTACTTTATTGGTAATGTCAGTCCTGCAAGGATGGATTTTCGATGGTTTGCTTTAGGTAATTGTGTTGCTATCTTAGCTTCTCTTGCCACCCCAGAGCAGTCTGCTGCTATTATGGATCTTATTGAAGCACGCTGGGAGGAGTTAGTTGGAGAAATGCCTGTGAAAATATGTTATCCTGCAATAGAAAGTCATGAATGGCGAATTGTAACAGGTTGTGATCCAAAGAATACCAGATGGAGTTACCATAATGGGGGGTCTTGGCCAGGTTCTACCCTCATCCTGCCATCATACATGCTTATTTAAAGTTTGTTTTCCTGCTTTTTGTTTATTACTATAGGAGAACAATCATTGCTGCTATTGCTTATTGGGAGGCACTGGTATTATCCTGTTTGAAATGGACAGTGAAACATAGGTGGAATAGATATTCTCTTTGTGATGTCTCGTTGCCCAAAAATGCATATCTTGCTAGGATCTTAACCATTTGATTTACTTAACCGTAATTAGTTATCCTTCCTCAATAACCAATTGACTATTATTAATTTCCCTGATACTGGGTGATCTATTACTTTTGTAATGCTGTACATTGGGAAGTTTATTTGTGAACCAGTTTTCCTATGTTTCTCCTTCTGCTCTTTACCTTGTGTATGTCATTAATGGTGCTGGTTAACTATTTCCCTTTTTTTAATTGATCAGTGGTTATGGTTAACTGTAACCTTTATTTTGTATTACAGCTGTGGATGATAAAAGATAACACATGATTGCATAGCCCCAATCATGTTTATGAGTACATCTGCAAGGTTATAAAATAATTATCGCCAAGTAACTTCGCTTGTTGGCTTTGTTAAAATTTTCTGGTTTTATTTTGTTCGATTCAAGTTTAATAGGGTGCAGTTGGGTATCATGACTTTTTTTATGGAAGGACAAAAGAGAGGTGGCCAGTTGGGGTTTTTTATTTTTTCCTTTTTCTTGATATGGGTTGTGGGGGGTTGTTAAAGGCAAGGACCTGCTGAATACCAATTTTGCTTATCACAGAGCTGGAAGTCCTTGGCAGGGGACAAGGGTATTGGTTCATGTTTTGTTTCATTCTGCAATTACGTAAACAATGCATCCAAATAGATTCAAGTTATTGTGACCTGTAAATGCTTTATGAATGGAATAGGTTGGCTAGAATATGTACAACTATTGGAAATTTGAACCCAGAAGATGAAAAAATTCATCGTCCACTGAGAACTATATGAAATGTTTCTTAACGGTCTTACTTCATGTTTGTTCGTCAAAGGTACTGCATGTTGGCCATGTTCCCTTTTGTTTTCCTTCTCCAATTTAATCTGAGACTGTAGAAATGGAAGTTGCTGAATGCTTTTTAAGAAACATTGGTGACGTTCATTTTAACGATTGCTAGTCATCTGTCTTCTCTATTCTATTGCAACTTTTTGCTTCTGCTGTCCTGATTGCAGTGCTTCTATGGTTGCTGACGGCTGCCTGCATCAAAACTGGACGACCACAAATAGCAAGACGAGCAATTGATCTTGCCGAGAGCCGTCTGCTCAAAGACAGCTGGCCAGAATACTATGACGGGAAGGTTGGAAGATATATCGGTAAACAAGCGAGGAAATACCAGACATGGTCAATTGCAGGATATTTGGTAGCAAAGATGTTGTTGGAGGATCCCTCACATTTAGGGATGATCTCTCTGGAAGAGGACAAGCAAATGAAGCCTGTTATTAAGAGATCCTCCTCTTGGACTTGCTGACGAGCTAAAATGAAACCAGAAAATAGCAGAAAAGAAAAGAGATCAACTGAAGGTGAGACATCTTTTTATTTCATTGCAAAAGCAATATTCTTTTGCACTTTTCGTCCTTATAGGCTTGATTGAAAGTTTGGTTTTGTGTACATTAGCTTCCGCCAAGACTAGCATCTTACTTTTCAATAAAAGAAACCTTTTAATATTTGTGTTTCGAACTTTGAAAGGCATTTGAAGAATGCCAAAAACATTGTTGATGATGTTTATAACTTGAATGACTTTGTAGCTTGAAGTTAAACGCTCGCATGATTCTCTTTAAATTGAGCAGAACATTCTCCTGTCCCCCGAAAATTTAATAAAACAGGAACTCCCTTCAAGGAATTTCTGGAAGTCTTGCATTCTTTTGACCGAAAAATAGTTTTGCCCCACCTTTTGGTCGAAAATTGATTGAGAAACAGAAGTTTCAATTAGGGGTGCAACTCGGGTGGGTTGAGAGGTCAACCTTAGCCAACTCTAGGTATATAATCTTCAACATTAACTCTAACTCTATCTCAACTTGAGTACTGTCCGAGTTTAATTCGGGCGGGTTCAGGTGGAATTCGGGTTATTTAATTCGGATTAAGAATCAGGTTGGACTTGAGTTACTTAATTCAGGTTGATAAAAGAGGGAGGAGTGAAAAGTGAGAGAGGGAGACTGAGAGTCTGAGATCAGGCGAGTGAGAGAGGGATCTGAGAGTGATGGAGGCGTAAGAGTGAAGTCTTGAAGTGAAGTGATAGTCTAGACTCTGAAGAATGAAGATAAATACTAATTCTAGTTAAATATATTTATGTATATTTGGGTTCAACCTGATTTAATAATCGGATTCAAGTCGATTTTAATATTCGGGCTAAATTCGACAACCCAATGCCTCAATCCGAGGCTTGTCCGAATTTAATTCGGGTTGAGTTTTTTTTGCCTAGGCTCAACTAATTCAAACCCTGTTTTTTTTCGAGTTAGGCTCAGGTTAAATTCGGGTTGATCCACCCAAGTTGTACCCCTAGTTTTAATGAAAGTTTCTGAGTCAAATTTTCTATGAAAGGAATTTCTCAGGGTGAAGAGCTGAAGAAGCAGCCATGGTTTTGTCAGACATCTACATATCGCTGATCTTCTTTATTTCATTTGAACAATATTAGGGAAGTTCTGCTAGGGTATTTCACCTGGTAGGTGATATTATGTTTTCATGCTTGGCTACAATGTTATATAAGAAACAAATATAGCTAACTTGGGGCCTAGGCGAGAGGTGAAATGAGAGAGAGGGCTTCATCGAAGTGAAGTGAACATTAAAAATGACAACCAAATATTTTATCTAGTTCTAACTTTTTAAAGTACATAGATACCAGCATATAAATCACTACTTATAATCCGATAAATAAAATGCAAAAAGACTTTGGGAAAAAAAAAGTTGGGAAAAAAAAGGTCAAAAAGGTTGATAATTACAAAAAATTTGTAGTAAGTTCTAATTCTAATAATGAAATATCTGAATAAAATGCATAAAGAAATGTAAAGTGGGGTGAAGGACTGGGTGGTATGTAAATCAAGAAGAAATCTCTGTTAGTTTTGGTTTGAAAAACATGTAATAAAACAAGTGGAAAAGAGTGATAAAGAAATTGTATGTGTAATGTAATGCAATGTTGGGGCAGTGGGGTTGTGTTGGGGATGAGCTGTTTCCTTGGTGTGTATTATTAGATGCTCCTTCTTGGCTCTTCTGCCTTCTGCTCTGTCATGCACTCCTTATTTACCAGTATTGCTTGTCCTCTCCACCTCCACTCTTCCTACTTACCCATCTCTCTCTCTCTCTCTCTCTCTCTCTCTCTCTATATCAGTTTGAATTTTTTTTCACCGGTCTAGTGTATTTTTATAATTTTCTATGAAAACTTATATTAGAGAACAAGTTTTTGAAATATATATTTATAAAAATAACAATATTTTTTAATAAATAAGTTCTAAACTATGATATTTTAATAAAACCCACCACTTTACTACTTGGGATTACTTTGCCATTTGGTCCCTCTCTGAATTTTACAGCCCACTGGTGTAATGTGTGGGTGAGAGAGAGAGAGAGAGAGAGAGAGAGAGAGAGAGAGATTAATGGATGGAGTTGATAAGCGTCATCATAATCGTCATTATCAACAAAGCATAGCTCAATCATGGAGCAGTGAGAGAAAAGCAACAACAACAAAAAAAAGAAAGAAAGAAAAGGGGGGATGGTTGAAATCCAAAAAGACTAGAAAAAGACTTTAGCCAAAGCTTTTCTTGAGAATGTCCCTTTATCTTCAAGTTTTCAACCTTTCACACCCGAAAAAAAATCAAGCTATCAAGAACTTTATATCCCACCCAGTTTTATCAAAGCTGTCTCGGAATATATACACATATGTATATGTATTTATATATATGTATAAATATATAGCAATGAGACAATAATACTGAATAAGATATAAAAAAAATTATAACTTTTGAGCGTCAAATTACAATTCAAGAAATTATAACCAATCACAAAATATTATGACCAATTATACGAAAATACTTTTTAAAGATCATGTTACATTTTTTGAAAGATAAATTACACCTTTCAGAAGTTATTCACCATCAAACATAACATTCTACAATTGATCCAGACATTTGTAATCAATCATGTATAACCTCAATTAATTAAAACTTTAGAGTCTTGAGAATTATAACTTCCACATGGTTCCAAAAACAATTTCCCCTACCATAGACTTATTATAGACATATATATATATCTATAATATAAAATATAATAAATTTATTCGATAATTTTAAATAAATTTACTTAATAATTACTAATATACCCCTTAAAAATCGTACTCAATGTACCATACATTGAGACAGGTATATAATAGAGAAGGTACAACAGCAGCCAGCAACAGTGTGTGGCTAAGAAAATAGCTGATCCTGAAGCCAACTCAACTCAATATAAGATACTGAAAAAGAGACCCCACGAGTGGGCTTCCTTCATTTACTGATTTACAGGTCCCCACCTGCCACCACCACTTGGACCCCAACCCCTATCCAGCTGTACACACTGAATCAATTCTTTTTGGTTTAGCTTTGTAGGCTCCCACACCTACTCTGTGTGCGTGAAAGACAGCAGTCAACCACAAAGGAAGGGAGCAAGAAGAAACCCCACCCCCTTTCACTTGTTCAGAGTCCCCCTAACAAGACTTTCACCACAACCTTGATCTCCAAGTCTCTCTCTCTCTTTCTCTCTCCCTCTCATGAATTGGGCCATGTTTGAAGCACCAAGAGAATTCTGTTAGACACACCCTGATGATGAAATTCATGGATTCACAAAGCAAAAACCAAGGAAGTAGTGGAAATACAAGCCACCATGCACAAAACCAAGAGCCTTCTTCCCTCCAGCTGGTTCCACCCCAAAGTCAACCTGAACCTGGACCTGGGTCCGGTCAGGCCCCAGGCCATGGTCCATTCCTGGGCTCCATCTCCATGGAATCAAGAACTCTGTTTTCCTCATCTTCCACCACCACCACCACCACCACCACCACCAACTCTATTTCCACCAAAGCCGCCACCAAGAAACCATCCAAAGACCGCCATACCAAGGTCGACGGCCGCGGCCGGCGCATCCGCATGCCGGCTTTATGCGCCGCCAGGGTCTTCCAGTTGACTAGAGAATTGGGTCACAAGTCTGATGGTGAGACAATTGAGTGGCTCTTACACCAAGCTGAACCGGCAATTATCACCGCCACAGGAACCGGTACAATTCCAGCCAATTTTTCAAGCCTTAACGTGCCTCTACGTAGTGGTGGCACCACCTTCTCAGCTCCGCCGTCCAAGTCTGCTCCACTGTTTATCCACAGCGGTGGTGCCGCCATGCTGGGCTTTCATCCTCAGCTTCAAAGCAGTGGTTTTGGGCAAGACCCAGATGAGCATTACATGAAAAAGAGATTCAGAGAAGATACAAGTGGTGCAACCTCACCTTCGGCTGCTAAACCTGAAAGAACCGGAGCTCAAGATCACGAACCTAGCTCAGACCCCAAAGCCGGTTCAGCTCAATTGTCCAGCTTCATCCCGGCTCCAGCCATGTGGGCTGTTGCACCCGCCGCCACGAACGGCGGAAACACCTTCTGGATGCTCCCCGTGAGTGGCGGTGCTGCCACAGCCTCAGTTGGAGCTGCTCAACCGGACCACCATTTGTGGCAGTACAAGGCACCAACCATGCAGAGAATGGGAAATTTTGAGTTCCCGGGTGGGGGAAGGTTCAGTCCGGTTCAACTCGGGTCAATGGTATTGCAACAGCCACAGGCGGTTCAGCAACTGGGTCTAGGTGTCTCAGAGACCAACATGGGAATGTTGGCCTCGATAAATGCATATAACAATAGTGGAAGTAGGGTTGATTTGGGTATGAATTTGGAGCAACATCACCATCAAAACCAGCCTCAAGGTAGTGAAAGTGGTGATGAAAACCCTAAAGATTCTAGATAATTTCATGATAATGCCCTCTGAATTCATAAACCCTTCTCTCTCTCTCTCTCTCCTCCCCATTAGTTTGTTAAATAATGCCACAAATCCTGTTTTTAGGTGAAGAAGTTATTCATCAAGATCTCTTGTTTTTTTAGCTGTTTTTGCCCGGTCGGGGTTTTCAGTTAATTGCTTTTGTGTTTTGACTGGTTGATGTTTTTGTTGTTGTTATTGGCTTCTTGGGAGTAACCCTTGGAGATGATGGAAATAGAAGAGTTGAATTGGTATGTATTTGGATATTTGGAATGACATAAGCCTGGAAATTCCCTTTCTTGAGGCTAGCTTTTTTAACTCTCAAGTCTTTCTGATCTCATTTTGTATATAATGAAGAATTGATTGTTTAGAATTATTTTTGCCTTTGGTCTGGGAAAAGATTGAATTTATGTTGCACAAAGTAGTTTCCTTGCTAGTTCATACAAAGTTGGGTATGAGAACTCTGCTTTTTTTTTGGTGGATAGAGAGAGTCTGCACCAGAAGAAAATAAAGTTCGGAGGAAAAAAATTAAAATCTCTCTCTTCCTGCCTCCCTCACACACTGTCACACACACATACACATTGATTGGTTTGCCAGTGTTCCTGAATTGTCATTTTCCCTTTATTATGGAGTGCAAAGAGAATCATTCCAGCATAAACAAATTGTTCCGGAAAGTGGCATAAAAAAATTGTTATTCTTGGCCTGCTATACAATTTCGATTTATTGTTTTTTCAAGCCCAACTATTCATCTAAATCATATTTGTGAGGAACACTATGGTCACATACTTACAGAGAGAGAGAGAGAGAGAGAGAGAGAGAGAGAGGCTGCTGAAATTGAGACAATTATTAGTTGCAAGCCTTTAGGTAGGGTTTGAATAGTTTTTGGAGCCTGGTTGACTGTTCCACCTGCATAATTGTTACACCTATACACACACACACACGCAGCAGAGCATAGAGAGTAGGCAATTAAAAAGGAATCTAATGACCTAGTGTTCTCTGTCTTTCTCATTTCCAAATTTAGTAAAGTATGTTCGTGCTTTTTCGTCCTCTTCATTTTTTTCCCAGTGAAGCTGCTCATCCTTTAACAGTCATGGTATTAAACTGCTGTATCTCACCGATCAGCATCAATATTATTATCATTAGCAAAATTTTATAAACTTAAACAACTTACGCATCAACAATAACAACATCCGTAGTATGTTGTACCCCAGAGTTATTTGGTTTGTGCCTGTTACACCATGGACAATCATCTTAGTGACGGAACTGTCTACTGCACTAAGGTCTCATCATTGAAATCGCATCAAGACCCACATCAAAAGTCTGGGAGATGTATTTTGACGGCGCCGATTATATCTAATCTATTAAATCATATCCCACATTCAAGTTAAATATCTAAACTCTCAATTAAGTGAACTGATATTAGCTGAATCCGATCACCATGTTTTAAAAAATTCAACCTAAAGTTTTGGCTTTCTTCCCCCTCCCCCCACCCCCCGCCCCACAAATATATATATATATATATCTTATACACATCT
>CM042193.1:12487349-12499421 GCA_023539305.1 Ilex asprella
CAAGGTGGCACACCTTCCTTTAATTTAGTGATTCAGTTTGGGAAGTTGCTAATATTTCTCCAATCAATTCCTTCTGATATCTTCAATTTTGTTGATTCGTTTATCTAAATGCCTAAGTTATAGGCGTCTTTTTAGCACCACATTCCCTGTTTAAACAACTCGTCATAACAGTTCGGTCACGACGAGCACCAAGCTCATTTCTTCATTTCCTAGCTTTTTAATCAGTTCGATTGCTATTTGAAGACAGGTCGGTCGAATTTTATCCTCTGCTCGGCCGGATAACCTAGCTGTCTGTTCGGTCGAGTTTTATCCTTTGCTAGGTCGGACCACTTTAGCTCGGTCCGAATAGCCTAACTATTTGCTCTGCTAGGTCGAACCAACCTATGCTCGGTCCAGATAGCCTAGCTATCTGCTCTGCTAGGTCGGACCAACTTTAGCTCGGCCCAGATAGCCTAGCTACTTGCTTGGTCACAGTAGAGTCATTGAAAATAACTCTTTTCAGCACGTGCAACTTGTCACGTGTTCAAACCTAATTGTCAGATGATGATCAAAATTTATCGACCCCTTCACTATCTATACATACAAAACAAACATTTTTGGGTGGGAAGATTTGAGAAGTCTTCCCTTCCCAAATATTTTAGTCCGTTTGGTAGGATGAATAGAAAAATGGAAAGTATGAGTAATACACTTTCTATTCTTTAAAGGAAGAATCGTCCATTCCCTCATTTGTGTTTGATAAGAGGGATAAAAAGTAGGAAGGATTGATTTTTTTTTGTGTTTAATAAGATGAAAAAAATATTTATATTTATTTTTTTTAGAAAAAATATAAATACATATTTTACCATCATATCTATAAATGTAATTGATACATATGATGTATGTATAAATCAAATAATATATAGACAAATAGTATACATTTTAACACACATAATTAATATTTCATTCACTTTTCCTCCCAATTTTGGAGGGATTGATTTTGGTGAGTTAAAAGGAAAATTAATCTATCAACTTTTTCATCTCTTCTATTTTCTTTCTTTACCAAATATGATGTTTTATCTATTACTCCAACTTTCTATCCTTTTATTTTTTTATCGTACTAAACGAGAAATTAATTTTAAAACTTTGAAATATTTAATTAACGTCTTTCAATCGAATTATGTGATTTGGCTTATTTAACTACTCTTTCCATCTTTTTTGTAACTACTCCCACCATCTTTTTAAACTATTTTAAATTTAAATGTTCACTCACTTTTTCACATTTAACAAATTTATTTTTGGATAATTTTAAGTAATATGAGGGTTAAAAAAATGGTAAAACAAGGGGATGGCAACAAGTAACTGCACTATAAAGCTCAGCTCCAAAGCAATGAAGGTAGTCCTTTTGTGTCTAGGAAACTTTCCCCATTTAAATGTTCAACATGAGATAATATGACCAAATTTTTCGTTCTAGACTTTCCCATTTCATAGTTCAACATGACTATACCAATGAGAAAATTAGATGACCATTTTTTTTCTTTATAGCCATTTAGTTTCTTTTCCCTCATTTTCCCGACAAACAAACATACCTAAGTACATTTTATAGAAATCAACACGCCAACCCAAAAAAAAATGATCGTAGTCACTTAATTTCATGTTTCTCTCATACTATGTGTGAAAATTACAAATTACAAATTCAAATAAACCGAAATATGAATGATATTGCAATTTTTTTTTTTTTTTGGATTTATAACCTTTTTATAAGCCTACTAACGCTAAAAGTTGTACTCACAAACCAAACTAGGAGAATTTGATTGTTGGAATCGAGCATTCCAGACCATATAAATAGATAGACACATGTTCCCGGTATCGGGTGGGAATAAATTTTTATTATCAGAATTCCCACGACTAACTTGATTATATTATGCTCACATGTCCGTCCCTTAACATTGGAACGTAATTAAGGGCTGGTGTCATGTCAGATGGGCCTACTCAGTCCATTATTCAACACTACGCCCGACCATATGTCAGGCCAACACTGATGCATCTATGGATGATGAATTTGGTTAAAAGATAAATGAGTCTTAGTTTTGAGTATAGTTATGATTATCAACCAAAACATGAAAGATGACTCAACAAATAATTTGACACGAGTAATCAAACACATTGGACTAAGATTTGACAAAGCTGGTACACAACATACCTTGATTGACACTACTGAGTTAGCACTGACAGCCCCTTTCCAAACATAATGGACTAAAGACACTAGTTTACCTTCAAAGAAACAAGAGGGCTACAAAACAACTAAAATGCATCCCCAACATCCTAACACCATCACACCCAATTTACATCTCTAAAGGTTCTAGGTCGAAGGTTACAACAATTTTCCACACAGAAGAAAGCAAGCAACGGCCAGATACCCATTAGTCGAAGACATCTGCTGCCGGATCAGCAAACAAGAAACATAACTACTGCCCAGACATGAATGACATGGCACGTCGGAAATCCAAAGACTTGAGGGCCGCCTTCGGGAAATGCTTTCCATCAGGCACCCACAAGCCCTTGTGGGGTAGCAACACATGAGGTTTGCTACTCGATGCTGCTGTTTCACCAACTTTTGGAGTTGGAACTTCTTTCTTTTTCTTCACAAATTCAAAGAACTTTGCAACTTGGCGAGCATACCTTGACAAAAGGGGTATTACAAAGGAGTTGTTAACATCATTTGCAATGAGATCCATACAAGAATTAGACAACACAAAAAATATAGACAAAAAAAAAAAAAAGCGCACGAATGACTGGATAATGACAGAAATGGAGATGAAAAAAAATGTGGGAAAACACATTACAGAGAAGAGAAGTTAAAGGGATCCACATAGTGTCATAGAACCTTGTGATTTAGATGTAAGAAAATTGATGTCTCTATACATATGTGCACCAGAGCCACCGGGTTACTAATCAGGCCTGAAACCAATTATATTTACAAACACATTCTTCACCAAAGATTTTATACCCTCCACCTGCTTTGGGGTGGAGTAAAGGAGGGGTTTTGGATGATATGAGAAACAAGTTCTGATAACCATATTTTTAAGCTGGTATTAGTTGAGGAGCCAAGCTTGAGCAACTATAGCTCATCCCAGCAAATCTTGTGGACATGGAAGTGAATGAATAAAAATAATCAGAAAATGAGAACTCAATTGGGGTGTGTAATAACACTCGTTCTTTCCAGAGTCTCAAATTCACTTCACAAACACTTGCTTATTGACATGCTCAAATTTTAGTATTTAGTCAAACCGTCTTCCAAAGTCATACAACAAATAATCAAACCAGGCTGAGGATTCAACCATTGTATGCAACAGCTAAGATCTGCCACAGCCCTGCTACCTCACCCAATAAGAATAGATATATCTAGTTTTATGCCATACTTGCACATCATTATTATTATGCACACAATGTTCCATATTTTCAAAAAAAATTGGAGACTCAACATTTGCCTTTTATCCAAAAGAAGTGGCCATTTTAGCTTGAACCAAAACTAAACCAATTTTTATAGCCAGCACTCATATAATCCTACCAATGGGCCTCAAGTAGTTTTTATGCTTCCCATGCAGTCCCTGAGAGAGGTTATAGAAACTGGCTCAAGTTAGAATCTGGCTTCCCATGCAGTCCCTAATGATTACCTCTTTCTATGTTACCAACGCAGTTGTAATTTTCAAATTGGAAGATACATTTGTTTTTCAGGCACCTAAATTTTCAGAAAATGCTTATTAGACTTCTAAAATTTAAACATCTTTAACATTTCCAGATTCTATCAGAACTACGAATCTGAATTAAGATGTCTTAATCTTAATTGGATGGGATCATAAAAGGATCTCCAATGAAATCCCACCTTATTAGGCAGCCAAGTAAAGCAAAAAATTATCTTCCACTTCACTACAGCAGATGATGTATTCAAGCCAACTCTTAAACATACTCAAGAAATGTGGACCGTATACCAGTTTTATTATGAATTTTTCGTAAGTAACAAATGTGAGGAAAAATTTGTTGGCACAGCTCCAGTTTCCGAAACTCTATGGATCACTATTGCACATTTCTCCATGCATTGGTCTTTTTCAGGATCTTCAAAATATTGAAGACAAGTTAGTATACCAGGTAATCATTAGTGATCATAAACTACTTCGGCCCAGTTAAAGTTCACAACCAAAGTTCGTCTTTGTTAAAAAAACCTTGGTGTAGTTTAAAATCTGTTCTAACCTGAAAAACATTCGTAAAATAATTTACTAGGTGATTGTCTGGTCAATGAGAATGTAAGTTAGCAGGTGCTTAACTTTTACATCGATAAAAAGAACAAACAAGACTCAAGAGAAGGTTAAAGACAAGATGGGCAAAAATGAAAGAAGAGAATAGAAACAAGATAAAGGTCTAACTATGCCTTAAATTTCAATATGTATAAAAATTTTGATGCCGAGGATACTCCACTAAATTCTGGAACAAAATTGACATAGCAGAATTACAATGCAGGACCAAAAAGTTAACTAATACAACCAAAGCATCCTTTGAAGTTTGCAGGAAGGCCATTAAATAGATGAAAAACAACAATACTATAGAGACACAATGGTGTGTCTGATATTGTTGCTTGTAAAATGCATTAAAGCAATTTTGGAAGGTTTTTCATTCAACATGATTTGGTCATGCAAATGCAAAGGTCAAGTCTAATGCAAAAAATCTAGCTTGATGAAATTATACACTCAAGTCATAAAAGCAAAGTCCCTCAGTAATCTTTGACAGAAAATTAACTGAAAGTTGACCAATGTATGTATCATCATATATACAAAACTTCCGAGTCTATGTTAGACAAAAAAGAAAATGAAAGAAACAAAAAATATTTACCTCAATACTTGAACCCTCTTAGTAGAAGCTAAAGTACCAATTTTATTTATATGTTTAATCCAAATATAATAAATATTGTACATAAATAAAAAGGCAGAATACTGAAATAGCATATTCCTATCCAACAAAGAGATGCAAAGCACAATATGCCAAGCTACATTCACAAAATCACCTAAGAAAAATCATAATTGGAGTGTCATAATAACGTAAATCAGTGAGGAAAATAATGACAGAAAGAATTCATGGACAGCATACTAGTTTTTCTTTCTTGCAGTTAGAAACACGTAGTTCAAACTATTCTGGGACTGCAGTGTATCAAACATTACGCTATTGGGTCACAGTAAACAATACTCGGAGAAGGGTAAAACAAAATAATAAGCAGACTTAAAATAATTAGCCAGTAACAAGGCAAAGAGATCATACTGCTGCTTTGCTTCAATGTCTTTGCTGAAATCTATATTGGGTTCACAATCAAGAACCAAAGCTGGAACCTGCAATGATAGAAAACAGCCCTAAGTAAAATTTTAAACTTCCATAGCAAATTCAGTTCTGTGGAGTAAACATATAGAAATGTACCTTTTGAATGCTTGAATGCATATGGTTACCCTCCAAGTAAAACACGCGATCCCTTATATCAGGATGTAATGAGCAATCCGCTTCCAAGGGAAGCTTATTGACAGATAAAATCCCATGATTTCCACTTTGGAATG
Organism: Ilex asprella; assembly: GCA_023539305.1. Taxonomy (NCBI): domain Eukaryota; kingdom Viridiplantae; phylum Streptophyta; class Magnoliopsida; order Aquifoliales; family Aquifoliaceae; genus Ilex; species Ilex asprella. The sequence continues at coordinate 12,492,923 of CM042193.1, forward strand.
GGAAAAGCCAGCTCTCATGCTTTTCATGCAAGTCACGCAGATACTCCAGTGTTACTCCACCTTCCTCTGCTCTCTTCCGTAACAACAATCGCTTGTGACAAGTATCAGGGCTTGCTCTAAGATAAATAAAACCATCGGGTATAAGGCCAGGCAAACTTGAAACAACTGGATCGAACCATGAGTCATAAATGCTGATCTCCATCTCATTCATCCAATTTGCCTCATGAACAGCTCGCACAAATACCTTTATCAAGTAAAAATGAATAAAATGCATCATCCTCAACAGCCTTCATAAGAAGTTTTTCTCCTTTCATATGGGATTAAAAAACCGGAAAAGCAAAGAACTGCCACATTTGAAGCTAATCTGTTGCAAAACCATGGTCAAAAGAAGAACATGTACCAAATTCAAAAATCATTCAGATTAATGAGTTGTGGAACTTGCTAAAATTTCACCGAAGTGTTTCAAGTCAAAAATATGGTCAAAAGAAGAACATGTACCAAATTTGAAAATAATTCAGATCAGTAAGAGTTGTGAAACTTGGTGAAGTTACAATGAAGTTTCAGACATATCATAATTAAGTTACAAGGCTCAATAATGTATGCATACCATCCTATCACTGAAAACACTCCTCTCCATCAATCTGAGGGGCTTAAGTCCACCGGATGATTCTCTCTCCTGCATAACTCTTGTAACAAACACATAGTTTTGGAAGGTATAAGCATATCTTTGTGGCTCAGCATAAAAAGCATCTAATATATTAAAGTGGTCTGGTCCAACATCCTGCCATTTGTTGATAGGTTCTGGGACAATCTCGACAAGATCCTGTAGCTCGAGTGTTTCATTAGCTATTCTCTGAAGGAAAGTTGTCTTCCCAACACTGATATTTCCCTCAACACAGAAAGTAAGGCGTTTCTTCGGGGGCAGCTTGAAATCAGAATTAGAACTATCCTCCTTTAACTCTTCATCCACACTCTCCTTGATGAAAGTAGTTATACTCTCAGCATGGTTTCTGTGAATGATACCAACTGAACTCCGTAAAAATTCAACCATCTTCTGACTTGACTTCCCAAAGAACTGCATGACATTCCAACACCAATTATTACACAATGAATATTCCTTCCAATATACAGACTATGATGTTGAAACAATTTCTTAATGAAGTGCTTGAACTACATACTCAAAAACATTGACTTGTAACAACTACTGAAACACACACAAAAATTTGACTACCAATGACCACTTTGCTCAATTCATACAAAACGCGGTTAAAACAACACCTAGGAATCAAAATCCTTTTGATAATAGAACCCACAAGGTTCATATACAAAGAGTGATATGAAGCTTGTCCACTCAAACGAAAAGATGATGCTGTAATGGCTTTCCAGAACAGTACTTCAACATCCAGTCCCGAAATTTACTTAGTAGTAGCAACAACTACTACAGATAAATATTGGTTCAAGCACAAAAGTAATCAATGTAATATTGGAGTTAGGTCATAAGGATAAACAGTAAGCAAATGAAAAATGACGCTCAACGCAAATACATAACTGTAGCAATGTTAACTAACATTGTTTCAACTTTGCTCATTTTCAATACCACAAATGAAACAATTACACAATGTAGTACTTTCCACATTACATTAATATGCAGAACATATTTAATACTAATCTAAACCATAAATTACAAGCATAAGACATCTACCACCCTTAATCGCCTTTGCATGCACATACAAATACACATTGGGGGGGAGGCAGAGAGAGAGAGAGACCTTATCTTTGTAGAGCTGTTTGAGCTCGGCAACACCCCCAATACCCTTCTCCACCAACTTCCTCAAATTCCTCGGTCCCACCCCTGGAATAGTCAACAAATCGGGACTCCCGGGCAATGCCATACCTCCTCCACTACCCTTCTGCCTCCTATGCAATCTCACTGACTTTTCCTCCGAAGAATCCACCACTCCCTTCTCATTCTCAACCCCACAACTCTCTGAGGTCTCAAACCCCTCGGTCGCGGCCACTGAGAAACCCTCATCGGGAAGAGTGCTAAACCACGCCCACAGCGACCCACTCCGGCGGTTCTTGAAACCAACCCAAGCCCTCACTCCGTTAGCATTTTCAATTGAACATCGACAAATTCTGCAATTATGGGCAGAAAAAACCTGAGAACTGATGGCAGAAGAGGCGGCAGCTGTAGAGGTGAACGGGTTCTTTTTCACGGCTGCGAAACCGACAGATGGGTGGAAGCGAAGAGTCGCGGTGGGGGGCATAATGGATAGCGGAGTCAGAGCGTGAGGGGTTTTGGGCTTAAACCCTAGAGAGAGAAAGTGGGTGTTTCGGTAAACCCCAAGAGATATAAAGTTTTTGGTGGTTTTGACTGGTAGAGCGAAAGATGGGTTAAGGGCAGTGCAGAGAATTGGGGGCCCAGAAGGGCTTCGGCGCAAGAGCTTCTGCATCACTTTGGAGCATTTCACAGTCGCCCTTTAACAATTTTGTCTCTGCCTGACGACCCAAGTATAGAGAGAGAGAGAGAGAGAGAGAGAGGGCGGGAAGGAGAAGGGTTTAGGGTTTTGGTTTTTGGGTCAGTTGAGATTTCAACAGGGGTTTTGAAAGTGGAAAAGTGAGCGTTTTGAGGATTTGATTGATGAAGAAGGGGGTTAAGAATAGGAATCAATTTTTTTGATATTATAATTGTAATTAATCTATTTTTTGTGGTCTTCGGAAAAAAAAAATGATTTCCACTGTTTAGGGAATGAGGAATCTATGTCGTTTGTGAGATATGTTTAGCATATAAATTTTAATTTGATGTTTTTAATGTTTTTTTTTATCTTTGTTGAGTTGTCATTGTCATTGTCATTAGAAGATATTGATGACTTGATAAGAGCTGCTTCAATATTCAGTATTGAACTGGCCAGCGGTGAGCAATGGCCGGAATTTCCGGAAAGGATTCCTCAAAACCATTTTTTTTTTGAAAAATTAATAATAAGTATTAATTTTCTTTTCAAATATCCATTAAATCCCTTTATTTTTATTTTAGATCAATGAAGGACTCCTCGTATTTTATTTGAATGAAGTTCTAAATTTCATAAAAATTATATTTTGTTCTAATTCTATCATTTTCTTAATAAATATTGGCACCTAAGGTATTGAGATATAACATTAGTCTTCTTCTATTCATATATGCTTCGATTTTGTACATTTTAAATTATGCATTGCCTACTTGTTAGTTTTATAAAAAATTTAATTACTAATAATTTTTAGAATTGTCATCATGGTATGCAACAAAGAGCTTTAAGATGCCTATCATCGAGATCTTCGACGGCACCAGAAACCCACTGGACTATCTTGACACGTACAAATCTCTCATGTAACTCCATAACGTGCCTGATGAGATTATGTGTAGAGTCTTCCCCACCACCTTGAAGGGATCCGCTCGCCCTCCTCCATCCACTCTTTCGTAGAACTTAGCAAATCTTTCGTCTCCCACTTCATTGGGGGACATCGACATCAGAGACCAGTAACCCACCTACTCACCATCAAGCAGGACAGAGATGAAAGCCTGAAAGACGACCTTGCCCCTTCAACGAGGAGACTCTCTAAATTGAGGAGTCAGATGACAAGGTAGCCATGGCTGCCTTCATCGTCGGCCTTCGCACCTCCAGTTTCATGTTTTCAGTTTTCAAGAAGCCGCCCTCCAGCATGTCCGAGCTGTTGTCTAGGTCACACAAATACATGAACGTCGATGACGTCACCAAAGCCCGTCGAGGTGAGTCCTCACGAGGAGGAGAGAAAAGAAAGGACATTCGTGAAGACAAGTGGGAGGTAGAGAACAAAAGAAATAGAATAAAGAAAATCTCTGTCTATGACCGCTTTTGTTCCCCACCTCTGAGAGAGCGACAAGCCTTCACGCCGCTCAATTCTTTGGTGGACCACGTCCCATTCCAGATACAGGATAACCCCGCTATTCATTTGGCCCAAGAAGATGAAGTCTGACCTCAAGCACCGAAATCCCAGCAAATACTGTCGTTTCCACCTCAACCACGACCATGACACGGACGACTATTTTGATCTTAAAAGGCAGATCGAAGAACTCATACAGTGTGGCCACTTAAGGCAGTACATTGCTGGCAGAAGACAAGTCCCCTGCTACAACTTTAGAATTGATCACCCAAGTGCAGGTTGTCGCGAAGTAATATAATACTCCGAAGTCCGAGGTCGAACCATAGAGAATTGTGAAAACAAAAAAAAATAATCACACAAATACTAAAACAAACTTAATAGTAAAGGATTTATTTTGGGGAATTGTTGAGTGGAGAAAATTGATTTAAATAATTAAAACAGTAATATAAAATAAGACAACCAAGGAAAGAAAGAAAAAAAAGAGAGGAAGAAGCGGCGCCCAGGCAAAGAAGGAAGAAAGAAAAGGGCAAAAAAGAAAAAAGGAAGTGGCGCTCAGGCCAAACCAAAGAAGGAAGAAAAAAAAAAAAGGGAAAAGAAAGTGGTGCCCAGACCAAACCAAGAAAATAAAAATCGAGACCGATAAATACAATGGAGTCCTGAAGACAAAAAAAAGCAAGAAAGTTCCTACTCACTCGAATGAAGACGAAACACATGTCATCAACCACTTCCTCTCGAAAAAAATTAGAGGCTCGGGGCATGGGGAGCAAATGACCAGCCCGAAATTAAATGGGCCAAGCCCAATGTAAATAAACTAATAAAGTCCGAAACGAAGCCAAAGTCGAAGTTGGGTTGACCCATCAGATGCGAGTCCAAAGGAACTCAAATGAACCAAAAGGCCCGCGTCAAGGTCCAAGAGGTGCCGCCAAGGCCTAAGTGGGCGTCGCCTATGCCTCCTCCTCCAAAAGGGGGTTGCCCATGCCTACTCCAAGTGGGCGCTGTCCATATGGCTCTAAGTGGGCGTTTGCTTGCCCTTTTGTCCTCTCCTTCGCCACTTGACTTCGATGTAAGTCCAAGTTTGCTCAAGACAAGTCCAGAGACAAGACCAAGCCCAATCCAGCTGAGAGTCCTCCTCCGACTGAATAGCAGCACGAGAGAGAGAATGACATGATACGAAGATCACATCCTACCATAACTATACTTTCCAAAATGGTGGAAGACCTCTCCCTCACGTCATCGCCTCACCGTCTTATCCTAACTATATAATGTAAGTCCCCTCAACATTGAGGAGACGCCTCTGAAACCTCCACACGGACCTTGACACTACATTCAAACCTCTACATCTTGAAGCTCCTACACATACTACACCTTCCCACACATAATGCCTCTCCCCCCCCTCAAAGCACTGTAACTCTTCGGAGTACCACCATTCATCAATAAAATACCACAAGCCACCGCTGTAGTTCCCGATAGTGGACGTTGGTCACCCGAACCGAACCACTTTAATTCCCCCAGCGCCGAAATTCAAATATTATCAATGATGTAATTTTTCTTCACCATATATTATGTATATACTATTTATAGGATAGAATTATGCAAATGATAGATAGGTAAGTAAATGTCATTTTAGTTGGGATATGCTCAATCTACCCTAATTATAAATAAAATTATTTGTGATTCATTTTTTTATTTTGTATCTAGTTTGACTTTACTTTTTTTTCAAAAACGTTATTTACACAGAAGTAATAATGTTCATGAAAAAATATGTGAAAACATTAATGGGCATACCTATGGATAATAACTAGTTACAGTTGGGTTGCGAGCTACGCCCAAACCTAGCCAACAACTTACCCGGCAGAGGGCTTGAGCCCATCTTTTTTCCCAAGCTACACCCGACTCGGCTCATGGACAACCCCTGTGTGGACCAATTGTAAACCACTTTATAGTGATAATTAAAGGACAATCATCTTCATGGAACTTATAATAAGTTAATTCAATTCCTTAAACATATTTGGTGTTGAGTCTCACTCTTATCTATTTAATAAGTAGTTAAGTTCAAAGTTTTTTTTATTTCCAAAAAGTCCTTATTATTCCATATTGTTCTATATACATATCACGTTGAAAATAGTTTCCAAACTACAAATTTTAGTTACTGTGCGAGCTGATTTTTGCATAATAATTAGAAGAACAAATCTCTCTCGTGGTAAACTCGTGTCCGTCAAGGAAATCGGGTATCCCGTAGCTAGGAATAGGTTGAGAGAGCCAAAGTGGTCTTTAAGGAGTGGTGATGAATTGTTTATAGGTTATCCCGTTGATCCTCAGGCGCCAGAGTGTTTTTCTGCATATCCTCTCCGACGATTAGGTCAACTTTTGAGAGGGGGGAAGAAGAAGACACTGTATGACTCTTGTGGAGTGAATTTGCGTATCTTTGATTTGTATATAGAACAATCACCGCCCAACCCTACCATGGAAACCCACCACCCAACTCCACTGACCACCCAACCCCACCATGGAAACCCACCCCCAACCCCACCACCGAAACCCACCCCTACAATCACCGAAACTCACACCCCCAATCCATCCCGCATCACTACCGAAACCCACA
>CM042193.1:12499821-12511477 GCA_023539305.1 Ilex asprella
CCCCACCACTGAAACCAACCAAAACCCACCTCCAATTCACTCCCACCAACACCATTAAAACCAATCGAAACCCACAACCTGCCCCCACCACTGAAACCCTCCTAAACCCCACCACCAAAACCCTGCCACTACCCACAAAATCAAACAATGAAACTCTCTAGTAGAACCCATCAAAGAGGGGCGAGAGAAAGAGATAGAGAGAGTGTTGGCTCTTTTGTTGCTCCTTCGTAGCTCTTTGTCGCTGCCTTGTGAGAGGGATGAATGAGAGAGTGAGAGAGATAAACGAGAGAAGAGGAAAATGGGGTAAACAATGCTTTTTATAATGGGAATGAAAAAACCCCTTTTTTGGTTGCTAATTTAGTTCGAAGGCTTGACCTCATTAAATGGTTTAAAGGGCACGCGCGTGTTTATATTTTTCCGTGTTTTTAAAAACACATCTTTTGATATTTTTAAAATTTGGGATTGTTTACAAAACAGACTAACCAAAAAATAAAAATAAAAACACTCTCCCAACGTATTATTGTTTTTTTTTTTTAGCAAAAAAATGAAAAAAAAAACACAAACACATAGTTACCAAACATTACCTAAGAAACCGTAGGAAGGGGAAAGCAAATGTAAATGAGAGATTGGATAGAACAGTAGCCACGCCTAGATGGAGGGTAGCCTTTCCCAATGCAATTGCTCTTGCCCTTCCAACTATAGTTTCAGATCACTCTCCACTTATTCTGGATACTCAACCACCAAATAACAGGATCAAGTGTAGTTTTAAATTTGAAGCATACTAGGCTGATGAAAACCAGTGTACTGGGGTTACTAAAGACAGCTGGGGAAGACAAGTACGTGGATCCAGAATGTATCGATTGAAGGCCAAGTTAAGGAACTACAACAGAGGTTTGAGCTATTAGAGTTCCAGAATTTTCAAGAAGAGTAGACAGGAAATTGACGCTCTTAAGTTTAAGCTTATTGATGTCCAAAATAGACAAGGTTTCCTAGTAGACCATAGTGAGCAGAAAATCCTTAAAGTTGAAATTGAAAAACTTTGGATCAGAGAGGAGAAATATTGGGGGTAGAGATAAAGTGTTAAATGGCTTCAATATGGGGATAGGAATACTTAGTTTTTCCATGTAAAGACAACGAAATAAGCTTCTATTACTAAAAAATTCTGAAGATGAGTAGGTTACTGGGAAATAACCAATCCTGAACCTAATCCAAGAGTACTATGAACATCTTTTTACTTCAGGAGGTCCAAGAGAATATCATCATACTTTATAAGTAATCCCTCAGATTGTCACCAGTCAAATGAATGAATTACTGATGAGAGACTCGATGATGAAGGAAGTCAAGGATGCAGCTTTCAGCTTAGGAACACTCAAATCACCTGGACCAGCTGGCTTACTGGGACTGTTTTAGTAGAGGTATTGAGATACTATTCATCCAGAGGTTTTCACTTTTGTCAAAGCTTTCTTTCACTCTAGTTTTTTTAAAAGATCTGAATGAAAATACTATCTCACCGGTTCCAAAGGTTTCGAATCCTGAACATGTTGGGGGATTTGAGACCTATAAGTGGTGGTAATTTTTTATATAAGATTATTTCAAAGTTGATAGCATTCAGGTTGAAACAATTCAAGCATTGTTTGATTTCGTAAAATCTAAGTGCATTTATAGGAGGAAGACAAATCCAAGATAATATCATTGTCGCACAAGAAACTTTGCACTCAATGAGAACAAGGAGGAGGATTAAGAAATATCAAATGGCAATAAAATTGGATATGGCGAAGGCATGTGATCGAGTGGAGTGAATTTTTTGAGGGGTTTGCTGACTAAAATGGGTTTCCATCCCAAGTGGGTGAACATGATTATGCAATGTGTTATCACTGCGAGGTATAATATCATAGTGAATGGAGAGAGAGAGAGAGCTATAACATTAATTCCTAGTAGGGGTTTGAGGCCAGGGGACCCCCTCTCCCCTTATCTCTTTAACTGGGTTATGGAGTGCTTGACTAGATTGATTGAAAAAGATTTGGAGAATGGGACAGTGAAAGGCATTCAATTGAATAGACATGTCCCCAGAATCTCTCATCTCTTATTTGCTGACGACTCAATTTTTTTCTTAGTAGCATCAAGGAATGAATGTCAGCAGCTGATGAACACCCTTAACATGTACTGCGAAGCAACATGACAACAAATCAACTTGAATTAATCAAGAGTTATTTTTAGCAGGAATACCCCACAACAGCTACAAAGAGAATTAGCCTACATTCTCAGAATTCCTTTATTACAGAGCACAGGGAAACATCTTGGCCTTCCAATAGAGTGGGGAAGATCAAAAAAATAAACACTCTCCTGGTTGAAAGAAAGGATATTGGCTAAGTTGGTTGGGTGGAAGGAGAAAATGATTAACCATGCGGGGAAGGATGTACTTATTAAAGTGGTGGTACAGGCGATACCTGCTTATGCTATGACGATTTTCAAGTTCCCTAAATCTTTTTGCCAGGAAATCACCACTTGTGTTAAAAGGTTTTGGTGGAGTAGGACCTCAAGGGAGAGGGACAGACATAGGAAGAACTAGAATCTCCTTACAAATAGGAAAATGGAAGGTGGATTCGGTTTTAGGGACATAGAAAGCTTCAATATTGCTTTGTTAGCAAAACAGACATGGAATCTAGTCCAAAACCCAGATTCACTATGGGGAAGATTCTTAAAACAAAATATTTCCATGATACATCTCTATGGGAGGCCAAGCCTAAAGCTGCAAGTTCTTGGATCTGGCGCAGCATACTAGATGGTAGATACCTCCTTCACAAAGTGTGTTTATGGCATGTTGGTAATTGCAGTCAAGTTTGCTGTTGGGAGGAGATTGTGTTCTACTTTGTTGTGAAGTGGCAGAAAAGTTAACACTTTCTTTCTGTTTTACACTCAAAAACTTCAGTGTCTAAAGTTTTGCGTTAGTGAAGAGAATAATGGCTATAAAAATAAGTCTGAAGTTGTTCTTGTGATCATCATATGCCATTCTTTCTCTAACTTCACTCTCTTAGTATTGAGACTTTGAACACATTTGTGTGCTAACCTTCACAAAGAAAGCAGTTATTTTTGACATAACCCAGGATTTAACGTTACTCTCTACTTCTTTTATATTCGTTTTTTTAGGAAGGGACTTGAATAATTGATTTTAAGAAAACAAAATTTTTACAAGATAAGGAAAACCATTGTAGCCCCGACTAGACTAGAGGCATAGATCCACTCGAGGACCAGAGTGGGCATGTGCCCACCCTTAATATTGTTGTCTTATTATTATTTATTATATTTTTTTAAAATATATCTAATTATGTCCATCCTATTACTTTTTTCAAAAATGCTATTGAGATTTAATTTGAGAATCTCATTTGGGGACCTAATTCGATATAGACATTGAGTTAGATTCATCTAATCTTAAAACTCACAACTAATTTAAATGTTACACTGAATTAGATTCTCAAATTAAGTCCATATAACATTACTCTATTTTCTTATCATATCAACGGTGAACATACTTTGGACATATTTGGATTAGTTTGAATATGTTGGGTTCATTTAAATTTTTTTTGATCAACTTGATCATTTTAAAGTCTATAGAATTGAGTTTAAAACCTTGATGAGATTTTGTGATCTTGCTCAAACTTTAAAAAAAAAAAAATACATGGTATATCTTTTAGTGTACATATATGTGATTTTGACATTAATTTTATTAGTCATTAATAATAAAATGATCGGACAAAACTATCAAAATATGAAAATTTGTTAGGTCAATTATAATTAACTACAATTAACCTCAATTTTAATAAAAGACTATAATTAATATTTTTTCTATTGTACACATGTATGAATAATTTTTTAAAAAATTATTGATGAAATAAATAGTATAAATATGTCATTTTCTTTTTATCGATTATAATAAAAAATATTAGAATGCTCACCCTAGAACATTTTTCTAGTGGTACACCCCTAAGGCTCTCTCACGCTCAAGTAATTAACAACCTATGAGAAATAAGACGAAAACCAAGTATTAACTCTAATGTGCTTCTATGTGATTTGTGTCTCTTATTTATGGAGAGTCGCTTACTTTTATAGGCAATATATGAATATAATCATTCAATAATGGATAATTGAAGTGGTAATAAGGATGAATTATAAATTTAGATGTCTTATGTTCAAATCTTAATAACCTTTTTGACCAGGTCATGAGGGATTTATTTCTCGTCAATACTCTAATTCCGACGTGAATAACTTATTTTTAATCGGACCGTGAAATAAAATTAAACGAGGTGCACGTAATCTTGACTGTTGAATCAAATAAAAAGTGGATTAATGATGAAGTAATTGACTGCTGATCGTAATTATGTTACTGACACATTATTAAGTTAATAAATTATATTAATTTTTTTTAAATTAAACAAAAAATAAGTCATATATCGATCCCTCTAATGGGTCTAATATGGTCCTCCCTCGAGAGATAGGCTCGAGTTATCTATTCTGGATTTTCTCTGTCTTGAGTTCAATTAAGTTGGGCTTTTTTCAAATTCTGCATGAGCTGAGTTGTGTTGATGGAGTCTTCTACAATCACTATCTAGACAATATCTCTCCATATCAATGGCAGAGCCATCTAGAAAGTGGCAGAAAAACAATTAGTTAATTAGGCAAAGGTCTCTCTTGTGGTGTCGGTTGCATACCATTTAAAAAGAATTTCATGACTTTTTTAAAATGTCATCTCAAATGTTCTATATTTGAGTTTGGATAATTTTTTAAGATCAAGTCATGGAGATAAATTTCTCATGAATACTCTAGAATTAACGTGAATGATTTGTCTTTGACTATATTAGAGAGGAGATTCATCGAGATACATAAATTAGTCTGAACACTCTTGACCTTTAAATAAAAAAAAAGAAAAGAAAAGAAAACAAGAAATGCTACTCCCAAAAGAGGTTTGTAACTTCTTTATATTTGTAAGCAGACTTATTCTTTGAAGTAATTGGCCCTTTCAAAATTCGATTGTAGTGGTCTTCAAACCCAATTTTCAATCATAATCACCATTTTTTTTTGTTAATAAGGAACCATTATAATCAAGCGTTTTTTTGAACATATCATTACGCTATCAAACTTTTAGTATAAAAAAAGTTCTGGAATTTTTAAAAAACTTGATGTAGTGACTGTGTTATCGCGAATGTTAAGGGATTAGTTAGTTACTGATTTTATTACCCATCACCCTCGTCATATAATTTAAGCCTAAAATATAGTTAGTTTTTCTTTGTGTTTGTTTTTAAGCTTTCAAGTCTGATTTTTATGAGATTTGACTATAAATTTCTTTTTTTTTGAGGTAAGTACAATTGATAGTAAAAAAAAATGGAGTATTAAAATTTATTGATATAATTTTTTTAAAAAATTAAGTGGATTAAACGAGTCGTGTCGTGTTAGTCGTTATTAAAAAGGTCGTGTTCGTGTTAAAAATTTTCACTCATTTATTAAACGTGTCGTGCACGAGTTTACATATTTTTCATCCGTCACCTATTTAATCCGACACATAATCGTTTAACCCGACACGTTTAACACCTCTATATATGTTTGATGATCTGTGTTTATTGAGAAGGAGGTACATTAATGATCAGTACTTATAGAGAATATGACACTTTAACGATCTGTGTTTTAATGTATATGTCTGACTATTTGTGTTTTAGTGTCCCTATCCGACCATCTGTGTTTTAGTGTACCTGTTTGACAATTATTGCGTACCTGTTATTTTCTGGCCTGAAAATGTATATATACATACATATATATATTTATCAAATTGCATAACTGTTTTTTTATTCCACCTATGTTACGATTTGTGTTTATGGAGAAAAATATATATTATGATAACCTAGTTTTTTAAAATAGGTGATGACATTATCGTTATTTTTTATAATTGTAAAATACGTTAATTATGTTTTTTCGAGAAAAATATATATTATGATAACCTAGTTTTTTAAATTAGGTGATGGCATTGCCGTTATTTTTTGTAATTGTAAAATACGTTAATTATGTTTATTACTTTAACTTTTTAACAGGGACCTAATTCAAAAACAAATCGGCGAGTAATTTTTTTTTGAAATTTTATTGAGCTTAGAGACCGATCTCCAAATTCCTCAAAAACAAATTTTGAAATAGAATTTTCAGTCTCACAAGCAAAAAAGAAGGAAAGAAGCAACACTTTCTGCTTCCATCATTACCACTACTGTACCCCTCTTTTTTATAATGTGCATGACTTAATTTGCCAGTACATTTGGCTTAATTTGGTATTTTAACATCTTTCAATATGTAATCACTTGAGATTTAAAGCCAAAAGGATGATGATGATTAGATAGAGTTTACTGTTAAGGGAGTATATTTTATATTTTCTGACCACCATCAGGATGGTCTTCAACAACAAGTGTGCTGCAGCAACTATCAAAGTTATCTTTCAATAGGAATAATTCACTGCTGCAGATGGTCTTACTTTTGGATATTATAAATCAGTCGCGTCGGTGGTTAAAGATAACTCATGCATTCTTATTTGCTTCTCGGCCCATTACAGCAGTTCCAATCTTGATTTAAATTTAAACTTAAATTTAAATTTGAATAAAAAAAATTAAAAAAAACTTACTTTAATATTTGACTCAAACTTATATTAAATTAAAAGAGACTCGTTTTTTTATACTAAAATAAAGGGAGACTCAAATCCTTACTCAAATATTTAATTGTGAAATTTCACCATCTTTTAAAGATTTAATAATCATCTTTATTATGTTTTAAATTTGATTTTACATTCATTTAAATTTGAGTTTCTCCTTTAAATTTGAGTTTCTCCTTTAAAATCTTTTATATCAAATCAATTTTTTTACTCAAATTTAGACAAACTCAAATTTGAGTCATACTTGGAGATGTTCTTAGTGGGGTTTGTGTGTGTTTTTTATTGAGGTTGTTTATCAGTTTTGAAATTCAAATTTGTGAATCAAGAAATATGGACATTATGATGATGTCTGACGATATGTGTTTTAGTATACCTGTTTGACGATCTATGTTATTGAGAAAAAAATATATTAACGATTTGTGTTTTAGTGTGCCTATTTGACGATCTATACTTATAGATAAGAAAGTATATTAACAATTTGTGTTTTAGTATACTTGTTTAACGATCTTTATTTTAGTATACATGTCTAACATATGTGTTTATGGAGAAGAATGTACATTAATGATTTCTATTTATGGAGAAGATAGTACATTAACGATCTGTATTTTAATATAGCTGTCTAACTATCTATATTTTAGTGTACCTGTCTAACGATCTGTATTTTAGTATACATTTTTTACAATTATTGCGTACCTGTTATTTTTTATATATTTTTATTACGTGCCTGTTATTTTTTTTATATTGTGTACCTGTTATTTATTTGGCTTTAAAGTGTGTATATATATATATAATTACATAACTGTTTTTTTAGCCTGCCTGTGTTACAATTTGTGTTTATGAAAAAAAATGTATATAATGATAACGTAGTTTTTTAGAATATGTGTTTAAATTAGGTGATGACATTATCGCTATAAATGACGTTAATTATGTCTATTATTTTGACTTTTCAACAAGAATCTAATTTAAAAGAAAATTGAATAGTGAATTTTTTGTGGAATCCTATTGGTCCTAGAAACCGGCCTCCAAATTCTTAAAAAATAAATTTTTAACTAGGATTTTCACTCTCACAAGAAAAAAAAGAATGAAAGAATGGAACCATTTCTGCTTCCATCATTACCACTAGTGTAGCCCTTTTTTTATAATATGCATTACTTAATTCTCCAGTACATTTGGCTTAATTTGGTATTTTAACATCTTTCAATAGGGCATTCACTAGAGATTTAAAGTCAAAAGATGATGATTATTAGATAGAGTTTACTGTTAATGGAGTATATTTTATATTTGTTGACCACCATCAGGAAGGCCTTCAACAATAATTGTGCTGCAGCAACCCACGGGCTGTTTGGTATATTTTTTGAGAGAGATTTAAATTGACTTGTTCAAATTTTTACAAATTTAAAGATGAGATTCAACATTTAATGCTGTTTACACTCATATTTGATATGTGCAAGGATAATACATTTATATATAAATGACTATTGTGTCTCTTAACCAATTTGAATATATATGATATATAAAATATATGAGGGTATAAATGTCATTTACATATTAAACCCTTTAACCCACATATGATATCCATCCCCATGAGTTTCATGAAACTCACGAACTTGAGTTTTATAATCGGGCCAAATTTTAAACCTTGGATTAAATACATAGTTGCCAAAAATGAGTTTAACGAGATGTATTCCCCAACCCATTTCCAAAATTCCCCCAAATCTCCATACCAAACAGGCTCTCAAAGTTACAATTCAACCACCCCCAACCCGAACAACAACAAACCCAACACATCTGGGTGGAATACTTCACTGCTGCAAATGGTCTTACTTTTGGCATATTATAATTACAGTCAGATACTAATATAGAAGAAAGCTCAGTTAGACAAGATGAGACCCAATCTCTTGGTAAGTTCAAAGAACAGCATGCCTTAGCCCCCAATGAGCAGCAACATTTGTAGACCAAGGCTGAAAGAGGATGATTAGATTTTGGCTAAGAACTATGGATTTAATATCCTCCACGATAGTAATATTTTCCCACGGGGGAAAGTCTTCACCCTAGCACAGAGAAATGAACACCTTGCAATCACTCTCAATGAGGACTAGGTGGTTTAGAAACTACTGAGCCATCAAGCAAGCTTCTCTTAATGTCATTGTTTCTGAGTAAATGCTGGACACCAAAGGGACATAACTAGCAGTGCCTCCAATCACCTTACCATTACCATCCTTACAAATTACCCCAACTGCTGTCCTCTTTAAGTGAGGGATGAAAGCCCCATTGCAATTAATCTTCACCTGATTTGCAGAAGGTCGCTGCCACTGATCAAACAACTAGACCCCAGCCGAAGGATTCGTAACTGGGGAGTATTGTAGAGAAGGAAGTCTCAAAAAGTCACTATATATTATACGTACCCGATGGATAGCCGTTGAAGGGGAGGGAGCAATATGTTGAAAAATCGCTTCATTCCTTATCTTCCATATAAACCACCCAATAGTAGCTGCTTGACTCAAGACCTCCATTGCTTGGTTATGGTTAGACATGGAATTAATCAGCTGAACTGACCATTGTTTAACAGAAAGGATCCGCTGGCCATCAGTTCTTAGTGTAAGATCAGAGCCAACTAATTTGTACCACTAAATAATTTAAATTTTTTTTTAATTCAACATGTTTTACTATAACTGGTATTCTGTTTCTCTGTATATTACATGCTCTTCAGGGATATGATTTGCTTTAAATACTTTATATATTGTAGTTACATAAGTATACAAAATATTTTATATATTACAAGTGCATAATTTATGTGCTTCGAGCACTAATCCACATATAATAATAAAAAAATAAAATAACAAACACCAATGCCATATTTTATCATATGGTGTTTAAATTAAAATTGATAAATTTTCATGAATTGATTTTACTTTTCAAATGTAGGAAAATATTAAGCAGAGATTGTAGTAGTAATCAAATGGCTCAGATGGTTAAGAGACTTGTACCAATAACTTATAGTGAAATTATTAAATTTGATGATGCACAAAACTGTCTCATGCAATATCAATAGTCGAGTATGTGATGTTATGTAATTAATGGATAATACATAAAACAATCAATGACAATAATGTAAATATGAAGTCAACACACAGATATATAGTGGTTCGGTCCGGATGTCCTATTACTCTCTCGGGAAACGATAGCAGTGGCGGAAGGTCTTTATTGATGAATAAAATAAGAGATAGAAAGCTTTGGGAGAGGTGTGTTCTAGGAGAGGTACAATAGTTAGGAGAGAGAAAAACTGTGTGTGTAGTGAGATGTAGTAAGATGCCAAGATGTGTCCTTTCATGTGGAGAGGATTTACAATTTATAAGGATGGTGAGCCTGTGACGTGAGTGTGAGGGTATTAGTTCTTCGAGGAGGATAGTTGTAAAAAATGAGTACAATTAATTCTTGTGTATCAATTTCGATAATCTCTCCTCACGTGTTCTTTGCTTCATAGACTCATTGGATCTTGGACTGGATAGGGTTGGTGAGCTGGACTTGGGCTGCCTTCTTAGTAGATTTGAACTTACTTGATTTATTTGACCTGATCCAATTAAATTTGGACTCATCAAAATTAATTGAACATAAAATAGATAGCACAAAAACCAAATGAGAGAGAAATTTGAAGAATGACATTACTCCTTTCAATTCTTTGCAATTATCATTCAACATGAGGAGTGCCTTTTATAGGCATACGAGCGATCTTAAAGTTTTAGCTTTCAACTATCCTACGTAATACAAAGACTATTCACTGCTATTCATGCACAGTAATATGTCATATTCATTTCTTGTATCCTGTCCTTCATAATAATGTAATGCATTGATAATGATAGTTGATGTGTGACTTGAAATAAGGGTCATAGTTTAAGGGGGTAAAGGTTAATTTATGAAAACTACACAAATTTAGGGTCAAAGACTTGATGAACTCTAGTACCCGAGTCATTATATGTGATAAAGTGAAGCATAAAATATTTATTATTTGATGAATTAATTTAATATTTTTTACATCTAATTAATTTGACAAAAAATTGCATTAGTTTCAATAATTCTATAAAAAATAAATATATAACTAAAAATCTAACGTTGACTATAAATTATTAAAACATTAAAAAATCTCTATCTCCACCTCTGCCTCGGACTTGAATGACTTGCGCCAAACCAAAACCCGTCTAATAACCCATGTTCATGACAAGAATATGAGTTGTACGTGAAATCCATCAAAATCATGTTTTTCCTCCTATGTTTTGAGTTTTTATATTTTTTTGACATGAATATGACCCATATAAATTCTTTAATCTGTAAAACTTGATGAACCCAAATTCAGAGCAGGCAGAAGCCCAGTTCGTGGGACAAACCAGATTTAGCTCATGACTTCAATTTAATTTAAAGCTCAAAAATCTAGCAAGAGTTAACGCATGTGGTGGGGTTGGGAAAAAAAAAAGAAAAGGAAGAAGAAGAAGAAGATGCATGTTTTGGTGTATGTCTAATATTGTTCGGATAGAGAATAATGTTGATTGGATGTATAGATTATTGTAAAATACTATAAATACTCTTTAAGATATACACGTGATTGACACATGGTGTTTTTTGTTTATTTTTGTGACGGTAGTTAATGCCAAGGATTAAACTGTCTTAATGTTTGAACTTTGAGAACGAAATAGATAAAATTAGAACATTATGAATGAAAGTGTAACAAGTGACAAATCTTAGGGACTATTGGTACAATTTTCCCTCAAAATAAATATATATTCATATACTTCGATGACATTTTCTATATTTTTGTGTAGATAGAAATTTATATAAGGCTTCAAAATTTCTAATCTACAAAGCTAGGCTAGATTGATGGATCAGCCCTTGGCCTTCTAGAGAAAAGGTCCCTATCATCTTCCTTTCTGATATATATTATAGATATATATATATATATATATAATGCGTATATCTATCATATAT
>CM042193.1:12511877-12534999 GCA_023539305.1 Ilex asprella
AGCCAGATATTATAGATATATATATATATATATATAATGTATATATCAATCATATATATTCATAAATATTATATTTATCAATCTCACTTGTTTGCACCCTGATTGAAATTTAAATATTTGAAAGGAGAATGGCATAGTGACAAATAGATACTATTAAACGACCAGAGTAGACCCCAGGAATTGATGGGAAGGGACACGGGTAGTTGCAACTCTAACGTCACTGAGCTACCAACCACCCACCACTCACCACCCACCGTCTCTCTTTGTCTCTATGTCTTTCTTTTTTTCTCTCTCCTACAAGGCTATAACGTTCCATGACATCTCTCTTATCAGCATGGACAGATTTGGATGATTGGATCTGTATAGACTGCTTGGAGCGGTGGACAATATGATACTAAAAACAGATTTTTCAATTATAAATTTTGGTTTTAAGTTGCTTTAAATTATTGACGGTGAATATAATAAAGTAAAATAAAATTATATAATAACTAAACTTTTTCTATCATTGCAATTTTCTGGACAGTTGTAACCCTAGAGAGTTTGCATTAGCTATTAAATTAGTAGTGATCTGTATTTCACTTTCGCAGTAGAAAAAGTCTTCTAGTAATTATATGAGATTGACATCAATTTTTACCTGGGTTGGTGGGTATTTATGGGTAAGTAAAGGATTTTTTGTGCTATCAGTAACCTCTGGACCAAAAATTTATAGGTGAACGAGGTCTGATATAATAATCAACTGTGGGAGTGATCAATGGACTTTAGACCTCTGGAGCTCAAATCTTGTCGTCGACAAGTCTCAAAATTTTCGATATCATACTAAAGAATACGTCTCTTTTGTACATTTTAGTGAAACATGGGGGTAATGGTTATGTGAACTGTCTTCAGTCCAAGGAAATAAACTGAATGACATAGAATAATGATTATATTGACAGTGACAACATAATTAAAATGATTAATGACTTCATTTAGATGAATAATTTAAACTATATTATTTCTTTCCTTTTTTGTTTCTATGTGGAAGCCCTTTGATCTTATCTGCTTGTTAAAAAAGACATTAATTAGCAGGTTCAAGTTTAGCTTTAGTGGTTTTAGGTTATAAATGGATGGATATGTTAGACTTTAGTAGTTTTAGGTTATAATTGGATGGATAGGTTACTCTTTTTTAAATAAATAGATCAATCTAAATCCACCTAAGCATGATATAAATCCACTAAATTTTATTTATATATATGAAACTTATATACGATACGACTCAACGTAATCCGAATGTAATTATACACGATTATTATTTATAATAAGTTGAGTATGGATTTATCATTTTTAGCGTAATAAAACTTTAATGCGATACAAATTCAACACGACTCTACCATTTAAAAACTATAGACAAAGCCGATCATGTCATCCGAGTGGTGTTTTTCAACACCAAGAACGAGCAAAAAACGCTATGCACCCACTTGCAAGACTCTACATTTAACAGGTGGAAAACTTAAGAAGATTTTCACACCATGATTTAGTTGGTAAGTATCCTACCGGTTCAGGTCAAATGGCAGAATTGTCGTTATACTATGATGACTACCCAGATTTCTAATTGCAATGGGGTCATAACTCATAACCAACCCTGGGGGAAAAGTTGAGGTGGAAGACTTAGTAATGTGATATCTCAAGACAATATCATTAAATCTGGACTAAAGATTTTGAATGTTTGTGCGGATTGTGAGCATATGAAATTTACGTTACAATACGTGTCCAAATAACATTTTGTCATTCAAAAACGAAAGTTGGCATACTTATAGCAGGCCCTCACCAGACAAAAGGAAAAAAATTGACTATGGAACACTGTCAGAATACTGTGGATGAGGAAGATTGAAGGGTTACGGCCTTGAGATCTCTTATTCGGATTATACAATAATGTTCACATTTATCTGGCATATGTAATTTTTATTGTACGATACGCGATACGATACATACGATATGTTTTAATACATAAAAAAAACAATATGTATTGCTTAAGTGTATCGGTTTGTACCGTATCGTAGAATACACCATACGATATACTTGATATAAGACGATACGTACAAGTTATTCAATGCAGGGCTAAATAGATCACAAATTTTTATTTTTTATTTTTGAAAAACATTCATTCTAACTTGGAAATAATTTTTTCAAATGCCTAGTAGTAGTAATGAAACAACATTGTTTCACCATTTATAGTTTTAAAAAATAAAAGCCATCTTTTTTATTCGTTCCATCGTGAAACCAAATAGTTTGATTTTTAAAAGTGTCCTCCTCTGTTTACTTTAGGTGTTTGAATTAGAACTTTCTAAATTTTGATATTGATGAATAATGTTAAAAATTTTAATACTTAAATTCTTAATTTTTTTTTTTCGTTTTGGTCCTTGTAGTATCTTTAAAGAGTAATGCTGCACTGACTAAATTTGAAACCCAAATGACATGACAACGGAGTTGAATTTTTTTATTTGGTATCATATCATTTGGGTCCCAATAAAAATTTCAAATAATATGTTGTCATGTTATTTGAGTTTCAAATTTGGTTTCAGTATTACTATAATATAAAATACGACAGCCTTCAATAAGTCTATTTTAACGGCCACCAATATCTTTCTCAAAATTATTCATATTACACTGTACATTCAAGTACATCTTATTTTAGTCTTTTATATGTTTTTTGATACACATTTTAACGACCTTTGAATTTATAACCACAACTCAAACAAACACATTATCAGATTTGTTAAGGGTTATTAAACAAAAAGCTTTCATATTACATATGGCTTTGCAGTTCATGAAAGGTGTCATATAGACAAGCATGGCCATATTGGCAAGTGCAAAGGGGAGATACTTATCCATTAATCTACTGTTCTGAGAAGGACATCCAGAGAAAACGATTAGGTAAGAGCATGTGGGCACATTTTGTCTCAACTAAAAAATGCCTTTCCTCTCAAAGCATCTAATCATGCATGAACATGAACTGTCTGCTTATTCTCTCTCCGTTGATATAAAAGATAGTTTAATGTACAAAACTCTTGTCATTAAAAAATTTAAGAAATATTAGATATACGTAGCCTATCATTCAGATATGGAGAAATTATTTTTTCAACTTAAACTCTTGACAACTAGGTCTTAATTGAGCAATTTTATCATTGTGCCAAGTTCCACCATCTATAGAGAGAGAGGGTGTGTGTGTGTGTGTCTTTATTCTAAGAAACACTGTGAGATAAAGCAAGCTAGGTAGCAGGAGTTGTTGATGAAGGTCATTTAGACTTTTCTTAGAAAAGGAGTGATGTTTGGCTGGCCTAATATCCCATATATATTCCCATTAACATAGGAATCCCATACCTTACTGTATTTGCACATGAGACTCCTCCCCCTTCCCTTCTGACTTTCCACCTCCACCACCCACTCTTTAACTAACCAACCGTATCCCTTGTCTTGTCTTTCTTTCTTTCTTTCTTTTCGTTCAATTATCTCCTTTTCTATCATCTTAATCACAGATTGGGTTACCTACCCCCAAACATGTCACATGTTCTATCTTCCTTTTTCCAATCTCTCTTTCTCTCTCTCAACATATATATATGAATATATATAAGCAACACATGTACACACAAACACCTATCAGAGAGATGCTTAAATTCCATGCATTCTGGCTTAAAGATTTATTAAATAAATCAAACCCACGTTAAGACTCAATGCTAAAACCTTCAATCTCACACAACTATAGTACAATTCTTTACTGGAGTTGGTATTTTTAGGTGGAGGAAGATCCGGCATTCTTTGAGGGAACCTAAGCACTAGCAATAGATTCCATACAAAAATTAATTATTTCAAATTTCAACCCCTTAATGTCTGATTATTTTTGGCCACTCCAACTCATTTCAAGGCTTCCCCGTGTTAGAATTTAGAAATAAAAATGTTTGCTTTGAAGAGGGGTGGAGAAAGGACTTGTTCACCGTGGGGGCAACCATTATGTTAAAGAGAATGATCGGATGATCATCATCAATAATCGTTGAGCCCAAAAATAATTAGTTAATAGTTCGACGATCAAATTTTAACGAATTTGATTTGAAAACTCGATTCGACTTTAATTGACTATCCAATGAACTTCATTCTTGCGTTTTGTATCTAAATCCTTTCAAAAAATAAAAAGTTATTTATCCAAATAATTAAATCAGAGTTGAATTTGAATAAATTACATACCAATTTTAACACCATATAGTTAAATAATCGCTCAATTTTAATTAGTATATTTGTTTATGTGTGTATGCAACAATATTAAATTACAATCTAATCCGATCTTAGTGTATCAGTATCTATATAAATCTACATCTATTAGGTCTCAAGTTTGATACTTTACACATATTCTAAGAGTCCTTATTTCTCAGAGGACGTAAATCCTTAAATTAATTCAAGCTGTTGACGGAGTAATCGATGCAACCCTAAACATCCTGTTGTAAAAAAAAAAAAAAATTATTCAAAGCGTTTGTCCAATACATCTAATTCTTATATTTGTCACTGTCCCTCCTCTCTCGTGACATGATAACTAGCTATTGCTCATAAAAAAAAAAAAAAGAAATTGAACACTGCTTGGAGATTGACTGAGTCAAGTTATCCCAGTGACTCGTGAGTCACCTCGTTATTTATTTAATTATTTTTGGCCTCGTGATTAATTTGATGGCAACTTGTGGGGACCAAAAATGGATATTTCTTGTGTGCTTTCAATACGGAATTTTCCTCAAAAGAGCTTTCTTATCTATATCTATGAGTCAATTGCTTTAACGACACAGTTAAACCCAAGTTTCACATGATTAAACGTGATAGGAAACTACCTAAGAATGCCAATACGCAACTTCAACTTGAATTGAAAGAAAGGCTTTATACATTTTTTACTAATTATGGGAAACAAAATTCTATAAACTCTCAACTGTCATAACTTCTCTCTCTAACATTCTACCGAAGTACCCAAAAAAAAAAAAAAAAGAGCAAATTCAGCTCTTCTCTAATACGATTTCTCTCAATTTTCTAACTAAAATTGGAGAAATTTATTTGGAGGGATCCAAAACCCCAAAACAGTAATCATACATAACAATGTGTTACTTGCAAATCTAATTGACTTTTTTTTATCATTATTTTATTGTTTTAGTGCATATCTACACTGACCATGACTACTGAGACCCAACATTGGCCATGTGACCTACCAATTGTTTTGCTTTTATCCCACACTAAAACAACATGGCACACAAGAGTAGCACAGTAATGGTTCAAGTTGACAAGGATTTCAACTCCTCTCATTAGATTTTAAATTGCTATAATGGTATCCATATCCTCTCTTTTTTTTTCAACTTTAAAGAAAAAGAGAAAATAGAAATGAAAAGTGAAAAAATGCAGGTTACCAACCTATATAAGATTTGAATTTCTTTCATGATTTTCCTTAATGATAGATTGCTTGAATTAAATAAAAGAGGGCTAATATGTATAAGTTTGGTCTCATTGATACACAATAAATAGCCAACCATTAGGATGGAGCCATCCCGACTCTATTGTTTTTAAAAGAAAATGAAAATACAAGAAAAAGTTAGAACTCAAATGTATAGCATTCATTGGATGAGTGAGTGTCATTAATTTTTTTCACCGGGATTCACTCATACCACACTGATCTAAGGAATGATATACATTTGAATTTTAACTTTTGAGTTTTGCATTTTCTTTCGGACAAGAGCAAATGGTTGATCCAAAAAAAAATTGCCTTGCTATTAAATGTTGCTATTCCAAAGAACTATAGTTCTAAAGATACAATAATTACATTGGGTAGGCTAAGAAGCTGGTAAGTAGAAAGCATTAATATCCAGATCTAGAATTTATGGCCTTATGCATCCAACGGTCCGCAAAATCTGTGAAACCCCTTTGTGTTTCGGCAATTACTACACAACTGACTGCTCTGAGACCCAAACTGCCAACACAAACACAGTGCCGGAGCCACCACAGCTGCCTCCGCCGTGGTGGCCACCGCTGCAGTTGGTGGTGGTGTCACCGCAAAGAATTTGTAGGGAACCTTTGTTTCCAACTTTGACTCGGCTGAATTTGCAGATGTTTCCCAAGTTTTGCACTGAAATGGAAGACCTATTGAGAGCTCAAGGTCAAGAACTTGGGTGTTGTTCTGCTCTTCATGAATGTGTTGAGGTTTGGTTTCTTCGGTTGTGCCACTGCTACAATTAGCATCTTCAGCTGAGACTGTGAGGAGCTTGAATTGGTTATTTGGGTCCCCCAACGTGGTTTCTTTTATGGGCAAAGTTGAAAATGACGCATTCTTGAAGTCCAAGGAAATATTGGTGATGGAAGTGGCAGTGGCAGTGGTGGTGGCGTTGAGTGGCCTGTGAGTGTGAGGGTCGAGTCCACGGCTAATGAGCTTGCGCTTGATGTGGGTGTTCCAATAGTTCTTGATCTCATTGTCTGTTCTTCCAGGCAATCTTCCTGCTATCAAGGACCATCTGTGAATAATTAAGTAAAAACACAAAAATTTAGTACAGAACATAAATTAGAAATGAAAAACTTAAAAAGTGCCAGTGCCGGTTTGGGTTTGTGGAAGTGGAATCAGTGAACAAAAACAGAGGATTTGGCACCCTCCCTGCACCTTCTTTCTCAAAGTCAAGCTCACCTTTCTTGAGGGGATATTAGAATGATTGATTATTCAAACTTAATTAGTACATAACAAAGTTTCCCATCTCAAAGAGTTTGGTAGGTTTCGTTTCCAAGAAAATTAACAAACTCCGCCAATCAATCTTAAATTTCTCTCTTTTAAGGTTTGAAAAAAAAAACCCTTAAAATTACATTACGGCTTTTACAATTCTACACAATTTGTTCCCTTCAAGCTTTTTTCCACACTCACACCTAGGCTAGGACTTCTCCAAATAGTTTGCAGCTCCAAACCTAATTCTTGAATTTGTCCCCATCAATCAAAGTCAAATATTTATCTCAACCTCACCCTTATTTGTCGTGGGGACAACATATGTTTTTTAACGTGGTCCCACAATAGGGAAAGTCGTAATGGAAATTTTACTTTCTATTTTCTTCTCAGACATTTTCTCAGCTGCCAAACAGAGGCAGAAAGAATGAGAATTTAAAGGTTCCAGAAGAAAAGATAAAAGGGTGTACTTGTTTCCAAGCAAACTGTGGAGTTTGATAATGATCTCATCTTCTTCTTCTGTGAAATTTCCTCTCTTGAGGTCAGGCCTGAGGTAGTTTATCCACCGTAGCCTGCAACTCTTTCCACATCTAAGCAATCCTAATACATGAAAAAAGAATACAATTCAGAGCCATAAAAAAAAAAAAAAAGAATCAAATTCATATGGGCTTTGTAACAGAGAGAAAAGGGGGAAAGGGGTTTACCAGCGGATTTGGGGAGGGAACGCCAGCAACCTTCGCCATGAGCGCGGATGTAGTTGATGAGGCGTTGGTCTTCTTCTTTGGTCCACGCACCCTTGTTGGTATGGGCTTTTTCACAGCAAGGTGAACGTCCCATGATAGATAGTCTCTGATATATGGGTTATGAGAGAGAGAGAGAGAGATGGATAAGTAGCTGTCTGTTCTGTTTTCTTGATGGAGATAAGAAGAAGGAACGACAGAGGTTTGATTGAAATAGGAGGTGAGAGAGAAAAATATATAGGGTTGGTGTTGGTGTTGGTGTTGGGGGAAGATGGGAGGAGATAAAAAGTGGGGAGGAGAGAGAAAGGACGTTCCACTATGAGGCAGAGTGGCCAATAAACTGGATGCTTTTAAGAGAGGTGGGGGAGGTGGGGGAGAGGAGAGGAGAGGAGAGAAGACATTTGACCAAGTTGGTGGGAAATGACGAATGGTTTAAGAGATAGGAGGAGGAGGTTGATTTGGTAGGTAGGTATACTTTTTTTACGATGAGTTGGCTTCTTCCTGTGGGCTTTCCCTTTTTCTCTCTCTAAAAATTTGGACACTTTTCTGTTCCACCGCTTAAATTTCGGCACTCAGATTTAAACTGCCACCTGCAACTCTTCGTGGGTTATGATTAACCAATAATATTATTTATATTTAATTTATAATTTTTAAAATTAATTATAAATTCTATTAAATTTTAAATTTTAATATTAATTTTCAATTATTATTATTATTTTTTAAAAGAATTTGGATATAGATTAAAAAATAAAATTTGATAGATGTGCAGACATCTTGAGCCAAAAAGGGTGAACTGTCCCTTGACCGGTTATGCATTTTGTAATTTTACCATGGACTGTATTAAGGCCGATTAAATTCAAATTTAAATGACAAAAAATTTAAATTTAAAAAAGAGTAAAAATAAATATTAGATTTTTAAAAGAGAATAAAATTTCACCGTTAAAACAATTTTTTTTAATAAAATTTAAATTTAAGTCTAAATTTGAGTTAGAGTTACAAATACTTTTATGACCAACATTATATACCAAAAAAAAAAATCAATCGAACAAGCCTAGTTGGCCGTTGGGTGTGAATTAATTTCTATCTTTTATTTTTTTATTAATATTATTAAGACATAATTTAAAATTTTAAATACATTATAACCATTAAATATATAATAAAATATAATATGTTCAATGCAAAAATCCACTAATAATTCAATTATCATAATTATTAAATTTACACTTTCTTTTTGTTTTCCGTTTTTATAAAAGAAACCCATGAGTGGGTCCAGTAGACTCCTCCCACTGTATTTATATTTCTACATGGGACTGGTCCTTGAATGGCGGAAGGATAAGATTAGAGTGACGAAAACATAACTTTTGACATCTTATCAACAAAAAAAAGTTGTTTGAGGGTTAATTTTAATTTTTAGGGTCAAATTATAATTAATTAAATTCTTTTTAATTAGTCACAAATGTCATAATTAATCAAGATAACCTTTAAAAAAATATGTAAAATGACCCTTTGAAATATGTTATTTGACCTTTAGGAGTTATATTTTTGTGATCAATTATAATTTTTTAAATATAACTTAACCTCCAAAAGTAATAAGAACTACTCCAAAAAAATTTAAATCAGATTGTAAATTACAATGGCATTGTCCTCATTTCATGTTATTATTTAAATCATTGGCAAAATAAAGAAAAGGCATCCCAGCAGAGTAAATATTTAGTGTAACCGTTTTATAATAAATAATCAAGTGGATAATGTGAATCCTACTTTTTTATATAGGAGGATTACTATCTTAAGTGAAGGGAATGTTATTCGAAAGAGTGAAGGCTATTTTGCTCATTTTGTTGAGTTATCATTGAATGGTTGTACTATATGTCAATGCTGAAATGAAATGATGTAACCGTGACAATGAATATTTTCTATTATCAACGAGTTTTGTATCACAAAGATCTTTTTTTTTTTAATCCTTCAAGTTTCTAACTAGTATCACCTTAGTCGAATAGAAAAGGCTAGTTTAAACTCTTGGAAATTCTTTTTTTTTTTTGTGCTTGCATTCTTGAAATTTTGAAGAACTACATATTACAAGATTAGAATCAAAATTAAAGTAAATTTATAATTTGAAAGAACAAAATGTGTCATCTCATGTGGAAAAAACTTACAATTTATAGGTATGGTGAGGCGGTGAGGTGAGTGTGAGGATACTAATTCTTCGAGGATGATAGTTACAAAAGGTAAGTACAATTAATTCTTGTGTATCCATCCGATGATCTTTCTCCACGTGCTCTTTTCTCCACGAACGCCTTGAATCTTGGACTGGGTTGAGTTGGTGAACCGAACATGGGTTGCCTTTGTAGTGGACCTAGATTGTCTTGACTTGTTGGGTCTGACTCAATTAGATCTGGGATCATCACTACATATTACAAGATTAGAATCAAAATTGAAGTAAATTTATAATTTGACAGAACAAAATGACCCTTTTAAGTGACTTGCTACATTTCTTTGGTTTAAGGATGGAAACAACCCCTCATCCTACATAGTGAATCTTCTTGATGCAGATTAGCTAGTATTTCTTTATCTTCCTTTTCTACTGACAATATAAAAGAAGGAACCTTCTATTTGGCCTTATTACCAATAATGGAGTGGCTTGCTCATGTGAGAGTGAGACGCATGGCCACTTGCATTAGTTAATTTAGATTGTGATTTGAGATTAGATCAACGTGACACAAGTTAAAAATTTAAAAGGTAAAATTGGGCCAACGAATATTAAATGATGTGACCTACTTACGTACCCAAAAGTCAGGGGGTCAGAATGAATATATCAGAACTTTAAAGGGTAGTTAAAAATAAAAATAATCTATTATATGATTTGTAATTTTTAAAACCTAGTGAGCCATGGACGCCAAGTCATTACACAATTCTCAATTCTGTCGTATTTGTAACTACAGTAATGAGCACTGTGGGTCCAGATATACTGGTTATAGAAGCAACATCTAGTCACATAATACAAGTCAAAAGAAGATTACAGTAACTCTCAATCACTTTCCTTTTATTTTTCAAAAGTTTTACTCTTTTTCAATATTTTTTGGGTCGCATAAATTTTCAAAGCTGGCTTGCTTCATGCCTTGCAAGAAGAGGTTGGATGCAAGTCCGCGACGTTGTCAAGATACATGAAATTCCTAATATCATTACTTTTTTATTGTGATTTCAAGGTTATCGATCATTTTTTATATACATTTTGGAGAAAAATATAAACAAAATTTAAATTTATAAAGTTTAATATTTACAAATTGATAAATAAATTGAAGTATTCTCGATTAACCTACACTCTCACCGCAAGTTATGATTGGTCAAATCAAATGAGTACTGACATGATTGATGATTTAGTTTGAAGCTGTTGAGGGTTGAAACCCAAATAGTCCATTGAATTTATATCAACCAGTTGCATAAGCAATTTCATCTGAAGCTAGAAAAGCATAAGGAAGCAGCAGAAAAGCATTGGAAAAAGTATGTTATTCAAAGAAGGAGATCTTGGTTGGTTGAACAGGAGGGATAAAGATTTCCAAGAGGCCAACACTGTAAATATAAGCAGACAACTTATGATATATCCTAAACACTTGAAAAAAAAATGATATGTAGAACAGTTTTTTAAAAATATTTTTGATGAGTTATAACAGGTTTTACCACCTAAATAAATCAAAAATAGAAGACAAAAAAAAAGCTCTTAGAAACAAAATACTTATCATTTTGGGAGAATCAATAGCTACATCTTTGATGCACTGCTAGTACTAGCCATTGCAAAACACAACAGAAAAGACATGCACAAGATAGGTTTTGCCCATGTATCTATCGCTTTCTCCTTCATCATATATACATTGCTAGTATTTGAGGAATTATTAATAATTGTAACACAAACATTTTTTTTTGTTGACAATCCCAACACAATATTTCTTATGTTATTTTTGGACCATTTTTCTTGTGAATATGCAAATATTTAGTGAAACTACTATTCTTATAAAATTCCTTTATTAAATACTTATTCAAGAAATATGTTAAATAACATTTTGTAATTGGTTAATTTCGTAAAGTCTATTATAAATCTTAACATTTTTATGGTCACGATAATTTCAAGTTAAAGATCTGAAAATGTCATTGAAGGGAGAGGACTAAGCGTTAAAACAACATCATTCAAACTTTGTACGCACCTTTATGCTTAAGACAAATGTAATGACCTAGACACCTAAGATAAATCATTAGTTACTTTAGGATGATTAGGATGAAAAAATGGAATTAAAAGCAACCTGAGTATAGCTCCAAGATGTTTTGAAAATAAAAAATTTTCTAAACCATTTTTTTTGTTTTGAAAACATAAATTGAGTCATTAATGGACTACTCTTGAGCAACAATTTTTAGTGCTCAAGAGATCAAGTTTTTTACTTTAAAAATAGGTGGGGACAGATTTATACTCGTCAACCTTCGTTAAAACAGACTTTTTATGATTTAGGGAATAAGATAGGAAAAGGTCACAGAGAGGTAGGTGGAGCTTGAGTAGTGTATGCTCTTGAACAGGTTTGAGAAGTGATTTTCATTTTATTGTCAATTGCCTTATGACCGCCCTTTCACTAATCGAGCGGTCGTTTGCAAATATGAGTTTTCTTATTTACTAAGGCTACTCTTATTTCCGACTTATAAATAAGGAGAACCTTTTCCACAGCTAAGTTAAACCTTTTGTGAAATTTGTAAGAGAGAAAACACATCTTTTATCTTAAGAGCTTCCATCACTAACCTAGATTCCTAAATCTAAAAGCTTCCACTAGATATTCTACCCAACCTATAACTGGGTGGTCCAAGTGATAGAGTGCACAAAACCCCTTCTATCTTCAAGGTCAAAATTGATCTATATATATTCGGAGATAAGAAAATTAGTCATCTATCCATTCCCCGACCTAACCTGGGTTTTAGAATGGAAAAACAAGTATGGATGACCAAGAAGGATTTTGAGAAACTCACCATCTCAACTAAGTTAGAGGCCTCGAGTACTTTTAGTGAAGTCATAACTCTTAAAAAGTAGGAGAGGTGAATATGGATATAAATGATCTTTAATGCATTTCATTGAAAACCCTAGGATCATACGTTGTACATATTGTTTTTCATTGTTATTTATTATTTGTTTTCTATATAAAAATACAAAAACACTAGAAAGATGAAAATACAAAAATAAGAGAAACATGAAAAATAAATAACAAAAGAAATAGAAAAATCCAAAAATGAATTTAATGTCAATTTTGACATTTATTTTTAGAATTTATGGTAATTATTTTATTT
This sequence comes from Ilex asprella, assembly GCA_023539305.1. NCBI lineage: Eukaryota > Viridiplantae > Streptophyta > Magnoliopsida > Aquifoliales > Aquifoliaceae > Ilex > Ilex asprella. The sequence goes on from CM042193.1 coordinate 12,524,631, forward strand.
GTTTTTCCTTATTTAATTATCTTCATGCATATTTTTCATATATATTTTTATTTTGAAAAATTCAAAAACATTGAAAAAAAAAGTCAAAAAGACATAAATCTTTGGTTTGCATTGTAATGATTTCATGCTTAATTCAAAGTTGAAATATACGTTGTTATGAGTCATATTAGGGAATACAAAACTTAAGGACATAAATCTTATTACATAATTCATTAAATCAAGTCTCTTTCATCCTAGTGTACTAGATAATGTTTGCCTTTAAAAAATTTATAAACCAAATACGCACATACCTTTCACCTTTACACTTAGGAGTTTAATTTTTTTTTAAAACAATAATGATCTTAAGTATTGATTTAATGTATGCTTCTAATCAAGATTAGCATGATCTCTAAAAACTTTATAAATGAGCAATTTATAATTAAGTATACTCTTATAATTCAAGTGTAATTGTTTTTAACTATTTATGTATGTTTTATATTACCTTTTTAAATTTGGCCACATTTGACTCTTTTTTTCATAATTAGCCTTCGACATTTTTTACGGGATTGATGTTTAACTAACTTTTAGTCATGTTCATAATTGTGTTAATTAAAACCATAGACTAGAAGGGATAAAAGAAACAACTGTGGCCTTTCAAGTTTCTATTAGTAATCAATTAGACTAAAATTGAAAAATTTATTCACCTCCCTTCCCCTTAGGAAAAGTATCTATAGCTCTACGAGTATAATCATAAGAGAAGATCTCTCTCTCCCGGAACAACAAAATACATTTTGTATTTCTTCAGTCCTCACAAACACCTAAAACTAGACTCTAAAGGACACCCACTGGTACATGCCGATTGTTTTTTTCTTGTCAACAGAAAGATACCTTGGGTTATCAAGATTCAAGACGAGTTCAACGCTACCAAAAGATCGAAAGTTCAACACTGCCCCATCATTTGAGATCTAAATTTAATTCCAAAATTTGATCAGTATAACATTATTGTTCCCCGAGACAAGCTTCTGTGGTGGAAACAAAGCATAGCCCTTTTTAGATGAAAGACTTGAATTTTATCCACATATAAGATATGCCCATTAGCTGCTTCCATCCCTTTTTTCTGGAGGATGTTAGGTACATCTCTGTACTAAAAAAAATAATTATTAGTCCACATCTACGAATAATCATACAAAAATCAATAACAAGCCACCATCACCAAGGGCACTGACTCATCATCCAGTTCTTGTCGTCGCGACGTCGGTCGCACCCGCACATCTACCCCAAATAATTCCAGGTACTTATGAGCCAAAACTGAAATTTAACAGTGGATCCCTTCTCTCTGGCAGGATCCGCAGCAAACCTGGTAAGATTTTAAAACTCCACTAGAAAGGAAATTATGATATCCCTGAATCCAATAATTCTCTGAAATAATCAGTATTACAAGCATCAATCTCATCACGGTCCTGGAGTCAAGCAGAACGGTGCAGATGGAATTTCATGAGCAAAACCATACAACAAGAGAGAGAGAGAGAGAGAGAGAGAGGATACTATAGGCATACATTATCACAAAGAACCTTTTAAGTTACAGGCTAGTGTATATGATACAGCTATTGTGAACATTGTAGTACAACTTACAGTTTGAGTTAATGAAGATCAAAAGAATCAAAACTTTAAACCTCCCTCAATAGAGTAGAAAAGAATGGATTTTATAACCAAATGAATGCTATATATAATAAATTACAGTATATAAACTTTGAACACTTCAAGACAATTAATGTCTTTGAAGTTTCATGTAAAATTTGACGTGTTGCTATTCTCATTTCTAGCATCTGCTCGTTTACACATGCAATCTGGCATGGGGTACATATAGAGTGAGCCACCGGCCTTTCTCATTTCAATTCCCTTTGAACCACTGTGATGAAGCATATCTTGCAACTGGCGTTTAAACTTCTCCCATCTGTAAAACACATGAATGAATATTGCAAATGCTTACTGTTACAGTGCATAATACTACTTTTACCATACAGTATCAGGAAAGAGAATTTTCCGATGAGGATCACTTTTTATTTTAACAAAACTCGGATTAGACGGTGTGAGGATATCTATTAAGATTGAAAACAAAATAGTACACCTAGTGGAGGGACATAATAAACCGTACCCCATCAATGAACTAATACAGTGGCAAAAACGAGGGAATCAATGCAAATATATATCGACCCCATTGATGATGATCATTTTGCCTGTTATAGTAAATATATATAGACCAAACATGGAGATTCAGATAAAGCAGAGTCATGTGAGGTGCAACCACAACATTCAAGGCAGACAAAACAATGCAGAACAAAATTTTCACAATAGGGTAAGGCATGAATTTTTTTTTTCCTATATATACCTATCGAAAAAGATTGAATGTTTTAAAACATCCACTTTAAGATCTTCAAGAAAACATGGAAAACTAATAGTAAAAGGAACCATACAAATAGATGCGTCTCATATGTACCGATCAAAAAATTAAAGATATAATGCAAGAAAGGAAGAGAAACTCTCTTGGTTAGGCGAAAGGCATTTGATAACCTCTCTCACCCCTGTAGAGCTTTCCCTCTTCCCTTAGTGGTAATCCAAACATTGAGCTACATGCTCATCTTCTTCCCATAACTCTAGCTCTACTCCTCAACTCGAATAACCCTTCCCTCCAAATCTCACTTCTTCTAGTACCTTGTCTCTTGCCAGATGCCATGGATATCCCATTACAAACTCCATCAGCAAACCACACACTACTCATCGTCATCTTTGATTTCATCACCAACACCGACTTTATCACATCCTCTCACCACTGATTCCACCCCAAAACCTCAATCATTGTTGCTGCCCCCTTTGTGTACACGAACTGTTCAATGGAAAGCCACGTTACCTTGTAATCAGAAAGTTTCCTAGTGATGGTTGGCGGTGAATCAGAAAAGCCACTAGACCAAGGCATCAGACCAATGCCACATCCAAAACTTAACCATATGCAAAACCTTCACAATCTCACATCCTCTACCGATACCAAAATTCTGAAAACCTCCCATCACCTCTAGGCACCAATACATCGACCCTTTATCAGAATCCTCCACAACAAGCACCCAGCAAACCAATCACAGACAACATGAACACACCAATCATAACATATACCCCCAAAAAATATGCAACAAGAATGCTTTGGCCCTAGAAACCACCTAAGATGTTTGCACTACCTTGTGGCAGAATGGCTAGCTTGGTTTGGAAAGGCAACCTGTGAAGGAGTCAAGTAGTCCCCATAATAAATCTGTCCAAAGAAGATGAAGTTATAATTAGGTGCCCTTGGGACAATGCTATTATCTACAAAACCTGTGGACGAGCATATAGCTACTGAGTACTTGATTGGGAAGCAAGCTACCTTATGGGTAACTAAGGATAAAATGGAATGTATAGCTCCTGGTGAAGGCTACTATGTTGCTCTCTTGAAGATGAAGGAATATATCATAAGGATACTTAGTGGAGGTCCATGGTTCCTTGGGAATCAATTCATAGGTGTCAGATAGAGGGAGCCAGGGCCGGCCCAACTGTGTCATAAAAAAACGGGGGCTTTAGGCCCCAACTATAAAGAAGGCCCCATATTTTCTAATGTACAGTTTAATCAAGTCCAAGTTTCTAAATATACGACAATATAAATTTCACAAAAAGTCTCAATAAAGTGTACACCTAACAACTAAATTTCAAATTCAATAGTTAGGCCCAAAAATACAGCTCACATATTTTGTTGAAACAGTCAAAATTCAATGTAGTAAAACAAAAACATTAAAAGCAAAACTCTCCTCTCTCTCACACACGTAAATTTTTATCTTAAATCATATACCAAATCAAACTCATATAATATAACCCACTTAATTTTACAAACTTTGATCAAGAAAGAACTAAAATATCAAATTTTAATGTTGCAAATAACCGTGACCTTTCAAATTGCATTGTTTTTATTTTTATTTTTATTTTTGTAATTTTAAGTTCATGTTATATTTTGTAATTATAAATACCATATGATTATTTAAAACTAATTTGTTGATTATGTATTATAAATATAGCAACTACAAATCTTTCTAAAAAATGAGAAAATTTTAAAATAATTAAATCTCATAATGATCTCTTTATTTCTACTACTAAATAAAACAGCATAAAAAAATAGGTTAAAGTCCTGCAAATAAACGATTAATAGATCCCAAATAATAAGAAATAATAAAATAATACAAAAAAATAATACAAAATATATTCACGATGAAAGTTAAACATATAAAACAACTGTCCTGGATGCAAAATATACAAAAAGAAAATATCAGTAACAAAAATTTTAAAATTAATAAAATCAGAAAGAATAAGAGAAATACTAATACAAACATTTGAAAAAAAAAAGCCTCATTTATAAATCTCGCTTTAGGCCTCAAGTTTTCTTGAGCCACCCCTGGAGGGAGATAGAGTTCCCACCATCAATTGTTGTGGCCAACACTACGGTACTGTGGGTTCATTTGCCTAGTTTACCAATGGAGTTCAATGATGCTATTATCTTTAAGAAAATAAGGTTCAAGATTTTTACGTTATAACTGAGGACATATCCTGAGGAGGACATGCGAGAGCCTTTGGGTTCCCATGCCTTCATCAGTAAATACAAGAAATGGTTCATGTATGATGGTGTTAAGAAGATATGCTTTACATGTGGCTATATTGGTCATGATTGTGAATCTTGCAAGCACAATGATAGATGCTTTTGCACACACTCCACAAAGGGGCAGACTCCAGAACAACCATGAAGTAAACTTTGGCCCTTGGCTTTTAGTACAACATGAGAAATCAAAAAGGCGGACCACGGAAAATAAGGGAAAACCAGCCATTAAATTCACATTCAAAGACGCCAAACAATAATGGTGATCTTAATGATAAAGAAGCATGGAGGAGGGAGGTAGAAGGATCCTTACCGCCGGTGAAATTTACGAGAAAAGACAGCCAAATCTCAAGGATCATGGCATTCACACAACTTTGGAGGGTACAAACAAGCAGCAAATATGTCCTTGAGCATTAGAGCTAAGGGAAGCTAGGCACCCAGAAAAACTCACTTTTGCATGGTTCTACCTCAACAACCTCAATGCATTATTGAAAAGGCTATATGTCATGTTGGGGACAAAATCTGGAAACCACCAATGCTCAAATTCAACATTACACTAGTTAAAATGTCTTCTGGAGCCAAACTGAAGCAAATGACAGTCACATGGAAGGCCAAGGAGATGAATATGATGAAGGGGACGGAGTGGACAACCTCATCTCAAATGAATCCGAGCAATCCATGGATGAATATTCCATGGAATTAATTGGCCTATACAAAACTTGAAATAACATGATGCTTCAAGGAAATGGAACAAAATTTTGCAAATCAGCAATTCTTCTGCTAGGGTTGTCACTAGAAAATGCAAATAATGGCAATGGAAGTAGTTTGGTGTGAGCATATAGGTGTTTTAACCTAGCACACAGAATTGTGGGATGAACCTATTTCTTCTTTGTATATTTGTCTACCTATCCTCTATGAGAAGTTTTGAGGTTTTTTCGACTAGGGGGTGAATTACATTGTATGGCCTTCCGGCGTGTCTCAAGCCTCAGTGCTTGATTATATCTTTTTATAATTTTTTCCCCTTAATCTCAATTTATATTTAGCAAAAAAGGAAAAATACTTCAAGGCGTGGTCCGAAGGGGGGCATCTCAAAGTCCAGTTTCTGGTACATTTAACTTTTTGGGAGAAAAATAAGTAGATATTCCATGATTTTTAGCAATAAGGATAGAAGCCTGGTCCCACTCCCACTCCCCCTCTTTAGACGCCCAACTATGTACTTCAAAGCTTGTGATTTAAATATATATTAATTGGTAACATTGAAAATAATCTATTACAGTCAGAAATTAGATGCAGAATTCTTGAATCCCTTAATTTGCTTGGCAAAACCTGAGCCATTTGAGTCTGAATATATTTTAAGCTACCATACACAACTGACTCACCAAAGTGAGAGTGAGAGTGAGAGAAGAACACACAAGCATACAAATCTATTTGCTTTTAATAGTGCACCAAATACATTCATTCTGAGATATATTATTTACTTATTATTTACCAACAAAATGTGCAGTGTTATTTTTATTTTTAAATGGGTTTTTGATTTATAGAAAAATACCATGAGCATAGTTATCAGAATTAGACCAAATATCTAACTGGCAGAGGAACTGGGGTCAATGGTTCATTGGCCCAACCGCTGAGTTGATTGGTTGAACCGGTCATATAATTAAAAAATTTAAAATAATTAATAATAATATTAATATGTTATATGTTATGAGACTATAAAAAAATTAGTAAATAATCAAACCATTTAAATTCCACATGGGATGGACAGGAGAAGGGGAGCAATACAAGCCTATGAAGAATTCCACTTCCACACTTCACTTTAGCTTCTCCAATCCTACATCGGTAAGTTACAAAAAAATGAGAGCAAAAGAAGCCTATAAGCTTCCTTCTGTCCAGGGTTCAAGGTGAGTACTTGTGTACAAGACCCTTTAATGAGGTGGGCCATGATTAGCATCAAGCCTAGGAGAAAGTAATATGTTTTTTTTTTAATAAAAGCTGAAGCCTTTTAATGAGGTGGGCCATGGTTTGAGATCAAGCCTAGGCTAAAATAATAATTTGTCTTTAATAAAAGCTGACCGGTCAGACAATGAGAACCACACAGTTCATGCAGTTTTGTAAAAAGAAGTCCAGTTTAGGCCGGTTTTAGCGGGTTCATTACATAAATGGTCCGTTTAAAGAACCGGCCCGGCTTAGGCACTGGTTACTGAGTCAATTGGCTGGTCCAGTCCGGTTTTAATAACAGTGACCATGAGGCTTCATCCTGTTAATAGAGGCCTTGTGGCCCATACCTCAGGGATTTAGGGGCACTTAACAATCCAAAACTTGTACCACTTCACAAGTCAGTTGCTATGGGAGTCTGCGACTAGTTGATCTAGCTTAAGAAAAGTGCAACATCAATGATTCCAGTGGTACATAACAGTAACTAGGCTCATTGTGTGAAATCTCCCCATAACGAGTTCAAGGTAAAGGCATGAGTTTAGAACTGTGGAATCATGCTAAGCAGACTTTTGTGTGTGTGTAGAGAGAGAAAGAGAGATTGCCGCTACATATTTGATGTGGATTTGATTTTTGGCTCTAAGGGGCATATTTACATACCTCCAACCAACAGATGAACAATACTCAATAGGTTAAGATTTAACAAGTAATAACTGGATATACTTTGATAAACCAATTTAACTGGATGGAGGATAGTTGGAGCCTATTCAACTGTCCACAAATGCTCCACCGATGATATATCAAGGCTGCATAGCTCACATTGTAAACTTTCTTCCTTGAGAGTAGAACTCATCATCCATCAGGCATGATTGCATCGTTAATAAGTGGAAAGATAAGCGCATAACTTCCTCACCACTTCGCAATAGATTGTCAAATTAAAGCCCTTTGCAATGAACTTCTCTCCACCATAGGACCTTTCATGCAGACGATATTTCTTTTCTCAACAACTGTAACAAGAGAGCATCACAAATTTTACCCACTTCAAGAAGTCCATGTCATCTAGTCCTCTATTTCCCCATCACCCCAACACCACCCTTACCCAGCCAAATCCACATCATAAGCATACCGCATGCCCAAAGAAACCTCAACTGCTCTAGCATCTGATTCTACCAAAGTATGTGAAAAGGTTAAGAAGCTAAATGGAGATTGTGGAAATCCTCAACTTGTAAAAGCTTGAGGTTGTGACTTCTATATATACTGATTATGCAATTAATATTGATTACATGATTCATGGGTATATACAGCTCATTACAATATTCTAGCTACCTCTAGGATTTTCTATGTGATTGACCTTGCCATAGATGGAGCCATTACTATTGGCACACTTGCCATAATTGCCGAATGATTTTGCGGAATTATCTTTAGCACCCCTCCTCAAGGGAACCTTGGATAGTGGAGATACAGTGGGTTTGGACCGAAAAAGGAGGAATTGAGACCGAGAGATACTCTTAGTAACGATGTTGGCAATCTGATATTCCGAGGGAATGAACTGAACTTTTAAGGAACCTTTGGCAACCTGTTCCGCACAAAGTGCTAGTCAATAGGAATGTGCTTAGATCGTGTGTGGGAGACCAGATCGGCTGCCATAAAGATTGCACTCTTGTTATCACATAAAAGCTTCGATGGCATGGGAAAAAGGATATGCAAGTCCCGCAAAAGCTGTGTAAGCCAAGATATTTCGGCTATTTCGACTGCAGCAACTGCAAGTGAACGGTACTCAGACTCAGCACTAGAGAGTGACACGGTGGGTTGCTTTTCAGCACTCCATGAAATAAGATTCTTTCCAAGATAAATAGCATAGCCCAAGAGGTGGAACAATGTGTGTCTGGACAGCCAGCCCAGTCAGCATCTAAGTAGGCAAGATGATGTCAAGAGCTATCAGAATAAATATGAAGACCAAAATGAAGAGTACCCTTGACGTAGCGAATATCCTCTTTACTGCTTGAAAATGCTCTTAAGTAGGAGAGTGCATATATTGACATACAATATTAACACTCTGGGCCAAATCTGGTCGAGTAATAACCAAATATTGTAATGCGCCAACCAAAGAACGATAGTGTATCAAATCATTAAATAATGTATTGACAGTAGACAAGTGATGACCCACCACCATGGGAGTGGTGACATGTTTACAATTTGTCATTGTGGCGTGATCAAGTAGATCTAAAGCATATTTGGATTGGCTAAGAAATAAACCACGGGAAGTTTTATGAACTTCAATTCCCAAAAAATAGTACAAATCACCAAGATCTTTCATAGAAAATTCATTGCTAAGGCGAGCAATAAATTGTGTCAACAAGAGAGAGTTACTGCCGGTGAAAACAATATCAGCGACATAAAGCAGGAGATATATACACCCAATCTTGTGGTGATAGATGAAAAGCGATGAATCAACATTGTTTGGACGAAAACCAACAGCAAGTAGAAATGCACTAAAGCTATGGAACCAAGCTCGAAGGGCTTGTTTGAGGCCATAGATTACTTTGAGGAGACGACAAGCATGTTGCGAAAACCGGTAGCAATGCATTATTAACATCGAATTGTTTAAAAGACCATCCAGCAGCTAAATGGAGATTGAAGAACTCCTCAACTTGTAAAAGCTTGAGGTTGTGACTTCTATATATACTAATTATGCAATTAATATTGTTTAAATGATTCATGGGTATATACAGCTCATTACAATATTCTAGCTATCTCTAGGATTTTCTATGTAATTGACCTTGCCATAGATGGAGTGATTACTATTGGCACACTTGCCATAATTGCCGAATGATTTTTCCGAATTATCTTTAACAGTAGGGATCTGAAACAACCTATTCTTATGGTTGTCCTCATATCATATTTTCTATCTGCATCTATTTGCCAACTAAAATCCTGAAAGATCCTTGTGCCAAAATCTCACTCAAGCCACCCACTACTGTACTTGGTCCAACGCTCTCCTTCGCTCTCCTTCATAAGCAATTCTCATCCATGTACTCTCCCACCAACAAAGATCGATGGATGCCATAGTTCTGAAACCTTAACCTTCATTGAGCAGGAAGCAAACCCCTTCCCACTCAGCCATACCAAAGCTGGGCTCTCCTACGCAAGCCCACATGCAAAAAACAGTCCATCTGGAGCTTGACTAGCCTCTGCTCCACTGAGGCTGAAAGAGGGAACATGGACATAAACTATCCCATAAAGTCTTTCAGATCTAGCTATTCATTCAGCCTAGAGTAATGTGTTTGGTGTCCCCTAAAACACCAATTTATGGGCCTTAAGATCCTAATAGTACGATGATATCCTCAAATTAACCGGTAGCCAACATGAAATTACTAGGACCCAAATTCTACCCCCAAAGAAAATACAGTGCCCAATATACAGCAAACTCTTTTAAATCGACGACTATCAAATTCACAAAATATTCATTATGCATTTTTCTCCGAAAAGCCTTCAAAGGCTTACAAATATGATAAGATCCTCACTAATTGAAAGGTGATATGGAAGGATTCTAATCAATGGTCCCTTGAACAGTACCAATTGCAAGAATTTTAGTGCCATTTACAAGCATTGATTGAGTTTTGAAAGGTACGTACCTCAATACAAAGTACAATCAATCCCCGAACCCTGAGCAACAAACTGCATTATTATAATACTACACTGGAAGCGCGTGCTATGCCTTTCTTTTTTCATCATCTTATCCTTCATAATACTATTTCAGCTGTGATCTGCAAATTATGAAATGTTCTCCAA
>CM042193.1:12541288-12562310 GCA_023539305.1 Ilex asprella
CCCAATCAGCATCTGAAAAACCTTCCACTCTAAGATGTCCATTGGCTCGATATATCAGTCCAAGTCCAGGAGCTCGTTTGAGATATTGTAGAATACGAGAAACAGCCTCCCAATGTGGTACTCTAGGACACCCCATGAACTGACTTATTATACTGACCGCATAAGAAAAATCCGGTCGAGTAATAGTGAGATAATTAAGTTTTTCAACCAATCTGCGATACCGACCCGAATTCTCAAATAATGCACCATCATCCATCAATAGTTTTTTATTCGGATCCATAAGAACATCAATCGGTCTGCCACCCAGCAAATCTACTTCCTCTAGCATATCAAGTACATATTTTCTCTGTGAAACAAATGCCCGGTTTAGATCGAGCCACTTCAATTCCAAAAAAATACTTTAGTTTTCTCAAATCCTTAGTATGAAATCGATCTTACAGGAAGATCTTTAACTTGGTAATCCCCTCAGAGTCATTTCCAGTAATCACAATATCATCTACGTAGACCACCAATAAGACATATCCAGTATCCGTCTGTCTGTGAAACATAGAATGGTCTGTCGGGCATCGAAGCAAACCAAACTCTAAAACTACATCTGAAAACTTACCAAACCATGCTCTCGGTGACTGTTTCAAACCATACAAAAATTTCTTTAACCGACATACACTCTTACCATACTCCCCCTAAAAAGTAAACTCAAGGGACTGTTCCATGTATACTTTTTCAACCAAGTCACCATGTAAGAAGGCATTCTTGACATCTAACTGAAACAAGGGTCAATCAAGATTAACAGCCAAATAAATCAATATACGAACAGAGAAAATTTTTGCAACAAGGGAGAAAGTTTCCTCATAATCAACACCATAGGTCTGAGTAAAGCCCTTTGCAATAAGTCGGGCTTTAAGACGCTCTACAGAACCATCTGAATGAAATTTAACTGTGTACACCCAACGACAACTAACAGTTCCTTTACCAGAGGGTAAAGGAACGAGATCCCAAGTCTCATTATGATGTAAGGCATCCATCTTAGCCTCCATAGCTTTCCTCCAACCCAAATCAAATAAGGCATCTTGTAAATGCTTAGGAACAGATATAGAAAATAATTGAGACGTAAAATAAGAGAAGACAAGAGACAAGGCATCATATGAAACAAAATGAGCAATGGGATGATTAGTAACACACGAACGAGTACCTTTTCGAAGGGCAATAGGTAAAGAGTCTAAATTACCTGATGGACTAGGATCAGAAGGCAGCGAGGAAGACAGTACAAACACCTCAGTCGATAGTCGAGGACAACGAGAATACACACGAAGAGGTAAGGTAGATGATAACACAGTGGGCAACAGAATGTCTGAAGATGATGAAAGGGATGGTGGTACAAAAGACAACCCAAAGTCCAGATCCAAGGCTGAGAAGGTGTTGAAAAATATGGAACAGATTCCTTAAATGTGATATCGCCACTAGTAACGTATCATCTCAAAGAAGGACTGTAGCAGCGATATCCCTTTTTTGTGCAAGAATAACCAAGAAATACACATTTGGTAGCGCGAAGGTCAAGTTTATCAAACCCAGGACCCAAATTGTGAACATAACAAACACATCTAAAAACCTTAGGAGTTAGGAAAAATAAGGACTTACCAGGAAAAAGGACAAAATATGGACTTTGTCCATTTAACACAGAGGATGGTATACGACTAATAAGGTGACAAGCAGTAAAAATAGTATCACTCCAAAAATACCAAAAAATATTTATCTGGAATAATAGGGCACGGGTAACTTCTAACAAATGACGATTTTTGCGTTCAGCAACACCGTTCTGTGGAGATGTGTAAGCATATGAAGTCTGAAGGATAATGCCAGTTTAACTAAGATAAACTGAAAAGGAATCAGATTCATATTCCCTAACATTATCAAAGGATAAAATACGTATACGACAATCATATTGAGTTTTTATTTCCTTACGAAAAGTCTCAAATATAGAGAATAATTCAAACCAAGCTTTCATCCAAAACAACCAAGTCACGCGTGAATAGTCATCCACAAAGGACACAAAATAAGGATATTTATTAAATAAAATATTCTTGATTGGACCCCATACATCAGAATGTATCAACTCAAATGAACTAGACACACGATTGTTGACTCTACACTGAAATGACACACGGTGATGCTTACTAAGTTGACAAGCTTCACAAGGCAAAGACGACACAAAACTCAGACTTGGAACTTGGCGCTTCAGATTCTGGAGAGAAGGATGTCCAAAACAACAATGCCATTGAAAATGAGATAATGAGGTCTGTAGGGCCCGAGTAGGAGAATCAAAATCAAGTAATATAGGTCACCAACTTCATGTCCTGTACCAATCTTCCTCTTCATCTTGAAATCCTGAAAGACACAATAAGAGAGATAAAAGGTTACACAACAATTGAGAAAACGTGTAATCTTACTAATAAAAAGTAAACTAAAAGGGAATTGAGGAATAAATAACACCGAAGATAGGGACACATCAGGACTCAGGTGAGTAGTCCCGAGACCTGAAACTTTAAAATAAGTACCATTTTCAAGAGTAATAGTATGTGTGGAAGTAGCAGACTGATAAGTAAAAAAAATATCATATGCACCAGTCATGTAGTTAGAAGCGCCAGAGTCTATGATCCAGGGACTGCGAGTGGAAAACAGTAAACAAGTGGGAACAACACCTGACTGGACAAAAGTAGCAGTAGAGGGAGATGGAACAGTTTGTTGCTGGGACAGGAACTGAGCATATTCCTCTCGTGTAATAGTAACCGTTCTAGTGTCTGGTGGAACTGACCAAGGTATGAAAGCAACAACAGAGGTATCATCCTAATAAGAAGCCTAATTCGCTACACTAGAAGATTTTCCATGTAAATCCTAACAAAAGTCAACAGTGTGCTCTCCACAGCCACAGTGAGTACAAGAACAAGGTCCACTACGGCTCCCACGGCTACCCGTACGACCACCTCGACCACCACGATGACCATCACTGTGACTACTAGGAACCACAAAAGCTGAGCAATCAGTAGAGACACTATGATTGATGCAAGAAGTAGACAAAGTAGCACGATGTACGCGAGAGAAAACCTTAAGTAGGGACGGAAGACTTGAACCACCCAAAATCTAAGAACGAATAGCCTCGTATTCAGGTTTCAGTCCTACCAAAAACCTAACAGCATTCATATCCTCATGTTATTTCTGCCAAATTGCTGCATCACTAGTAAGCGGATGATAGGTCTTCATCTCCTCACAGACTCCCCAAACGTGAGAGTAATAATCCTCAACGCTCAAAATACTTTGTTCCAGCCGAAAGTACTCCTTGCATACCTCATAAGCTCAGGTAAAATTACCTGTACCAGAATACATGGTGGCCAAGTGATCCTATATCTCCTTGGCAGTGTCAAGATAGAGCAAAGTAGAACTAATACTAGGCTCAATGCTATTCAATAATAAAGAAATGATTTGAGCGTCCTCTTGCTCCCACTGATCATACCCAAGAGTATCTTTCTTGGGTTTCGGGTTCACCAAATATTTCTTAAATCCTTTGCCTCGAAGAAAGACCTGAGCGGACCAAGACCATAATGTATAGTTCGTCCCATTGAGTTTTACAGAGGTCATGGGACCATTAATAATAGCGGAGGAGTAGAGATACGTGACAAAGATGGAATAAGAGACCCGATATCTTGTTTGGGGTCCATAACAATGCAACAAATAACAACCAAGAAGCTGCTTCAATGTTGAACCAGAGGAAAGGGAGCTCCTGAACTGCTGAACCGGGTTGGAGAATTGGGTTGTACCACTGAACCGGATTGAAAACTAGGCTGGACTACTGAACTGGACCGGCCAGAGCTCCTGGACCACTGAACCGGACCGGTTAGGTTCTCTGGACCGCTGAACCAGACCGGCTAGGTTCTTTGGACCGATGAACCGGACCGGGTCTTGGATCTAGACTTAAAAAAAAAAATTAAGAGTTGGGCTGGACCGGATCATGGATGCGTTTTAAACGTGTTGGAGTCGGGTCTGGTATCCTAACCTGTGGAGCTCTCCTGGACCTATTCTTCTTCTTCTTCTTCTTATTCTTCTTCTTCTTCGTCGATTAGGGTTTCAGTAAACCCTAGTCTTTGACTGCGCTCACCACTCACCACCACGACGGTCCACCACAACAACCACACCACCACAACGACGAACACCAAACGACGGCGAGAAGGCACACTATGACACACCACCACCACGACTGTTCTTCGACTGCGCCTCACCTTCACGACAACCACACCGCGACACACCAGCACCACGACGAACACCAAACGACGACAAGAAGGCACACTACAACACACCACCACCACAATGGAAAGTTAATTTATTTGGAATATATTTAGGATCATAAATACTCTGATACCATGATAATGATAAAGGATTAACATAGTATACTTAAGAGAAATAACTGAGGTCAAAAGCTAGACCTAGTTCTCATATATCATTGTATTTATAGTTAACTTTTAATAATAAGAATTACACATTCTACCCTAACACTATTAACAATTTATATATACTACCCTAATATTCTTAACAAATACGAATGATAGACAAATCGAGTTCGTGTCAAATGCAAAGAACTCGACTTTCACATGGAAAAATTGTTGCACCGGAATGATGAAGAAAAAAGTTAATTTTTTTGTTCATTTCTTTCTATTTCCTACTCTATAGAATGAATCTTGATAAAATTGGAGACCTTTTATTTGTTTTTGTTAGCACAAGTAATCTTTTATTACATGGAGGACCTTGGTAATGAGTTTTGGTGAAAGAGAATGAGGTTCTAGCACTAAGTTTTTTGTTCAGAGGTTATGCATATCATCTAACAAGAGTTCATTACACAAGTCGGATTGATCAGTATTCGATATGAACCTAAAATAACATGAATTAACTGACACCGATAGTTGAATCAAAGTTGTTTGGTACCACGTATTAGGTCTTGGTTAGCTTCAAAGTATTGTTCAAGGTCGCGGTATCAGTCATCAGCTCGAAGGGCATTGATACACAATTGGGCACAACATTAAGGTATAGTGTGGCAAACACAAAAAAAAAATGATAGAAAGCACAAAAAATTCAAACAACAAATATTGTAAATAACAACATTCATGCAGCGTATGTCAAAAATACATAATCTACCCCTATAAAGATAGTGAAAATGAAAAATAAGAGTACTATTGAAAATATTTATCCATAAAGTTATATAAATCTAAATCGTCCAACACGAGTCAAAACAATTCAACTCAAAGTTGAGCTGATACCTTGAAGTCGCAACCAAGACAACCTCAATAGGGTTGGGTCTCACTATATTAGCATAATGATCACTGTAAGACCCTACGCATTTATTTTAATTTGTAATAGTTTATTATGTATTGTGTTCAGTTTCAATGATGCATGGTTAAATAGATCATTGCAAAACTGATATGGTAGGAGTTATTGAGACCTTCGAGAGACTTTACGTGTATGGGGTAATCACTCATAGGAGAAATGGAGTAAATGAAATTCTAAATGTTTTCAGGTGAATAATTCTATCATTAAATCAGAAAAATCGAAAAACCTTAGAATAGGTGATATGAGATGTATTAGATGTTTGGAGGTATTCAAAAGCTTAAACATATTTGGGGGAGAATTCGGGTAGGAAGACATTTGACATTACTTCACTATTTTGGCCATAACTTTTTACCCCAATAATCGATTGAACTGATTCTTGCAGCATTCATAAATTGATTTCAACAACTACAAAAGTGCATTTCATGAAAATTTTGTAAATCAACCTCTAATTATATGCTAGAACTGTCTTAGAAATTTGGACAGAAAGTTGAGTTAGTTCAACAGTAATTTACCCATTCGAACAGAAGTGCAATCTCACAAACCCGATATAGGTGAAAGGGAGATACTTACAGCAAGATCCGTTTGAATGAAGCTTTTCCGTTTGAATTGAACTTTTTTGTTTGAACCAAAATGATTTTGTCTAGTTTGCCGTTTTGATTAGTTTGAAACAAAAAATGAAGCTTTTTGTTTGAACCAAAATAATACCCTAAGGACGTGTTTTAGGGTTTCTTGACATGTTTTTCATACCCTACGGATGATGAGTGGGACGAAGAGTAGATCAGACTAAATCTTGAGGAGATCAATGCTTGGGCAATCTCACAAAACACGATAAGAGCAATTGTCATTGGAATTAAATTTTGGTTTCTTTCCCTTTGCTATTCATCGAGGCTAGGACTTATTTATATGCAATTTTTTATTCAACTACACATATATTCTAAATCTATAACTCTTTTGAATTTCTTGCAAAAACATGATTAGTTTTCATAATGCTATTTGGATCTAAAAATTTGATCTAATTTGATGGCCTAATCATGTGACTTTAGTGGAACCATTAGATAAACACCAAATTTTAATGTTCGATAAGACCCACAATCAATCCAATAATTATACTGAATTAGGTCAATAAATTAGGTCTGAAAAACATTGCTCCATTGGAAAATACATGATTTACATCCGATTATACGTTTTTTACGCATAAACCTTAGATGTAGAATAATGCTTAGTTGATAATGTTATCTTGCGATCTCATGCATGTTTTTACTGAAGTCCTCTTCGTTTTGAAAATTGTGGAATTATTGTTTATGATACACGTGAATTTATTGAAAAACATGAATTACATATCTTGTATGGTGGGATTAATGAACTTGGGTTGTATTCAAACTTATATCGCCGAGTGTTTAGACGTGTTTATTACTTTGAGGCGTTCGAAGGTCTTCTATTACTTGTAGTATAGTGTTTGTTCCTTGTGGGGTTCCAAACTACTATTCGTTCACGACGTTCAAGGCTAAGGGTTAGGATACTATTTCTGAGAAGTTTTCGTTAAATGCTTACGTGTTACCGTCAATATACGTACTTCCTAAAACTATGTGGACCTACAAGGTTTGATTTAGAAGGTGGAGATTTATGGACCGGATATATTTCATGTGTAAATTCTTCCGAATCAACCTATGTACATGAGATATCCTTATTATGATCTTTTACTTTGAGAATGACTCTACTCTTATGAATTTTCTACTTATATATCGAAACTTGAGATCGTTATAATATCACATGTTTTACTTCAAAGATTATATGTTATTTTGCAAATTGATTGTATGTTTTATCTATACATCTCATATATGGTTCACATTGTTTCTCAATTTGTTTTCTCACCTACCATTGTTCATCGATCAACTGTAATTCGTATGTAAAGATCAAATTATCATTTCGAAACAGTCAAAACATCTTAATCGAATCAGTGATGAAATCAAAATTTTAATACTTCAAAGTGTTCCATAATATTTTGAAATATTTTGTTATATTTCAATACATTTGCACAATCATTTACAGCTTCATATTATACACTATGTTACTCTAGTACCATAAAATTAAGCACAAACTAAGATAAACTTTGAATTGCATCATCTTACAAAGAAACAAATGGTAAGATATGCCCAAAAAACTAAAAAACCAAAAACCCCATACCGCAGCTCCATCAGCTTCGGAAGGACCTTCTGAAGATAATAAGTCGGACTTGACCATGCTTTTACTCTCAAATTCACAATGTTGCTTATGTTATTGTCAAACCGTTGAAGTATATCTTCTGGAAGCTCTCTAACCACGTTGACATGATTTCTAAGCGCATATATGAAGAATTCCTCATCAAATATGTCCCCGAACTTGCTGCATCATTTTTACAGAAATGAAGGGAAAACATTTGTAACAATTTCAAGTATGTCAAAGATTGAATAGCATAGAAACAAGTCACTTTTCACTATTTAAGAATGAAGCTGAATCGTCTAGGAAAATAGAGAAAAATTCTCCAGATAAACTATTGACAACTGAGATATTATAAAGGAAATGGACTCTTCACTTGATATAGAAACTGTTCCCAAACGACAGATTACCTTTTTACTATTAAACATCTAGAAAACCACAAAAGATAATGTTAGTAAAGCCAGATTGTAGGAATTTATTCATGTTTCTCATGTTTGATTAACTGTTGTTGACTCAGACTCTAGACAGGAGATATTCACGGTATAGTAAAAAACATAAAAATGATTCAAGCTCTGGCATCCTCTTAGAACATCAAGAAAAAAGATTTCATTTGAGTAGAGCTATATATTTTGTTTTCTTTAGCTGCTGGTTATAATTTGTGTTCTTATATTCTAGGATTTACATTAATTTGGTAATTTCAGGGTTCCTTTGTGCATGGCCCGTGGTAAAAGTTTCAATATTAGTCATCATCTTGACAGACAAGAAGATGATTCCATCATTGAACCCACGAATTTGCCCAGTTGGGCGTTTTAACCATTCAGAATTACACAAATCCTGTGTCTTGGACATCATGGTTGTGAGTCATATTCGGTGTACACTCAATGAAGATGCTTTGCAATAGTGTGATGAGAAACAAAGGCATTGGGACTACTACTATATCAGTAGTAGTGGTTATGTCGCTTTGTGCAGATTTGGGTGAATTCAATAAGGGTGTGGTAGTCCATGGATATCTTATAAAGGGTGGCTTTGAGAATACTTTATTGTGAAAAACGCGTGTATGCATGGGAAACATGGAGCTGTAGAAGATTTGGAAACTCTATTCTTAAAAATGGAATTTAGTGAGTTTTGACATCCTGTATGCTGAATCTGATTTATGTGATGAGGATTTTGCCATGGTTTTATTTAGTTAACGTAAAATATATTAAAAATTCATAACTATTATTCTGATCATAAGACAGGACAGCTGGTTGACTAAAGGTTGAAATAGTAGCTCGGTCCTTTTGATAGGTTGATGTTTGAACTGGGTTTAATAACAAGCAAGGATCAAAATTTTGTTTCGGTCACCTAGAAAATAGAAACGTTTCGACGTGTTTTAAAAATGTTTCGAAAATGTTTCAACCCGTTTCGGAAACATAATAAAAAATAACATAAAAATTTAAGAATTATTTTTCCAAAATATTAGTCAAAATATACTAAAATATCTTAAAATACCTTGAAATATTCTGAAATAATTATACAAATGTATTGAAACATTATAATACACCTCGAAACATTATGAAACACCTCGAAGTATTAAACTTTCGATTCCATCATTGATTCGTTTTGATCTTCTTGAAAATGAAAATATTTCGACCATTTCAAAATGAAATTTTGATCTTTAATAACAACTATGATCGAGAAGAGCTGCAGTTGCAAACACTGGTTCGCACTCAAAGCAGTAAACAGACATCAACGAGAATTACATGTAGCACTACACTAACTAAAACATTCTGCGAACACTTCAATATACCTTCCCTAAGGGAACTGTAAATATCAGTATTATGCAAGACAATGTAAGAAACATCTAATTCCAACTAAATTTTCACCTGGAATCGCGCCAAACGCTATTGAAATGAAATATTGGTATTACAAGAGTAGCATTCAGTAGTCCTGCCACCGCCACCACATCACATATCTGTATCCAGAGTAGGAGAAATTGAATTAATAGGATTTTGATGCTCCAGAAACCTCTTATTCTTCCATTAACATTGGTGTTTTGTATCCAAGTCCAGATACGAAGTTGAACCATTTCTCTAAGTCGTATTAACATAATTAGGATCACGTAATTTCCAATAAATTGACCGAGTTCCCACCAAGCTTCAATTTGTGTGATTGCTAAATTTGCTATTCACTGGTCCGCAGTCACCAAAAGATCATTTTCATTATACGTTTCTTGATAACACAATTTCATCTAAAACGATATGGGTATAGGAAAGAGAGGATGGTAAATGTGGGGAGAAAAACCCAAAGGATCTCCTTTCAAGCAGCAACTATGAAACCAAAATGCCAAACTCAAAAGGAAAAAGCAGAGAAAAGAGGGATCGCAATAGCCTGGGTAAGTACAAGGCAGGATCTCCGGAATATATTGCAAGTCGGGTAAATGTGGTCAGAGATTTGAATGAGAAGACAAAGAGAAGTAATATCACATAGGGCATGAGAACATTTCACCATTTATATTCAGGTCAATTTTGTGGGGATCCACCTTTTAGAAGTGATGTTTTACATTAAACCAATATTTGGAGCTGCCATTTCATAAGGATTAAGAGTTCATGAACTACTAGATTGAGGAAGGGAAGATGGCAGAAATGCATAAGTACCAATCCAGAAACTCTAAGCAATGGGATGGGATCCTTATTTCCCTGCAGCGATCCCTTCCCTTAAAAACTTAGGAAATCCTAAACAGCTGACTTTTTCAAAGCAGTCAAGAAGGCTCTAATACCTTCCATCTTTTCCTAGCACTTAAATAAGTTCTTTTTTTTTTTTGGGGGGGGGGGGGGGGAGAGGACTTGAACCCTTAACCTCAAAAAGACAAAGAATACCATTAGACCAAAAACATGTTGGTTTAGCACTTAAATAAGTGTATGGGTGTGTTATATTCATATTTTATATACATAGTTCAACCAAATTGAAACTATAAAAGGTTAGTAAGCACATCTATCTACATCCTTACATACCAGAGAAGAAAGCATGTTGACAACAAGAAGAAAGTGTTTCATATATCAGTAGAAACCGAGAGGTCAATACATCTATATTTGTAAAAATTCTTATTTTCAAAAATATCTAACCATTTGTGCTAAATATAAAGAAGATATGTTTTGTATGTAATTAATTTAGTATAAAGATGACGGGTTCAAATATCCATTTCACTTTAGTCGGGTAGCCACATAATACGAACAATGTGAAGAAACAAATGCTGTCTTTGCCATTTAGCAGATAAAAGTGCTCATGGGGCACAAAAACTAAATAAGTACAACATGAAATACTTAAAAAAATAACTTAACTCTTTTGTTTATAAGCACAAGGCTCAAAGCTTCAGGGACGTCGCAAGCATTTGAGATTCTAATATAGTCGAGGGATTGACAATTTTACTAGAAGATTTGAATTGTATTAGATGCCTAGACTATTATAAAAAATGCAAGTACACATATACAGACAGCACTATCTTTCCAATGATAAAAGGCGGAGAACATAATTCCATGAGACAAAACATACCGACAGTCGTTGTTGGTTCAACCCACCATTTGCTTCAATTATAAGGAAACCATTTGACCTTGTGAGTTCTGAGAATCCTTGAAGCACGAAGAGATAAATAAAGAAAATTAGCAAACCAACAAGAATAATAAAAATTGGCTGCTAAAAAATGACTTAACAGGCATGCAATAAGAGTTCCTCAGCAACTTTCATAAGGTCATATTTACAATTGTACAAGAAATGCTTCTACTTCTCTCGTAAGTTTTGAGACCAATAAGCATTCCGTAGCATCTTTCAGTGACATGCGTCCAACAACTAATGGCCACACAAATATTCCAATTATTAAATTTCAATCAGCTAATCAAAGTACAATAAGATGAATGTGCAATTACAAGATGAAAATCAGCCACCTTTCTTTTTTACTTCTTATAGTGATGAGTGATGAAAAAGGAATGATCACAAGGTCTGCTCATAGATAAGACGGAAAATAATTAGCAACTCATCTAAACAGGTATGTAGCATTGTCAGCGTA
This sequence comes from Ilex asprella, assembly GCA_023539305.1. Lineage (NCBI taxonomy): Eukaryota > Viridiplantae > Streptophyta > Magnoliopsida > Aquifoliales > Aquifoliaceae > Ilex > Ilex asprella. The sequence goes on from CM042193.1 coordinate 12,552,900, forward strand.
CTCGAATTTAGTTCTCTAGTGGCTCTCTAATAATTCCCAGTAACTACTGATAGCCAATTCAAGACCAAACATTTGTTGAATACGGGATGTTGCTCATTAAGTTAATTGGGATATTGTGTGCTTCCCAACTCAAGTGAGGGGGAATTACTGGAGTAGAGTATGGCTACCAAGTATGGTGTTTATTGGAGAGACTATACTTTAAGGTAGGTGAGGTGCTCTTGGTCATGTGTGAGTGGAGAGGCATCATGCTAAAAGTGGAGTATTTTAGGATGTAAGATTTCTGTTGGCGGCTATATTCATAAGCTCGAGGAGGAGTTAGGGCTTTTGCAGACTTTACATAAAACCCAAGGTTAGAGAGAAGGAGAAACGAGTTGCGTTGAAGCATCCAACTCGAAAACAACTGAAGGGCTGTAGAAAAGACCATAAGGCTCATAAGCTAGATATACGTATCATATATGAAGGAGCACACATATTCTTAACCTACACATTTTTCAGCACAAAATAAAAATTAAACAAGATCATATGAGTCACACAATTGGAATCATCATTAACAATATGCCAACTTTAGGTTAAATGTAGGTAGCACACACCTGATTGAGAAATACTTTGATAGACGCAAGGCTTCCAAGTTTGACGCAACTTTGGATTCCACACATTCATCAACTGCATAAGTTTAATAAAAGTTCATTTCAATACTAAAATGTCAATTTACAAAAAAAAAAAAAAAAAAAAAGGGAAAAAACTGTGCATGCATATCAAGAAGAGTTCCTAAAGGATAGTTAAAGGTAAAAGTTTTATTAAAGTAAACTCCACATAAAAGGGATTTCATTTCAGGAGCTGGTTTTGAACACCAAGTTTCGATAAGATGGTCACAAACACAATTCAGCAGTTAGAGGTCATGAGTTCAAGTTTCCCCTAAGGTCACACCTCAAGGGTTTCTCCCTATAGTTAACTGGTGCTGATGCGCTGTTATCAGGGGCTACATGCAGCCCCCAACAAAAAGTCCGGTACTCTTAAGAGACCCAAATAGCTGCAGATATGGAACAGACAATTGTGGTAAGTGGCGAAGCCACCATTAGGCCAGGGTGGGCCAGTGTCCCCCTGCCATTTGAAGGACCCCTTATTCTTGTTTATACTATTCTATGTCATGATATTTTCACTTTGTGCCCCTCATTAACTTTTTTACCTTTCTTTTGGGACCTAAGCATATGCATGTCATGAGAAATATTAATTCAGACAATTTTGGATAATTGTCATGAAAAGTTTAACTTTACCCACTGTCTATCTAACAAGTTAACGAATAGATTAGTTGTGGATTGAATTTGAATGGTCATTCAATTTAGTAACACCTGTTAGGTTTGAGTATCATTTTTGGCAATATGGTTTTTATTTTTGCTCTAAAAAATATGTGTTAATATATAATAGCTCGTATCAATGGGTAACAGTTTTTTAGTCATATTTTTGCCCACCCTATATTGAGATCCTGGCTCTGCCCCTCATTATGGTTCTAAATAGCAACCAAATGAGCCAAGCCCTAATATAATCCACCATTTCAACAAAAACTTATTAAAAGGCAATCTCACAAAGTTGACTAGTAAACTAAGCAATGGGTTTGTTTACATACCCCTAATAATTTCAATTGTCAATTTCAGTTGGACCTTCAAATTTTCTGGAAAACATAAAAACTCACAAATGGAACCAATAAACTTTACTATGGATGGATAATTTAAATTGATCAAAATCAACAAGATTTAAAATAGAGACGATCCAGATCTCTAAGAACTCATACTTCTATTTTCCATAATTCCCAGAAGTGACAGAATATCCAAAAATGCGAAAACCGGAAAACCTCAAAAAATGAAAGGCTAAATAATTTCGATAATTATAGCAGCAATATAAGATTACCACATTGGAGGTCCCATTATTGCTTTCAGCTTCCATGTACGACCACAGCGTCTCAAAAACCTGAGGACTCCGATACACAGACCCGGGCGGACCAGCTTTATGACCACCACCATTACTACCAACAACATCAAACCCTAATGTACCCATATACAACAACATACCCGATATATACAACAATGGCGCCACCAATAACACCCCTCGCCGCCTATACACCCCCCATATCACTACATACACCACCCTCTCCACAACATTTTGTAACTTCAATTCACCTCCTCCGCCCCGAAAACTTCCTCCACCACCACCGCCAATGTTGACGGTGTTTTTGGTGCGGCCGTGGCGGAAACGAGGAGAGGAAGGCGGAGATGGCGATTTTGCGCCGTTGCCGAGGCGGCTCAAGCCGTGCATGCCGGTGAACTATGGCAATTATGTAGACCCAGAAAATTCTATGAGTGTGAATGGTTCTTCTGGCGAGATTTGAGGTATTCATCAACAGCTAGAAGCTTCATTTCTGAGGTGGGTCAACTGAGAAACAGCAGGAAATGTAAGGAAAGAATTGAAGGGAAGAAGCAGAGCTCAGTACGAAACTATCAATGTGGTGGGTGAATAGGAAATTTTGGGGGAAGTAGGGAGAGAGAGAGAGAGAAAGAGAGCGAATTTGAGCCAAGAACCCTGTGTCGGTCATGGGTATTGCCAGCTTTTTAAGGGGTTAGTGGCAACTTAAAAGGCGTCCACAGAGTGCCAGTTCTGTTTACCGACTTTACTTTAACTTGACTTGCCATTAAAGGTCAAGATCTTGCAGCTGATTTCAAATTCTCTCTCTTCTTTACTGCACTAACCGTTGCTTTATACCCCCTCCTTTTTAGGGTGGTGGATTTCTTCAACCGCTGGTTTGATAGTGGTAAACATGATTAAGGCTGTTCCCTTTGGTCTTTTTACCCGGCCGGGCCTTCCCAGCTCCTCGGTCAATGGCCAAGTGCTAGACACAGACTGAGTTGCCGAACTAGTCCTCCTAAAAAAGAAAAAATTGGTGGCCGGTGACCTTTTTACCGGCGCATGTCTTTTGGGTTATTAAAGATAACTGCAGTTATGGCTAATCTTAATTTGTACCCTAAAAGATTACTTGAATTTTAATTTATATCTTTAAAATTTTAAAATATCAATTTATACCCTAAAAGACATAAATTTATATTAATGTGCACTGGTTGTTAACTGACATCCATTTTGTAGTTAAAAAAAATTGGAATAATTATAAATCATACTTTCAAAGTTTAAATATTTTCACAATTATGATTGAAAAAAATTCATCTATCAATAATCATTAAATACATTTCAATTATGTCGTATCATGTTATTTTATGTCATGTCGTATCATTTTAGTGCTATGTTCAAGTCAATAAAAAAATATTCTTAGCACAAAATATTTTCGTGTCAAATGAATTGCGTTGTGTCGTATATCTCACATTTATGATAATTTATATAATGTTATTTAATATATTTTTTAAAATTATAATAATACGTATTTGTTATATACGATACTCATTAAATAGTTATTTTCTATTTACAGTTGTGTTATTTATATCTAACTTTAATTTAATTGAATAATCAAAAAATTCGTGTCTAACAACAGACATAAAATAGTTATTTAACAAGTATTGTAAGAAAAAAATAGGTATTTTATACTTTTTTTCAAGATTTAAAAATATTATTTTATTGACTCAAACATGATACAAAAATATTATGACACGATACAATTAAGAGCTATTTAACGAGCATTAATGGAAAAAAATTGAATCATAAATATAAAATATTTAAACTTTAAGTATGTAATTTATAATTAGTCCAAATTTTTTTAACGGCAAAATGAATGACAGTTAATCTCAAGTATACATTGATTTTTACACCTCAATTACAAATTCAATAAATGATTTTTATAAACCCTATCATGCATATCGATATTATGAGTATGTTAATTAATCGATTAACACTCAACCTCCTACTAATAGAGTAGTATACTAAAAACTCATTTTTTTAGTGAAACTCGCTTTATTAATTAATAAAAATTTGTTCTTTCCATTTTATTGAGAATTTATATGAGCAAAATCTTTGTATTATTTTAAATATATGATATGAATGTGTGTCTTATATTTTACATTGTAGATAATCTGGTGTGTAGAGTTCGACTTATACACAGAAGACCAGATTATCGGATCCTTGTATAATATGAGTATATGTTCACAATCCTAGATGAAATTGGACACACCATTGGTATGATTGTAGTGTACTATTCTGGCATGGTCTGTCTTGACTGTAGGAGACTGTTTGATGTTTCGAATTATTGAACTACTACATTTTGTGTATTGAACAGACTCATGTTGAGATTATTATCTTTTACTGCTTCAATAAAATAATAAATACCTCATAATTATTATGATTGTTTATGTTTTTAATCCCAAATATTTAATTGTTACATGCATATAATGTTTGTCATCTTAATTCATCAAAGGGTGAGATTTATTTTAAGTCAATAAGTTCGGTGCATTGGGAGACGATATTATTTGTATGGTGGAAATTAAATATTAAAATAAAACTACGTCTTAATATTTAAATGGGTTGATGATGTTCTCTTGAAGAAACTCATAAGTTTTGTTCATGTCAAACTCTGCAGGTAGATTTAATTATCCAACATGATAAATAAGTTGAGTGGTAAAATCTCAAGGAATAAAAGAAATCAATTAAATATAATTGTCAGTAATTTATTTAATTAATGGGCATCAATAATATTAAACATGGGGAGATTATCAAGCATATAATAATAAGCAGCTCGACTATAATTTTGAGATAAGGCTTAGGAGATCAATAATAAATTTTTAGTAGACTAATTTATTATTAATGGGTTGTGGGATATTTGTTCTAGGTTGAACATAGGATTTCTAAGCTCATTGGAAGTTCGATACTTATTTCTCCTTAGAGTCTCTGTTGTAGTCTTTATATATACGTCTAGACTCTCTTATTCAACATCAATTATTTACTCTTGTTTTTTAGAAAGGTTGAAAGAGAGAGTAAGGATTTGAAGGTCTCGGCAGCCCACATTACATCCGGATTCTGACGTTTGGGGATATACGATAAAAGGTCGCGAGGTTTATCGAGTTGTCCTTTAATTGCTTGTTGATTTTGTTAGGCGTTCGTGCTAAGACAAGATCAATCCCGAGAGATTTCAAAGGTAAACCCTAATTTTGCCTTGAAGGGTATTAAAGAAAAAAAGTTTATATTCGATACATACGTGTTGTAAACGGCTCTTGGTATCTCTGTCTAACACCCACAACAATCCCAACAAAAGCAAACTCACAAAACCCTTATATATGAATTGAATGGTAAACAATCATTCATATAAACGCATGGTACTCGTGTGTATTAGATTGCAATGTGTATAAGAAAATTTAAAGCAAATAAGAACACAAGAAATTGATGACGCGAAAGCCTAACCGAGAAAAACTGTTGGGAACCATTCAGGGTTCACCAAAACTTAATTCGTTAGCCCAAAGTTAGTTTCAAGATGGATATTCCATGGTCTTTTAGGTATCTAGGATTTATGGTGATCTCTAAAGGTTTAAAAGGTTGAATTTAGGCTTACACAAGAGATACCGTAGCTTTGGAACTCTTTCTCTATTTGTAGACTCGTAATTAGGTTAAGCTTGAAGACCAAGTAAACCAAAATTCAAGAATGACTGCTCAATCAGTGAGAAAGTAGTGAAAAAACGGTTGTCACTAGAATGAGAAAACAAATCAAATTAGTCTAACAAGGGAAAAACCGCTCAAACGGCCTGAGAGCAACCAAGAGGGCAGTCTTTACTATCCAAATAGACAACCTTCATGATTTTATCTCTAAGTCATCAGAGACCATTCTAACTGAAGATAAGTGATAATAAGGCGGTATTGGTTTTTAAGTCAAAAAAAAAAAAACAAAACTTGTTCTTTTTAGCAATGAAGTATGTTGCTCAAGTGGTGTATAATAAATAACTCAAACTATCTTTCAAAACACATTGAGGTTTAGAAAACATTGTCAATAAAAACCCTAAGAGTTATTTATGGATAATATATCAATTCCATTTTCTTCACCTTAATTATCTTAGTCTAAAACTAAACCAAGGGATTTTGGTTTCTAAGATCATTCTATATGTTCTAAGCTTGAAGGTGCATCAGAATAGTCTTGATATAACATTGCAGCTTCATCTCCTTCCTTTTCTTGTCCCTTACGGATCTTGATCTTTAAAGTTTGATGATCATGGAATAGCTTGACATAAATATGACATCATGAAATTATCTAATTACAAACATGATCCTAACAATTGGAAAAACAATATATAAGAACAACCATCTAAACCCAAAAATTCTACCCTGATTCTGACCCACCCAACTTGACCCGACTCTAATCAAAAATGAAACCCTAATATATCTTCTATCTTTTTTTATCCACTGCGTAGTATAATCACCCCCAACCCCCTCCACCCATAATTCCTCACTTCACCATCACCATCACCATCACCATTTACCATTCTCCAACACACCTAACCCAAAATCTGTTGTCAAACTCACCCACACCTTCTATAATCCTCATATTTCTTTTTCCCTTTCTCTCTCTCCCTCTCTCTCTCTCTGTTTGTGTTATGCCACAAGTCATCCCCACCTCTCTCCACCGCACAACAATGGCCCCCATCAGACCCATCGTTGCATCGCCATCAAACATATCATTACACCATAATGGCCACCATATACCTATCATTGCTCCACGATGCTCTGCGAGTAGACCCATCATTACAATGTGTTTGTAACTGGCTGCGTTTTCATATTTAGATTTTATTTTTTTGAGATAAAATAAATTTAGAGGTTGCTTTTGGTTGTGGAATTTTTATATATATGGGTTTTGGGTAATAGTCAGTGGATTTGCAGCGGATTGTTATAGGTTGTTGTGGTAATGGGTTGTATTTTTGGGGTAACTAGTGATTGAAGTAGTGCGGTTGGACCCCTTCCCCCTCCCTCATTCCCCCCGTTCTATAGTTAACTAAGTTGTATACGTGTGAGCGGTAGCAGAAGTCATGGTGGTTTTATGATTCAATATGCCCAACCTTTGGGGCTTGGCAATGAAACGGCAATGGTGATGATGTGAGTGTGGTTTAGCGCTTTAGATGGTCTGTGTGTGGTATGTGGGTAGAGGTGTTGATGGTGGTTTTGTACTTCAGCGAGTGTACAATGATGTGTGGCGACGCCGGTAAGGCAATAGTGTGTGGCGGAGATCGGGCAATTGGGTTGACTTAGGTGTGATTTTGGGATTATGTTTGGGCTCCATAGGGGAAAGGTTAGTTTAGGAATTATGTTTGCATCTTATGATGACATCATGTAAGTGCAATTAATGCAACGTATATAAGAAATGTTAGTTCAATAAGCTTGAGAACCAATAGATTTAGCGAAAAGACTATACACAACAAGTTTTCACAAAAGACTTTAGTTGTTCACAAAAACAAATAACAAGTGAAAAATAACACAGAAAATGTGTAATTTCATGTCCAGTTTGTAACTATACTCCCCCTGAGTATATCAACAAACTCTTTTCCCCCGGCATTTTGTTCTTATACAACTAATGCCTAGCTAGTTGGGGCCCACAAAGTCAGAAGGAGAGTTGGGGGAGCGTGACTTCTAAGGTAACTGAAAAACCCGCATTTGTAATAATTTATTAGTGTTCGAAATTCTCACTAATTTTTTTTTCAAAAAAATAATTATAAATAAAAAACTTGCTTATAAATAATATTTTACTTAAAATTATAAGAGATGACATGTTAAAGAAAAATATTTAAAAAATATATTATAGTAGATTTCACTGTATCCCTTAAATTCTCTTTACAACTTTCTTGGTCACCTTAAACTAGAAAATTGATTTGTGATAACTTGTTTAAAATTTTTAGATTTATTTATTCCATCACTCAAAATATTTTACAAAAAATATAATAAATAATTCAATAGTGGAAATATTTTTTTAAAAAAATCAAACAAATGGAAGGTAATTAGTGGGGTGTAAGAGTGATTATAGAGTGATTGTATAGGAGATGCCATAGAATGATTTTTGATAAAAGCTTATGTAGTTATATATTTTAGTGAATATTGGATTAATCCTAACCATTTTCATTTCACGGATGTACATTTAATTTTTTAATCCTCACGATAAATTATCAATCTAAACTATTTATTTTCTTATTTTCTTTCACTATGTAAAATGATATGAATAATGTAACTATACGTCTTGTGAAAATGAGATGATAATTAATTTATATACATATATAATTTCAATTTTTAATCAATTTTTTTGTATGAAAACTTTCTTGTGCAACAGACTTAAGTGCATTAATAATTATAATAAATAGAAAAATAGAGATGAAAAGCTTCCCAAGCGCACTCTCTCTTAAATTAATTATAGAATATATGATATAAATGTTATAGGAGATTTACTAAGGCTTTTATCCAAGCCTTTCGAATTTGGTTGGATTTGATTTGATTTGTTTTCGACTCGTTATATCTCCTTTAAATTATAAAATAAGCATTATTTGATTTAGAATATTTAGCTCATTTGGTAAACAAGAAAAATTCAAGCAATGTGCAATTCAACTCAAGTAATGTCACCTTGGTTGGAGTAGGTTTAGGCATATAAATGGTTCCAATGTTCTTTTTTCTTGGATAGGTAAATAAGTTCTAATAGTTCTTAATGTTACTTTCAAATAACCTTATCCGACACTTCAACTTTATTTCCCACTATCGAAATGCCACATCTTTTGGTATTCAAGATTTATTAAAAGCTTTGACATTCACAACATTGTCCATACAAATATATCTAGGCCTAGGCCTACATATATATTTGTAAAGGTTTTATTATTCACAGAATTATTGCTTTGAATGGGTCTAGGCCTCTTATTAGACTAATTCCTCTGTTTGGACCCTTTTTGCTTCAAGGCCAACTACACTAAACTTTCTATATATTTTTACTAGTCATAACTCGTGCCTGAAAACACGATAAAATATAAAATTTGAGCGTTCAAAAAATCAATCTCATTATATTAAATTTTTTCAAAATATATTAACTACAAATTAATCAAATATTAAATGATTAAATATATGATAAAAATGAGTGATGTGATATTTTTAGGGAAGAAATATATAAATAATTAAACATATGATAGAAATGAGTGATGCGATTTGATGTTTGAATATGACAAAGGAATGATGGGTGAGATAAGTGACTGGTGATGGTTTTGAGGGAAAAAAATATGACTACGATAAAATTCAAACACACTCCTGTTTTATTGCAAATGGGGACTGATTTGATTGAGCATTTTATTGTTCTATAAAATAACAAAAGAAATAAAATCAAATACACACACTAATATACTAAAAATACACATAAAAAAATACACATTAATACATCAAAACACATACAGACTCATACACTAGTACATCAAAACA
>CM042193.1:12577098-12588969 GCA_023539305.1 Ilex asprella
GGGGGTTTTCGGTTGGATGGTGGTGGGGTTAGGTGGTTGGAGAAGATGCAGTGAGTGGGGGAAGATGCAGTGAGTTTATTCAGATTTTAAGGAGGGCAAAATGGTCTTTTTGTCAATTCTGTTTACGGTGTTAACTGTGCATATCGGTCCAAAAGCACAAGGGGGTAATGTGCTGATTTCCAAATGATAGGGGGGTCATGTGCAAAACACCTAAACTACGAGGGGGTAAACTGGATTTTCCCCTTGAATATTTATCCAATGAAGTTTTTTTTGCATCGATTGATATATACAAAAAAAAGTTTTGAAACAATTCTACATGGATAAATCTCATCCATTGAGTTCATTAATAGTTGTCCGATTACTAGATTCAAAGAAGAATCCATTGCATTCTCAAGAAAAATGTGAATTGGTTTTGAAGCACCATATCTCAGTGCAATTTATACACTAATATATTTTACAAATTGTACAAGGTCATACATATCATTTGTAAAAAACTTACTGGCAAGATATAGCTCATCACACCAACTCAACGACATTGGAATAGAATCAATCATGTATTATGGTATCTCCGTGGATCCAATATTTAGTAAAATGGGCATCCAAGATGCAGTATTGAAAATATTCAATAAGTGGATGACCCTCCCCCCCACCTGTAATGGAGGTGGATGGCCACCCCAAATTGAATCTTTCGTCCCTTTGTCCCCTAATATTTGCTTATAAAAGGTTTGCAAAATGGATGGAAGAAGCACACCTTGAATACAGAAGCAAAATTCTCTTCTTCTTTTTTTCAGTATTTTCTATATTTATTTTTTGAATTAGTTATTTGCACCTAAATAATTTGTTAATTTTATAACACACGTCATTGTTCTATATGATTGACAAGAATATTAGTCATGTGTTTAACGTTTTCAGTGTTCTATTATGTGCTGTGAGAATATTTGGTCGTAGTTGGCCCATGTCATGAATATCACTCTTTTTTTTTTTTTTACCATGTAGATGAATGTAGTTTAATTTCAAATTACAGGTATTATAAAACAAACATGCATTAAACCATTTTTAGAAGTGGTAGGAATAGTAGTAGTAACATTGGTGGTAATGGTGGTGTGGTGACAGTGGCAATGATGAGCACAAAGACCGCGATGGTAAAAGATGAGGGTAGTGGTGGTGGTGATAATGGTGTGACCGCGTTAACATACCTGTAAGACAAAAGTTTTTCACCCTTTTTTACACGTTTAAATAATTGGATAGCATTGCCCAATCTACTAATGACCCGCATGAGTTCTTAGTCTACCTAACCCTCTAATTTACGAGCAGATTGGTCGGTTGCAGACGTTTTGATCATTACAATGACCATCAAGTAACGAAGGTGATGCAAGAGCGTTGAGTGACGAGGCAGAAAAGTGGCTTATTTTAGCAGTTTTTTTTTTCACATTTAGTACAAGACCTGCTCTTCAACCGTACAGCTAAAATCCATGCGCATACTTAATGATGATATGCATGAATTATTGGGTTGGTACTTGCTACTTTAAGAGCAAATTTTTTGGTGATATGCATGATTAAATTCTCTAGTATAGCCATAGTATTAGGAATTTATATATAGAAAATCAAAGTCGTGCTTTATTACTGTCCATTAAACATTTGAGGAGTAATGAAACAGGTAGATATAATCAGCACCAGCGCATGGCTAAAACCAGTTGAAAACTCCTAGCTAATGGATCTTTTTTATAATTTCGTTATCTTTTATATCTAAAAAAGTGTACCCCGTGTACAAAATGTATCCATATTATGGTATTTTATATATAAAAATACACTCTCATATATATTTTTGTCATTTTTTTCTTGACAAATTACCTATCATAAATTCAAGTGAAATTCCTTGTGTATAAAGTATGGGTGATTTGCCCATAAATAAATAAAAATGTGTCGGAGGGAATCAAGAATATTATTGAGACAGGGCTAATGATTGAATATCATATTAGCCAAATGTTTTTTGCTTTTTCTGTGTTCTATCATGTCCTGTCTAGAATGTCTGGTTGTAATTAGTCGATGGGGTATGAATTAGGATGTTGGCCAAAGAGTGGCTTATTTTAGCAGAATTATTTTTCACTTTTCAGTACAAGACCGGTTATTCAACGTACACCTAACACTGGCATTGTCATGGTTAAATGTATGGATTACTGGGTTGGTACTTGGTAGGCAGTGCCATTTAGTTTTGATTTTGGTCCGTTGGAGAGAGAGAGAGAATAATGAGGAGTCTACCGTACAAAACTGGAGGTGCTGAGTTCAATGGCCTGTTTGGTTTGATGGAAAATGGAGTGGATGGATATTGAAGGATAGAAAATAGGGTGGGTGAAAACTGTACCCTTTGTTTGGTTCCAAAGGAAAAAAGGATGGAATGGAAAGAGGGTGGAAAAAATGGGGGATAAAGGAATTTAATGAGTCAAGTTGGTAAATTACAGTTATGACCTCATTACTTGCTGTCTTCTTAAATGCGCTTACATACTATTCACATGGCTGATTCTTTTCTTTAAAAAGGCCACATGTCAACTTCTAGAAATGTTACATGCCATAGTTGGAATAAATTGAGTCGTGCAATTATTTATCAGTTATATCTTATGAAATGTAGTCTTTTAAACAATTCATTTGTTATAGAAAATATTATTTTCATAAGGGTAAAATGGCAAATTAAGTCTATACATATTTTCTTTCCTTTCATTTTTCCTCTAATATCAAACAATAGAAAATTAATCTCCCCAACTTTGTATCCATCATACCAAACAAGAAAGAGAGAAAATATTTTTCCTTTCTCAAGATGAAAGTCTAACCCTCCAACTTTTCATTTCTCCTATCAAACGGACCATAAGATTTTCTCTCTTTCTTGATGACCACAATCATTTTTGGATCAGATTTGGGAGGGGAATCATTCTAATGTTAAGCTAAAGGTCAAAAAATTTAAGTTGATCTTCTTTTAATACATAAACTACAAGCTTCTGAATTCAGCGAAGAAACAAATACATTGAGTTGAGTTGATGACCACCCTTGCCAAATCGAGGCACATGTTAAGTCTAAGACTTACAGGATTATGATGGAATACTAATAGGGGCGGAGCCAGAAAGTTGTTTCAAGGTGGCCCTTTTCCAATTGATAAAAGTTAGATATTGTATTTATATTTATTTTTAGCTCAATTGGAATTAATTTTCTAATTATACCAAAATAACAAAAAGATCGTGTAATTTTCCCTACAAAACCTATGCAATCACCCATAATGCGTCCACAACTTATTTCACTGTATCTGAAGCATGTTTGTAACGTGGCCATGGTCCTCTAGCTATGGGCTTGTGCATAAATGATAGTGTGTGCACATTAGTATACATTTGTAGAGTCAATATATTACATATACATAAGAATTAAAATTTCATTTTGATATATTATTTCAGTCACTTAAAAAATAAAAACCTTTCGAAATTTTTTTAAAACATTTCAAAAATAGAATGAAAAATAAATAGTAAAATTTGAAAAATTATTTCCAAACAATTGTCAAAAGATACTAAATCATCTTAAGCCATTTCGAAACTTTTCAAAACATTTGTGAAATCAAGCCGATCTATCTCAAAATATTTCAACACATTCCAAAACACCTGAAAACATTACAATTTCAATTTCATCGCTAATTTGTTTTGTTCTTCTTGAATTCAAAAATGTTTCGGCTGTTTTGACTGTTTCAAAATGAAATTGTAACTCTTGTAGATAAAAAAAATTACCAGATTTGAAGTCCAAATAAACGTTAGGACAGCCACACGATTACTCAAGAATGAAGGAGCCAATGATCGACTTTCTCTAAAAACAATCTGCCCCATGTATGCAAAACTTTCTCACAACCATAGGTTTGGCTATCGAGACAAGAGAACACTTGAAACCAACACTAAATCAGTATTGGACAAACCAAGAAATATTATTGAGAATGCAGTATGAAAACTGGGTCCAAGTTGAAGCAGATAAAGCAAGACAGCATGACAAAGCAAAACAAACACCGCAAACTATTAATTCTGTGAATCAGCCAGACTCAATACCCTACTACAAGGAATTCAAAACAATCTGTGTTATTGAAGCAAAGGAGGATTGACATGATGAGCTATGTAGAACCTGTCTTCCTTTGCTGGAAGATGACAGCATAAATTGGCACTCCAACACCGATGCTGAAGGCAGTGAAGACACCAAGGGTCATCGTCAGCTTCTGATGTTTCATCCGGTCCAAGTTGTACATGTGCTTTGCATGAAGGTAAAATGGCTCATCATGGCCATGGGCATGTCCTCCGCCCATTCTCTTCACGCAAGTTGAATGGAAACCTCTGCTCACTATAACACCACAAAGCACATTGCCACTGTTTGTGTTAAGTTCAGACATCCTCGTATAACATAAACACAGCAGCAAATTGTGTGTGTTAAAATTTGATTAGAAAAAAGAACATTTTCTATCAAAAAATTTACAAATGCAGGTAACATGGTTGCCAAATTGGTTTTCCTGCTTTTAGAATAGGTGTGGAAGTAACTTAAATGCGCACTGAAGTTCATCGTGGTTATAAGCAATCTATGAGGGACACATTCTCTGTTTTCACTACTACCCAAATTTTGCCATTACCAACAACTGCATGCCACAGTAGAATTGAACTCCAACAAAAGACCAAGTTTCGTCATTGTGGAAAAGTGCCCAAGGTGACTCTTTTATGGCCCAACAAGATGGATCTTCCAAATTTACAGGTAAATTACACTGGCATCCTTATAGAATGCCTTAAATATAGAGATACCCCTTACTTTTCTGAAAAGAGATTGACCACCTATGGGCCCCATAGGACCACCTCTCTTTCTCTCTCTCTCTCTCTCTCTCTCCCTCCTTGGAGTTTCATGAGCCAGGATCGCACTACTCAAAATGGAGTGGGTTCATGATCCAATTCGCCCAAATTCTCGACCCCAAATTGTAACTCAATCACAATTGACCCCAAAACAAAATAATCTCAAATTATGAATCCCTAACCTCAAATTGTACACCTAACTGGTTATTTCTTTATTTTGATGATTTTTAAACTTATATTTTTATTGTGATTTGATTTTTTTTTAATTTGCATACTCAACCACCCACCCACCATCATTATACACAAACATTCACTGATACTTTCTCTAGGATTGCGGTTAGTTTTGGAACTCATGTCAGAAACATGAAATAAATAGAAGTGAGACACATTGAAAATGTCAGCATTGCTAGATGCATACATAGGGGAAGTAAATAATCTTTTTAGTTTAATGTGCTTTTGCTATTGATATATTTTTGATGATGTCAAAACAAGGATAAATGTTGTATTTATATATACATTTGACACTATATATGTGCATATGTTAAGTGAGAAGTTGAATTACATATACCATTTGTTCATTGTGTTTGTTATCATCAAAAAGAGGGAGAATGTTGACCCTATGCTTTGATTAAGCAAAGTTTTGATGATAACAAACACTCTCTTGTAACTAACTATCTTCGTGTTAGTTTGCCTGTAAAGTGTTGCATAGGTTTGATGCGAGAGATTGAATATGCTTTGTGTTACATCGGGTATAAAGAAACAAAGGAGAACTCGTACTATGGGTAAAATACTAAATCGGATGATTGAATATGCGAAAAAAATGAAGACAGTGAGCATGGGAAGCAGATTATGAATCTTGTTGGTTTGATTTTGATAAGTGAAGAACGTGATCAGTCAAAGATCACACTTCTATGATCACTGTTCATGATAAAGAAGTATAATTATGCTGCTTGATATGAGGAATAGAAGGATCGAAGCAAAAGATCAGAAGGAACAAAGCAATAGTGGGGAGAAATAAGCCAAGAAGAAAAAATGCTAGAATTACTCAATTTGGTATGGTCTCGGAATTGTGGTCATAACTTTATACTGAGATATCCAATTAACATGTTTCTGAATGATTTGGAAAGTAGACTTTAAGTACTATAAGTTTGGATGAAATAGTATTTCCAATTTGAATGTTTTGGTGGAAAAAAATGGCCTTCAACTTGAGGGTTAGTGCATACGTCTGGTCAATCAAGAAGAACATACGTAGTCTTGGTATTTTGGACATTACTTTTTACTCCGATGTCCAATTGAACTAATTCAAGATGTTTTATAAAGAATATTTCAAGATTTACAACTTTGTGTCAAATATGAAATTTCAGATTTGAATCTTTTAGGGGTAAAGATGGACTGAAAGTTAGGTGATGAAAACAGAAGATTCTACCAGTCGACCGGAGGAGGCCGGTGAAGAAAAATTTGAATTGATGATTTTGGACAGAAACATTCACCAGTCGACCAAACCTTGGCACCCATGGACCGGTCTTGACCGTTGAAGGTTTTTGGCTCAACACTTCTCTTACCAAATTGCCTCAACCATAAATGGGGATGATGAGCCTTGAAGAAAGAAAACGTTTTGGGACTTCTTAGAAATTCAAAGTAAGTTCTATATATTGAAGAAAGATCATGTTGTAAGATTTTGGCTAGAAGGCTTATTGTGAATTTCTCTCTCGTATTTATTTGAGTGAGTCTTTAATGTAATGAGAGAAAAATCTTGTATTGAAAAACTTGAAATTGTAAGGGTGTGTCTTCACCAAACAAAGAATACGAAGATTGAAAGAGGTACAAGGTCGAGATAGTGGAAGAAGAGCTCTAGGAAGGAGGTTGTATAGAGGACTTAAGCCATTGTGGTTGCCGAACCTCTTTAAATTGTATTCGTTCTTCTTCCTCCTCCCTACTATTCACTTGCATGATACTCTTTACCCTGTTGATCATACAATTGTTTAGATTACATAATTGGTCAAAATTAAAGAAGAAAAAATTAGTAATTAACTCATACAACGTAATTCAACCCCTCTCCCTCTTAGGTTGCATTTGGACCAACACAATATCCCCAAACTCCCCCTTATTTCAAATTTTAACCTCTTTTTTTACCCAATTGAGTTTTTTCATAAATTTAAAACCTTTCCAACCTAGAACATTATATTCATCCCACCATTTTTCAAAAGATTTCTTAAAGAATGATACTCAAATCACATATTCTTAAATCTAAATGGAATTGGGCCCCCACCTAAACAAACAATTCTCTATGACAATTGGAGAACGATCCAATATTACTCTAACGAAAGCGTCTTGTCTCCCATTTGTATACATCTCGACCCAATCATTTGACAATAAAAATAAATCCAGTCTTTTACAAACCACAATCTACTAAAGATTAGATCAAGTAAACTAGCATTTGATAATGGTGGATCCATCAAACCATAGCTTGTAATGAAGCGATCAAATTCTCTCATGCTTGTAGTGACCCTGCTTCACCTAAGTTTCTCAGAAGAGCTATGAAGCACAGATGCTTCGATCGAGGTGACATATCCGTATCTGATATTTGTTGGATACTTGCAAATACGTATCAAATACTTTTTTCACATATCGAATAATTAATAATATATTTATCATTGTTGGATACTTGTCGGATATACCTCGAATACGCACAGGGACAGAACCACAATTTTATCTTGAGGGGGCAACCAACAATGACATAGACAAAAAATTAATTCAATGGGGTTATTCAATAGTCATTATCAATGATAATTTTTTATTTATAAAAAACCTATTAAATTCAATTTTTATGCAATGGCATTGAAAAAATTATTTTTGAGTACAAAACTCAAAAGTGGTTCATGTCACAAAAAAAATCATTTGTAATAACCTCTTTTTTTCTTGTTTATACTATAACCTTATATCTATAAATAAATTAATGTCGCAAATAATAGTTTCATATGATACCATAATAAAAATGAATTATTAGTCAACTAACTGTTTTTGATATAAACCATATTTGTATCCCTATTTTTTTAATAAAAAAAGTCATTTGTTTTTTCTCTACATCATCAAAATAATCAAATAAATGTCTTCGTCAGTATAAATGATAATCATTCATGTGATTACATCCTAAATGATTACTAAATATTCCGTCATTGATCTCTTTGAAAACACTAAGTGATGCACTTACACTTTTAAGTGTTTTGAAAAGCTAGAGGTTAACAATAAAATTTTTTAAAAATATAGGGGGAATAATGGGAATTATTAAAATTTGAGAGGGGTCGCCTCCTCATAGTTCTGTCTCTGAATACGCATATCTCCACAGAGAATACATTCGCCTTATACTTGGTGAGGTAGGATGTTTTGAAAACGTGAATCATAAAAATGGGGGGCATGTTTGGTTTGCTTCTTGAAAAATAATATCTAAAAATAATTTTTATTTTTATATTACAAAATCTGTTTAGTTATATGGTATTAAAAATAGTTTTAAAGAACAAAAAATAGCAAAACCTGTTTGGACAATGATCCTCAAAATCAATTTTTAACTTATCACTTTTGACCCAAAAACAAAATAAATTATCACCACAAATCCTTTATCTCCGGTCAGGCATCACGTCTTCTAGAGCCTTCTCTTCCTCTCTCTCTCCTAGCTCGATTATCTTCTCACAAAACAACTCTCTTTCTCCTCTCTCCATTAACAATTTTTTCTCTCTCCATTATCTTCTCACACAGCACAAACATACACACACACATCGCACAATACACATATACACACACAGACCTTTGTATATACAGATCTGTATATAGACACAGATCTACACAGATCTGTTGCAGAGAGAGGAGATGTTGGAGCCAACATCAGAGCAAATTCAAATCTGAACCCAGATGTGCGTGTGTGTTTCCTTTCGTCTGGTTTTCGTTGGAGTGTGGGTAGAGAAATACAAGAGAGAGAGAGAAACAGAGAGAGACAAAGAGAGAGAGCAAAAAAAAACAAAGATAATAAAAAAAACTTTCTTATGGTTGAATATGTTTTGCTGCTAAGAAGGTTTGGAGGGGAGACCTCATTAATGAAGAATTGGGTTGTTCTTTGTGTTCTTAGTGTTTCCCTTCTTTTGTTTGCAAAACACAGAAAACAAGCCTAGCTTGTTTTCCATTTTTTGTTTTTTACATCCATCCTTTCCCAAAAATTGGAGAACAAACACCCAAACCAAACAAGTTTCTCTTGTTTTTTAGAAATTTGAGATCAAAAAACAGTTTTCAAAATTCAAACCAAACAGACCAGGGGATTCCTCATTCCAAGATGTTCATTTAGATGTTTATCACATATATCACAAGATTTTTTAATTCTTTACTGGTGTGCTTCTCGTATATTGATTTATTTGGCTGCTAATCTTAATTAGAGTTAGATGTAAAAAAATGTCTTCCTACATGGTGACTTGGTTGAAGAGGTCTACATGAAACAGCCACCTAGGTTTACTGCACAAAGGGAGTACTGTAAGTGTGAATGTCGGTTAAGGAAATCTCTATATGGTTTGAAGCAGTTACCGAGGGCATGGTTTGGTAAATCTTCAGATGCAGTTTTAGAGTTTAGTCTTCTTCGATGTCAGATAGACCACTCTATGTTTCATAGACAGACAGATGTCGAATATGTTCTATTGGTGGTTCATATAGATGATATTATGATTATTGAAAATGATTCCAAGGAGATTGTCAAGTTAAAAACCTTCTTGCAAAATCGATTTCATACTAAGACTTGAGAAAACTCTGACATTTCTTGGGTATTGAAGTTGCTAGATCAAAACAAAGTATTTATTTATCCAAAAGAAATATGTACTTGACATGCTACAGAAAGCTAATTTGGTAGGTGGCAGACCAATTGATGTTTCTATGGATCCGAATCAGAAATTGTTGATAGATGATGGTGCACTATTTGAGAATCCGGGTTGATATCTCAGGTTGCTTAGGAAGCTCAATTATCTCACTATTACTCGACCAGATATTTCCTATGCAATTAGTATAGTAAGTCAGTCTATAGGATGCCCTAGAATACCACATTGAGAGGCAGTTACTCGTATTCTACGATATCGTAAACGTGCTCCTGATCTAGGGTTGTTATATCGAGCTAATGAACATCTTCGAGTGAAAGGTTTTTCAAATGCTGATTGAGCCAACTCTCCTTCTAATCAAAGACCAACCACTGGTTATTGTACTTCTTAAGCGATAACGATGTCTCATGAAAGAGGAAGAAACAACTCGTGGTAGCGAGATCCAACGTTGAATCTGAGTATAGAGCAATGACTTATACGAGTGAGTTGACCTGACTACTACACTTTCTCCAGGATATTGGTTTTCTAGTTCAACCTCCTTTACAATTGTTCTATGACAATCAAACATCTATTCATATTGCTGTTAATCTAGTATTTCACGAGAGAACCAAACATGTTGAGATTGATTGTCATTTTATTCAAAACAAGATAATAACTGGAGATATTATGACTCTATTTATGAGATCCGAAGATCAACTTGCGGATATATTTACCAAAGCATTGAGTCGTACACATCTTACAACTATTTATTCCAAGCTTAAATTATATGATATATATAGTCCAGCTTGAGGGGGAGTATTAAGTGTATTAGGGCATTATGTAAATACTAGAAGGTATATACGCCTTTTATATGATTACAAGTTAACTATAAATACAAGTGGTTTATGAGAGGTAAGTTAAGTTTTTGACCACTCTTTGTCACTCTCTAATATTGTGTTAATTCTCTCAACTTAACAATTTGCAAATTGCAAATATAACATAGAAAACTTCTCCCTTCTAATGTCATATCGTTTAACTAGACTACACCTCTCCACCATGGTTCTAGGTATCGGCCGATTCCGATACGACTCGGCCGAGTCGTATCCGAATCGGCCACCACTGTTCCGATAACGATCCCCGAAACGTAATAATCGCGAAATAAACTAATATCGCCGATATATCGGCGATATCTCGGCTATATCGGACGAAATCAAAGAAATCTGTATTAAATCGGTTCAACTCGGCGATATGACTCGGAATCTTTCCGATTCAACCACATCTGTGAAAATATCTCCCCCAAATCACGGATTCAGAAGAAAATCCAACATCCACTGTAAAAGGAACAAACATCCAAAAAAAAAAAGAGGAGATGGGAAAGAAAGTAGACCCACTACCACGCGAGACTCGAACCCATGTGCAAATTGCAGAAATCACATGATTTTTGGACAGAAAACATCACTTTTTCAACTATAAAAACCAAGGATATTAAACATTTGACATACCTGGTCTGCATCTTCATCTGTTTTATGTGCGATCTGCTTCGATTTTTCTTTCTTCGGTTCACTCTTGGCACCGATCTGCTTCGATTTTGTGTGCGATCAGCAGCCACATCTTGGTGTTGATTCTTTCGGTCGGTTCTGTCGGCGGTGGTTCTCTCTCGGCACTCATCTCTCTCGGCACTCATCTCTCTCATTCTACTAAACACTGAAGTGTTCGTTTGTATCGTATGAGATAAGTATGCAAAAAAATACTATTTAAAATCTGTGGCTGCTGTTTTTTTTTTTTTTTTTTTTTTTTGACTGAATATTGTTTAAATAGATAAATTTGATTTCAAAGTAGTAAGAAAATAGTTGGTCAATTGGGTTGGTATGTAAGTATTTATCATGTAGGTCAGTGTTCGATTCCCTCTAACAGCATGTTTTGTTTTATTTGATTAAGTATTGTTTAAATAATTATATTCGTCTTATAAATCACATAACATTAGTATGTCAAATTGGTTAGGCATGCCACTGTAGGTCAGTGTTCGATTCCCCCTAACATCTTGTTTTGTTTTATTTGATTAAGTATTGTTTAAATA
The DNA here is from genome assembly GCA_023539305.1 of Ilex asprella. NCBI lineage: Eukaryota > Viridiplantae > Streptophyta > Magnoliopsida > Aquifoliales > Aquifoliaceae > Ilex > Ilex asprella. The sequence goes on from CM042193.1 coordinate 12,588,852, forward strand.
ATTATATTCGTCTTAAAAATCACATAACATTAGTATGTCAAATTGGTTAGGCATGCCACTGTAGGTCAGTGTTCGATTCCCTCTAACAGCATGTTTTGTTTTATTTGATTGAGTATTG
>CM042193.1:12589069-12601400 GCA_023539305.1 Ilex asprella
ATATATATATATATATATTAATGGGTTTGGCGGGAAGGATGGGTACGGAGCGGGACGGGAATAATAGGCCTGACAATTCTAGACACGACTCGTAAAATCTACACGAACCCGATACGGATTTAGCGGGTTTGAGTGTAGTCTTAACAAGCACGAGTGGTTAACGGGTTAACTCGGCTGATCCGTGAAATAAATAAATCGGTTTCGTGTTTAACCAATAAACTCGTTTCAACCCGTTAACATTAGTATTATAATTTTTTTTAAAAAAGAAGTTATGTCTCTCAGCCTCTACGTCATCTCACACCTTCCATTTCTCAAACTCATTTAAATTTAATAATCATTTAATGTTTATTTGTTGTCTTTGTTTTTTTGTTAAGTCAAAATTTATTTTTATAGTTAACAGACAAAACATGTGTAATATGTGTCGAGTTAATGATTTGTCGTGTGGACTCGAAATACTCTAATTTATTACCTTATTTAGCGTGTAACACATAGGTTGTATCGGACAACCCGTCTAATAAACGGTTCGTATATGAGTGTGATAGTTGAACTTGTTTATTTAAACGAATGGAGTATGGATGGAGATTTTTTTGACATAAATCCGTTCTATCTGACACGAAACCGTTCCACTAGACACAATTGTCAGGCCTAGGGACTAAGTTGAAGTCCATCCTTGCATTCATTCTCGCACGATCACTGTTTAATACGTATGATCTTTTTTCTATCTAATTGGGTCGAATTTGAACGATTCCTCATTTTTTAAAGGTCCACTGTCATCCTTATATACACTTCATATATATGTAAAATTTAAAAGAATAAAAATTAGATAAAAAATAATATCATCTATCATTATTTTTAATTTTATTTTAATGAGTATAAACATTATTCTACGCTCATCTCTAATGGAAATTCAAACTCTTACTCAAATTTGAGTAAAAAAAAGAATAAAAATATTAATTTTATATAAACATTTTCAATGGAGAAACTCAAATTTAAAAGAAGACAAATTTAAATTTAAATGATGACAAATTTAAATTTTAAAAAATAAAATAAAATATGACTATTAAATGTTTAAAGGATTGTGATAGTCTAAGAACCAAAGGTTATATTTTAATGATGAGATTTACCATTAAATCAAGGGAGATTTCACCCAATCGTCATATTTAATGGTGAGATCTAAGAGTCAATGGTCACATCCAATTTTTAATGGTGAGATCTAATTTTTTTAAAAAATTTAATGATCATATTTGACTCTCATTCAATTGGGTTCTTGGGCTTGTAACATGAGTTGGGCCCTTGGAATTGACCCATCAAAAGTTATATTCATTTAAATTTAAGTTTATCCTTCTTAAAATTTGAACTACCAAATCAAATTTTTTACTATTTTTTAATTCAAATTTAAATAAGAGTTTACATTTTGAATGGAGATGGTCTATAATTACTCGAATTATAATAATGGGTTAATTTCAACTTGCACATTGAAATATCACTCAAATCTTAATTTATACCTTCAAAGTTTAAAAATATTAATTTACATCCCGAAGTATATAAATACATATCAATGTGCACTTGGACTAACTATTTGTAGTTAAAAAAGTTTGAATTAATTATAAATTATATCTCTTAAATTTTAAATATTTCACATTTATGACCTAAAAAGAATTTCATCCATTAATACTCATTAAACAACTCTTAATTGTGTGGTGTAATAACATTTTTGTGTCATGTTTGAGTCAATAAAAAAAAATTAGCACAAAAAATATTTTTCCTGTCGAGTCAATCGCGTTGTGTCATATATTTCATATTTATGGTAATTCATATAATATTATTTAAAATTTAAAAAATACCTATTTTTTTTCTATAATACCTATTAAATAACTATTCTCAATCTATAGTTGTGTTATTTGTATATAACTTTAATTTGATCGGACAATCAAAAGATTTGTGTCCAACTGTAGACATAAAATAACTATTTAATGAGTATTGTAAACAAAAAATAAGTATTTTATAATTTCTTTCAAAATTTAAAAAATATTTTTTTATTGACTCGAACACAATACGAATATATTATGACATGATATATTGAGAGCTATTTAACAAGTATTAATGGATGATTTTTTTTTAGATCATAAATATAAAATATTTAAATTTTGAGAGGTATAATTTATAATTAGTCTAAACTTTTTTTATCCACAAATTGAATGGAGTTACTCTAAGTATAAATTAATATTTTTAAACTACAAATTAAAAAATTTGATTAGTCCTATATAATACTCGGATAACATATACTAAACCCAACCCTGGCTTCAGCTGTGCTTTGGTTACATTTCTCAGCGGGAGAAACAGACCTAGAGAACACAAACCCCATGGCGCTGAACAACGGACTGAGGTCATGCGCATCCAAGCTGCTCGCCGCTTCCACCGAATCATCGATACCTAAGTCGGGTCAGTCCTTTCTCTCATATGGGTTTCCGTTGTTCTCTGTTTGGTTGCTAAGAAAATGTCAAGGAATTTGGGCTCTTGGATTTTTTTATTGATTTTCTGTCTAGGTCATGATTTATTAGATCTAGCAGATGGGTGTGTGTTGTTTAAGGGTATGTGTGTCTGTGTGTACATATTTTCTTGAATGGATGTAATTAACATGTGTTTATTCCGTAATTGATAACGTTGTTTATGTTTGAATGATTCATATTTTGATATGGGTAAAACATGATTCTAAGTATTCCCAGATTGATTCATATCTTTGATATTGAAGGTGTGATATCTTTTGTGCTCTCTTTTTTTAGACACGAGGACTTGGTCACAGGGTTTTCTGTATATAACTCACATACCCATGGGAAGGGGTCTATGTGTTCAAACCTACAATCATCTGTAGGTTGGGATGTTGCAAGTGGTCACAATGCCACCCTTTGCTCTCGGTTTGGTTCATCAATTTAGTGAGAGAAAGGGAAAGAAAACGGGAAGGACATCATTTTGTCTTGTTTGGTTATCATGGAAAATGAGAAAGGACAAGGTAATATGATGTAAAAGAAGAAAAAAAATATTATCAAATTTGAGAAATATTCCAGCCCCCAAAATTTTATTCAAGTGGAGGAGAAAATCTGTGAACCAAAACAGTCTTAGAAACCCTGAAGATTAGAGGTCCTCAAAAAGAGTTTGTGATTTGACTAGTACGATTGTGCTTGTATTATACACTACCCTATAGCTCGGCTCATGATAATTTTGTTCTGGCAATATTGCTTATTTTTGCTATGGACTGGTCCAAAATTAATTTTTTATAATGAACTTTAGAAAATGTTATTATATCTTTATTGGGTTCACCCTATTTGTGGGTTTGCTGAGATGTAAATGCATGAGATGTTGTGTTCCACTGTTTAAGAGTTCTCATGTTCCACTGCCCACATAAATTAGACTAGTGTTATTTAGTGCGTAGCGAACTAAAGCAAACAAGTCTCTTGAGGCGAGAAGCGAGAGGTGAAATGAGTGCTTTATCAAAGTGATGCGAACAATAAAAAAAAAATATTTTAGTTTAATTACCTCTAAATGTCCAAGTTCTAACTTTACAAGTACTAAATATTTTAATGCAACTAAAACCATTAGCATTTAATTCAAACAAACACCAATAATATCTCAAATCTTCACAACAACCATAACAAAGCAAAAATCCAATCATAACAAAGCAGAAACCAACATAACTGGATAACAAAACATAACAAAGTAGAAAATCAGTTTAAGTATAACTGGATAACACAACATCACAATAGAAGCAGATGAGGGGATTCTAGTAGAGCCACAAACAAAATCAACATCAGAATAGGAAAAAAAAAAAAGAAAAAGAAATAGAGTAGAAGAGGAGGAGTTTCCTGCAGAACCAGAAAATTAGAAGAAGAGGGGAAGAATTAGAAAAGGACGAGGAGGAGGAGGAGGAGAAGAAGAAGAAGAAGATGAGAACAATAAGAAGAAGAAGAAGAAAAAGAGAAGAGGCTTCCTGCTGTTTGCTGGCTCAAATCTATTTAGTGATTAGAATTAGTATACGTGATTATAGATGAGGCTCAATCGACTGTGGTTGACATATCTCATTTTTTATTCAATTGCATCAATCCAACGACCTTTAATAGTTTAAGACATCAAATTAAAAAGTTCATTACAGTGATTGCTTATTCGCTTTTCTTGGCATGTTCAAGACGATATAGGGTCGCCTCACTTTGCTTCTCGCCTTGGTTCGCTTTTCACAATATTAAATTAGACTTATTGTGGGTGTGTGGATAATAATAGATGGCTGAATGATTGTCAACTGGCTAATATTTTAACCTAAGTACTATTTGGAATAAATAAATAAAATATCTTTATGTGAATGATATTCATTAAGGCAGCATTTGGACACTCTTAAAAAAGTTGCTTCTCGAAGTAAGATTCTCTACAATCCAATTTCCCTTAATGTCCTTCAATAGTATATTGCCTAATGCTTACCATTATCATTGTGTGAAATTGAGAAAAAGTGTATTAGAGGGATCTGCATCACTATTTTTTCAACTTATAAAGTTGGGAAATCTAATTTTAAGTTAAAAATATTATTTGGGTTGTTCTTATGTTTTGAGCTATTTCTAGAAACAGAAATGAAAGTTCCATCTTGTCTAAAAACAAAAATTTATGATTTTTTGCTTAATAAAATTGATAGAATAAAATTAATATTTTACACCGGATGAATTTTGATAGTGAAAAATAGTTAAGTAAAATGAAAATATCATATATAATTACTAAAAAATGAATTCGACTGAGGATAAGTTCTTAGGATCTAAAGTCTATGTCATCATTGATGGGATTTTCAAAGAGAATAGTGTAAGGAATAGTATTCATTACGTACCGTATAGTATTTGTTGCATTGCACACAAATTACTCATCTTGCAATGTGTTAGAATTTGGGGGGCTATCTTCCCTCCATAGTTGTTCAATACGGTAATGTGTGTGGATGCGTGCTTAAGTTTTCTTAAATAATAACTTAAGTTTTGAGAAATTAGCAGGCCAAGTCTTTTAGCGTCCTCTATATTAACGAGAAGGCATTTTGATTCATACTTTTTGGTTTTGTTAATGTATAATTTCCGTCGTGAGATGAGGTTGGAGTGCATGGATGGGGTTAGTTATCTTTCACAAATGTGGTTCCATGGGAAAAGAAAAAGATCCAATTTCAGGTCTTCTCGTTAACTAGGGGTTGAGCACGAGTGGGCTAAATTTGTGAATTGATAATGGGGATGCCACTGCTCACTTCCATTCTGGAAAATCTAATGCCATGATTGACAAGGGTATTGTTTGCTATGGTGTAGATGGGTATGGAGTGCATTATGCATAACCTCAAAGAAGTTTTTGTGAAAGATGAATCCATTGTTAGACCCAACCAAAAAGAAGGGTAAGAATAAGGGGGATGTGAGGAACTAAGAAGCTTGTTGTATGGGATTACATATGATGGCGTAAATTCTAGAAAGGTTGGTGAGTGTCTTTTGGTTTGCTATGAAGAGATGTTCAATAAAAGGAAGTCTGTTTACAGTTGGTCTAGATATTATTTTTGCAAGAATCTAATGTGGAGTTTGTAGATAGAAAAATTATAAAGAGTATGTGTGGTTCTAGGTTTATAACTTGGGTTATTCTCTCTTCAGTGGGAAGGGCGGGTGCTAATTGCTAAGTCATTTAGAGGGATGGTCTTGAATGGTGGTTAACTGGGGTATGAGCCTGTAAACCTAGGCTAAGAATGTTATTGTGGCAAGAATTAACAGGGGTATAGTGTGTGTAGTCTACAATACTGTATGGGAGGATTTTAATATGATTAGGTTACGTTGGAAAAAATTGGATGGGCGAAGAAGAATCATAAGTATGATTGATTTTGACTCTTTTACAAGGGAAACCAAGTGTAAGGGCCCTTTATTGACAAATGGTCTTTTTATGTGGTGTAATTTTAGGCGTGATTTAGTTTGCAAAATGTTGGATATGTTTCTATTTTTTGTAGGATGGGACAATGTTATTGGAGGCGTTAAGGTCTCCTAATTATTGCAAAAGTTTTGTCAATAATGGCAAGGGTAGTGTTATGAAACCCCAATCTAGCCTGGCAAGTTAACCCAACAATCTGGTGAAGAGGCGCCTAGACTAGGCTGACTTTATGTTTGGGTCTTTTGTATAAAACCCGTTGCTCAAGGGGTTTTGTCACCACCCATATGAACCGGACGGTTCTGTTAAACCTGAAGTAGTGAATAATCTTGTATGAAATAAAACATTTTGACAAACTTCTAAGCCCAATTTTTTTTTTGAAGATCCAACCAGCACTTCTCACAATCTCCACTTTCACTTCACAAATCTCACTTCATTTATCACGCTACAAGCCGTCGTACAACCATCGAGCTAGTTTATCTCATCTCATCTCTCTCTCTCTCTCTCTCACTGCAAGCCAACCTTTAGATGTATTAAACTTCCTTAGAAGGCATGAATCCCACAAAACCATCAGTTTGTTTTCTGAAATCGCAACATCAAGAAAACTAATTAACCCCAAAAAAGTGGGGTTACGATTCTTATTAGGTAGCATCTTGAGATATTACTCATCTCTCTTTTTTGTTTTCTTTTTGCCCAATGTCTTGATAACTGATTGCTACTCTTCTTACCAGCACAATGTAGTTACAATTTTATAATAACCTAGAACTTGTTTGAATAGATGTTCGACTGTGAATTTTGAATTTGTTTTTTAGTATCTATATTTTGTTCTTTTTGTGGTAGTTTTTATGTTTGTTTTGTATAGGATTGGATTTTTTTTGGGGCTTAATTGGGTTGGATTCTAATCTGTGTTGGTTTTATTTCTGTTTTATTACTTTAATGTTATTAATTACTAAGTTTTGCAGTAGCTGAATTCTGTTGTGGTTGTGATTGTTGGGGATTTTTTGAGTGGTTTTTAGCATAATTATCAGTAATTATATTTATTTTTCATTTCTATTGTATGACCGATCAACTCGACGGTTGAACTTGTGGTGCATTAATCTAGTTCCTTTGTTGGGTTGATGTTCGGGTTAGATTTAATAACTATGGTGAAGAGAGAGTTTAAGGGATACTACATCAGGATTTCAAGGGGCCTTTGTTAAGGGGGGATAAATTGTGAATGTGGCTTTTGTGGTAAATGAGGTGGATGAAAATTATAGATCTAGAGGGGTGGAGAGCATTGTTTTGAAAAATTATTACGGAAAGCTTTAGGACTATATGTAGGTTTCTTAAACAAATCAAGTAGCTCTGGCTTGACTTGTTTTTGACTCGCTCAAGCTCGCTTGTTTTATAAAACGAGCCAAATTTGATTAATTTTTTAGGCTCGTTTTGTATCTGAGCCAAGCTGGAGTTGAGTTGAGTTATTTGCAAGCCTACTCGTCTAATGTTGTTTACATAGTTTTTTACATTTGTAACATTGATACAAAACAAAATTAGTTAAGACATTTAAGGGTATTTTTGTAAAAGTACTAAAATATAGTCAAAAAACTGTTCCCGCTTGTTTGCCACTTTTTTCTCTATGATGAACACCACCAAATGGCCAACATGATGTTGACTACTCTCTCTCTCCCACGTGATTCCTAACTACACATTCTCATACTCTCTCTCATAAAGTTGAATTCCTTGAGGCCGAAACATCCCAACATTTTGAATCCAACACTCCAATGTCCTCTCTGTCCATCTTTGTCTCTCAATGTCCTCTCTGTCCATCTTTGTCTCTCTATCTCTCCAACACTCCGTCCTCTTTCTCTCTTTGTTCACAAATTTATTGTCTTCTTCATCTGGTTTGCTTCCATCATGGGACTCTTCCACATCAACTCTATAGAGAACTACCACAATCATCACCTTTGGGGCGTGTATTTTGATTTGGATTTGTGTAAATTTTATGTGAAATTTATGGGTTTTACATTGGGATTTGTGATTTGAGACTTATGGATTTGAGATTTTAGATTCATAGAGTTTAAATTTGAGATGTAGACTCAGAACTCGATTTGGGCTCAAGCTTGTGCTGAGCTGAGCTTGACCAAAATTCTAGGCTCGATATCCAAGCTCAAGCCAATCTTGAGTAGGCCCTAAAAAAATCAAGCCGAGCCTGAGCATATTGAAACTCAGAAGGCTCAGCTCAATTAACATTCCTTACCATCGGGATTAGAAAATCTTGGACTTTGTTTTGGAGGTGGAGGGTTTTGTAGATAAATGGAGGAAATGGATTACTGATTGTTTGTAACCAATGAACTTTTATGTTATTCTAAATGACAATCTAAATGGTACGTTTAGGCCATCTAGGGGCTTAAACAAAGGGGATCATTTATCATTTTTTGTTTACATTGGTGGTGGATGGGTTGCGTAGGTTTTAATAGATAGGGTGGAGAGCATGGTTCAAAGTCGCGGTATCGGTCATCGACTCGGAGGGTGCTGATACACATCGGTCGCGGTGTCGCGGCGCGGTATCGGCCGATACGCTCAAAACGCTAGATAGAAGCTCCAAAAAAATTTGAAAAAATTATAGAAAATTCTAAAAATATAAACATCTTCATTCATGCATCATATGTCCACAATACATGCAAAAACATATTAAACATAATTAAAATGACACATAAAATCGTTATCGAAAATAATTATCATTATTTATGTTCAACATAAGGATTTAGGAACATATTGAGCCATAATTATTGCCACATTGAATGACGATGAGGCTCAAAATCGTCGTTATTGTTTCTAGGATAATACAAATTAGGATATTGTCCAGCATAAGGATAAGGGTACAAGTGTGAATACGAGTCTGATTGGGTTGGTTGAGTTGATTGACTAGATGACTCATAATCAGAGTAGTGTTGTGGAGGTTGTACTGGCCGGTTCTCATGCTGATAGTACCCAAAACCACGATATTCACGATCACTACCCGCAGAAGACTGATCATATCCATAAAAGTTGACACTATCTGATGTCGTGTTAGAAGATCCATCATGATGTCTCCTTGGAACACGATCATAGTAGCCACCAGTACTAGTACTAGTAGATCTCTCAAGATGTGTAGGGCGATGGCCATAATGCCCTGCAATATTAGTACTAGTAGACCTCGGAAGCTGCGAAGGGATACCATATCCATATGATCCATGTGTATAGCTAGATTCGATACCATGATGTCCGTAAGGCAAGTGTCCTTCATATGATGCCAATCCCAAACTCTGCATATGATCATCAATATCTTGCCGACTAAGTGAATGATGGTGGCGTCGATTTGAATAATCATCACCAATGGAAGAGTTTAAATTCCTCCGTTGATTCATTGCCCCTGGTCGATATCCATGGTCCGTATCCTGTGTGGCATAATAATTGTCTTGCCCTTGTGCCCATGACATATTGCCAGCTAACTGAGTATCACCATCATCTCCAGTAGTCCCTCGGCCACCACTCTTGTTGCCCTCGTCATTATCTCCACCATGATTACTAGCATCATCATCATCATCATCAGTACTACCACCACCTCCACCACCATAAGTATTAGCAACAATATCATCATCATCATCATCAGAAGAATCAGTAGAACTGACAAAAATTTTCATAGTCTTTTTACCCTTATTTGTTAGCCTAGTATCTTTTCCAGATCTTCTGGTAGTAGCATAGTTGCTAGATGTTGGAGCCGTATTAGTGTCACCTTCATCTACTGCATCTCGTGCACTTTCACCTTTTTCAATGTTACGAATACCTTCATCCAGCCAACCTAAGCTATCAGGTGGTAAAATTGGTTCCTCCCCCTCTCTTATCCACTCATCTAATATGTCCTCATCATTAAAAATGCAGTTCAGATCAATTGGATTATAAAAATCATCATTTTCACACTGATACGTCAAATTTTTAACTCGCAACCGCATATTGTAGTGCACAAAAACTAGCTTATGTAGCTTTTTCATTGCCAATCGGTTGCGAAGTTTTGTATGAATCAGCGACCATGTACTCCAATTTCTTTCACACCCTGATGATGAGCATGTTTGACTTAAAACTTTCACCGCAATTTTTTGTAGATGAGGAGCTTCTTCACCATAATTGATCCACCATTCAGCTACAAAAAAAATGTACAATATTAGTATTTGTCCATAAGAGTAACAAAGGATACTTTAATAAATATATATAGTTTAAATAATAAACCTGGAAGAGAGGCATGTACAGCTTTCCTAGTGAGTGCATTCCCAAACTCGCCATGCTTGTCAGTATATAATTTAATCTGCAATTTATTGTGTAATGTATTACGTAAGCGACCAATATACTTTTACATATTATAATAAAAATTATAAAAAATTGTCATACCTCATTCATTACCCTTGCTTGTTTATTCAAATCTGGTTCCAATCTTTTAATAACCTCTTTTAAACCAGATCTTATCTCAGGATGGTCGGAAAACTCATTAGAATACTGAAAAACTGGATTTAAGAAATAAGCTGCAATTTTTAAGACAATTTAATGTAAGTTAGTAGAAAACTATAATATTTTACAAACTAATACCTTCTTCAAGGTCTTTTTAAATATTTTTACCTGCTGCATGCAAGTGTCTGTGCAATTGGGTCTCCCATCTTTTGTCAATCACGGCCCAATATTTTCTCCAATTTTTGACTGAATATTGTATGGCTTGTTTAGCCCTGTCCATTGCCTCATAGATAATTGATAAAGTCGGTTTTTTGTCTTGATCAACTATCTTTAAGACCTTAACAAGAGGCTCCATGACGGATTGAACTTCTCTAGCCTTCTTCCAAAATTGGTCAGTCAAAATAAGGTTTGAGACTATATCTCTTGTTTTTTTCCTCTTCTTGTCTTTGTTGAACTCACGCCATTCATCGGTAGTGCACATTCTTTTCAAGTCCGATTCATAACGAATAAGACTTTCAATAGCAATGAATTCAGTGGCAAATCGTGTTATACCTGGCCTCAACAAATCTCTATCTCTGGTATGTTGCTTCATTAAGTTGACCACTTTGAGACTGTTGTAGATAAAGGAGGTGATCGTCTTAGCATCATCTATGGTCTCCTTGATTGCTTTCATATGACCAATATCTTCTAGCATCAAATCGATACAATGAGCTGCACAAGGAGACCAAAATAGATGTTTCCTTTTATCCATCAACATCTTACCAGCTGCTTTAAAGCTTGCCTCATTGTCGGTTACTATATGTACTACATTTTCTTCTCCAACTTCATCAACAACTTTATCCATAAGAGAGAAAATATAGTCAGCAGTTTTTGAAATATTTGTGGTATCAACTGAAGTATGGTAAATCATACTACGATCACAATAAATCATGAAATTGATAATGGGTTTCTTTGTTCTAGAACTCCACCCATCAGACATGATTGTGCAACCATACTGAGGCCATTTTACCTTCATCGAGGATATATACACGTCAAGCTCTTGAACCTCTTCCTCCAGATAAGAACTACCAATTTGATATCCTGTGGGGCCCTTTATTCCTGGGCCTGCATCCGCAATAGTGTCAATCATTGACTGATAGTAAGGCCCACTATCAGCTGCATTGAACGGTATTGCATTGAAGAGGAAGAACTTCGAAATAGCTTTTCCCACTTTTTTTAGGTTCTCACCTGAGAACATGCCTTTTACTGACTTTTGTTTAGACGGAAACATGTACGGATCAATGCCACTTACAGGCACACTTGCACCTTCTTTTACGCTATAGCTACGTGGTGGTCCGCGCTTTGTTCCTGAGCCAGATGGTTGTGATAATCCAGCACCAAAAAAATGACGCTTAGAAGAACGACCGCTAGCATTTGATACAGAGTGCCTACGATCCTCTTCCTCCATCCAAGCCATTTGACGACTTTCCTTCATTGCATACTTTACCTGTCTTCTTTCAAAATCATCCTCGTCATTTTTATTGTCACCATCATCATCATCATCATCCAGGTTGTAAAAATCTCCCTCTTTTAATGATTGTATAATTCGCTCTTTTTTCTTTTTTATCAAAGCCCTTTCTTTACTACAATCACTGAGATGTTGTCTTAATAATTGTGACACTTCTTTTGGTGCACGTGGACATCCTTCCACCTGGCCGGAGACATGTGCAATATGTTGCTTCATTCGAGTAATGCCACCATGAATTATTTTTTCACAATACTTGCACTTTGTAACTCGTCGATCACCACCAATAGGTGATGCGTGTTCCCAACCAATGTCCTGTTGTTTAGGAGGCATTCTACAATGTCACAAAAAATAATATTTAGTATTATAAAACCAATACTTGTAAAAAAATAGAACTTATATTCACTTATTTAGTATTATAAAATATTAATGTATCTAATTATTACATTAAAA
>CM042193.1:12601500-12617733 GCA_023539305.1 Ilex asprella
ATATATATATATATTAATCCCTAAAAATTAAAATTCAAAAATCTAGTGACTTTCTTATATATGATATATTGACATTTATGACTTTCTTGTTGTGTTTAATTGTAATTGTTTATATATTATCGAATTTATTGTGTTTCCTATATTATTATTGGTTTAGCGTGTTAGGTTATTGGTGCATGTTATTTAATTAAATTGTTAAAATTATCTAAAAAATTAATAACTAAAAAATATGTGTTCACCCAATTTTCTACTCGACTTCCTATCCGATTATTTTGGACGGAATTCGGGTAAGAAAGACAAAAAAAAAAATTCTTCTTTAAAATATCGGATAATAAGATGTAATACCATAATATTTACCCGTAAGATAATTTTTTTTTTTGAACAAAACCCGTGAGATAAATTGAACACTCCAAATAAGTTGCAACTTCCAGACGAATGTGACTTGCAGAATAATATTGTTGCATGGTACTCTCTCTCATTTAAGACTTAGGGGACCGACTGAAACATGTTAAATCAATCCGTATGGTTTCTTGCGCATTAAATGAAAATTTTGACCTTGTTAAATCAATCCGTAATGTTGTATCCCACTATTACAACATTACCATATTGTCATTCCATTCTATATCATCATGACCATTAATAAGATATGCATAGGGACAAGGACAGGCAAAGACTTTGCCGTCCACGCCGATCAGTTGAATAGATTGTGAAAATATCATGTTGGGCCCATAGCAATTACTATGTTAAATCCTCTTAACAAGTTTAACTGGGGCATGAACCATTGTGTTCTCTGTGTGTGTCGGTGTGTGTGTGTGAGTGAGTGAGTGAGAGATAGAGAGAATGTGTGTGCGCGCGCTCTTTAAGTTCAATCCAATGTTGCTGCTGACAGAATTAAAAAAAAAAACAAGGGTTGCTAAAAGCCTTCAATCTGTCAGCATTTCAATGAAAACTTGCTGGCCATAGATCTGCAGCATCTCAAGGTTCAATCCTATCTTGTTGAAAATAACTTCATTTTGTCATGTATCGAGTTGAGTTGGTAGTTTATGCACATTTAAATTAGAAAATGGTCATCTTTAAACTGCAAGCCGTCCTCCACTTACTTTTTTTTTTCCTATCCTTTTCCAATACTTCTTTCACTTTGATTTTTTAGGAAATATTATATTTTCATTCCTCAACTATGAGCCAGATGCAAATTAGTCCCTTCAACTACTGAATTTCTTACACTACCCATCAATTACGTAAATTAGTTTCGCATCACTCCACAAAAAATGTCCATTAGTAGTGTGATAAAATGTATATTTTTAATGTTTGCAATAGGGAATGTTAAATTAATTTCAATACTTGGATGTGTCATGTCAAAAACATAATAGACGAGGAAGCAATATGAACCTAATAACAATAATTGAAAATATAATGTGACAAGTGTAACAAATGAGGAGATAAGAGCAATGTATTGAGACCTAATGCATTGTGACCATTAGATTACCAATTAGTTTCAATGGTAAATTTAGTCCACTGTCAATCAAAAAACTACAATTTATTTAGTCTCCAAGTTAGGTTATATGTTATGTAAAAGTAGTATTTTTAAACAAACAATGTGAGACAAGGGATAAAATTGAAGGAGCCAAAGGATTAATTGTCATTACTCAACTACAAATTCTTTACACTCATGGTTAGTGATGATGATTATAAATGTTTACCTAGCTCCATGTTGTGGTGAACTAGATCCACCCTCTAGGGTACATGTGAAGGCAAGTCGGGGACCGGAAGGGCTCCGGAGGTTGACCTTTCGATGACTAAGTCAGAAAAGGGGAATTGAAGAATGAGGAAAAACTTGTATTGTCGTTAGATTCACCTACTTCCATAATCTCCATGGACTCCCCTCTTATAGGTCATTTGGTTAGGCCGTTAGCAGGCCTTACTCTACATATTTGAATTGAATCAGTTGTGCTGCTAAGTGGAAGTGATAGTTGAGTTGAACTAATTAAAGCCCTTATTAGCTAAGACTCTGCCAAACTCTGGGGATGGCGGGCTAGCTAGCTAGAGCTAGTCCAAGCTATCGAGCTTAGCATTTTGAGCATGTGCTTTTATCCCTATTATCAGTTGCCCCCAATTTAACTCAATGTGATTTGCACGTGATCTGCATTTAATGCCCTTGTTTGTTAGTGCCTAGGGAAGCGGCGTCGTGGCTCATACGGATGTAACCGCCAAAGAATCATTGCATATTTAAACTCATTTTACTTTCAAAGTCTAGCACGCTTCAAGAACTCATTCAAGAGCCCGAGTAGGCCTCCTTTCCTTGACCTTGATCTTCTTGTTTTGTTTGAACTCTTCTAGTTGGAGTATTTAGGTTGGAACCACACGTTTCAATTCCACTTCTATCGCTTTTATTTTCTTAAGTGGAAAGGTTATGACCTTGATCACTTGGACATCTTCATTGATCAACTCTCTCAAACTCGATTCGAATTTGTCTTTGATTCGTGATTGTCTCTTCTTGTCTTCCTTTTCCTAATTTGTATATCTATCACCGTTGTGTCACTGCTATGAGCGATTTAGAGTGAACCTTTTCTGAGAACACTATATCGCTGGCTTCTTCATCTATTACTGTTGTGGGGGCAAATCAATTCCAGAGTTCCCTTGACGAAAAAAGTCTTAGATGACATTAGGGAGCTCTATTAGATTCCCACTATGTTCACCTTCATCTTCCTTCCTTAGAAGAAATTAGAGACTCCTTTGGGCCCAATGAAGTTTGTTTTTACGAGTCAATTTTTGAGAGTGGTCTTCGATTCCCTATGCCTCAACTTATTAGGGTAGCCCTATTTAAAACTTGCCCTTTCTCAGTTAACTTCAAACAGCTAGGGGTTTCTAGTTGGCATCAGTGTTTTCTGGCAAGAACCAGTGGCGTGGGTGCTCATCCTACCATAGCAGAACTCCTCCACTACTACAAGCTTATGCCTTGCTCTAGGCAAAACAAAGAGTGGTTCTACCTTTTCAAAAGAGAGAAAAACAAGCTTCTCACCGACTATTCCTCCAATGTGAAGGAATGGAAGGATAAATTCTTCTTTGTGTCTATGCCTGGCTAGGAGTTCAGCCCATATGAGACACTCACTAGAAGGCCTCTTTTGGTCCCCTGCTGTGGGGATCTCCTCCCCC
The DNA here is from genome assembly GCA_023539305.1 of Ilex asprella. Lineage (NCBI taxonomy): Eukaryota > Viridiplantae > Streptophyta > Magnoliopsida > Aquifoliales > Aquifoliaceae > Ilex > Ilex asprella. The sequence goes on from CM042193.1 coordinate 12,604,654, forward strand.
CATTCTTGGTGAGTTACTATTTTCTTTTATTTGCATCTTTTCTTTGTGGATTTGCACTAATATGTTTGGTCGGTGTAGAAAAATCTAGCCCTTTTCCTATTAAACTCAAAATTTGAGTTTAGAGAGATTTGGCTTATCATACCAAAAGCTTGCCCGAATTGGTGATCGATCAAGCCTTGTTCAAGTGCCAATTGGATCCTACCCCCAAAGCTGTTGTTGTGCCCTTTACACTTAGTCCTTCTCCACCAACTAGTAAGCTTCCACTTTGTTTTTTCTTTTTCCTTCTGTGGTTTGAGCTTTGACTTCTATTTTCCTGTAGTTATGGCTCCCAAAGTTGTTGACAAAAAACTTCTAAAGGAGATTAAAGCAACTAGAGACCCAGCAAGTGGGTCTCCTCATCATAAAAAGCCAAGGCTAACTTCCCTTAAAATGAAGACACCAGTTGATTAACCATCAAAAGTGCTATTTTATTATATTTAATGATTGATTAATTACATATTATTTGTGATTAAATGAGTTAAATTCCTTGATTTTCTAGTTTGATACTTTTTCTAGTTGTTTGATTTATTTTGCAGGTAAATTGATTGATTTAAAGTAATAATGGATAATGCAAGTGAAACAATCACTAGAAGAAGAATCATTATCGATAAGGATTGAAGAGTCAAGATTGAGATAGGAAGACTTGAAGATAAATCAGCAATTCAATCCTTATAAGAGTCCAAGTTTGAAGAAAACCCATTTAAAGTTGGATTTGGAAAGTATCCTAGAAGATAAGGATTTGACTCGTCTTCAGTATTTTGGTCATAACTTTTGACTCAGATATCCGATTGACCTGATTTTTACGGGGTTGGAAATAAAACTCCAAGAGCTATAAAAGTGTATTTCACGAAAATTTTGTGATTCAACCTTTAAATATGCGAAATTCCAGCTCGAAGTCTGGATAAATTTTGTACCCGCGAGACAAAAATTTAATGCACGGAATTTGACCTTACAAGACTTCTGTTCGCTAAAGGAATTCCTTCCAAGCCAACCCTAAATCTCCTACCTATACCTAAAATTTATTTGATTATAAATAGGGGTTCTCATCTTAGGATTATAAAATTCTTTTTTTCATCTTTTTATTTTGATTCATCATGTCTGGCTAGAGGGCTAAGCTAGGGCTAACGAAAACCTCTCAACGGAGTAAGGTATTTTTATTGACTTTGTTCATAATGATTTGTGATATTTGTTAATTTAACTTCTGATCTTTTAGCAAAATTTTTATTTTGTAAAAATTCTTGAGTTGTTGTGCCATGTACATCGATTGCTTAAATTTTTCTGCGAATAAATCACTGGGTATTCCATGCTTGAAGTATTAGCATTATTTCATAAAATAACATGATTGATTGATTATTAAGGTTCCTGAATAATCTTTTGATTATAACTTTTGGCCTTATTACTTAATTTGTTACCTGAATTAACTGGCATCTAATTCTTGTTTCAAGTTAAGCTTTGAATCCTTAATTATCACTGTATGAAGTTGAGAAGGAGTACCTAATGCTCTAGTATTTTTATTATTGTTTTATTTACCAAAATCAATCTTTTCCATCCAACAACTCTTCAAACAAACTATTTTCCTTTTAAAGTATTTTTTAGTATTCGTGTGATTGTTTTCTTGTTACAATTCCTCGTGGGATCGATCTCGGACTTCCGAGAATATATTACTCTGCTCAACCTGCGTTTGAGTTACAATATTAAAGTTGAAGCACCAGTCTCCAGCCCTCCAACGCCTACTGCTATTTTTCAAAGCTAAAAAATGCCATCAAGTACTCCTTCGGTGTTTCCCTCTATTTCTCCAAGCTCTAATGGTGCTAGAGATGAAGGATTGAACCTCGTCAACATCTAAAATGAGGAGTATGCTATTTCCAAGGTTCTTTTGTTGCTCGTTGACTCACCTCGTATTCCTCCGAAAGATAAAGGGAAAGGGGAAACTCTCTGAAATCGAATTTGCTGGTGGAGAAGAGAAACAACATTTATGGTCTTTTGCCTTTCTGGAGAAAAACTCATTCTCTTTTGTTTAATGGGTCAACATCTAGGATCTATTCTCAGTTTATGGACATTTATTTTGGGATATATCACTTGCTTGTCTTCTTACTTTGAAGCAAAGGCGTTCAAGCTTCCTCTCAAGAAGGCTATGAGCTTTTCCTTGATCTTGGCCACTAAGCTAGAGCCAATGAAGACCACGTGCCCAAGATCCTCATCGACTTGTACTAGCTACAGCTCTTCTGAGGGTGAGGGCCTCGTGTCCACTTCGTCTCTCATATCGAGGTCATGGACTTGAACAACATCTATCTCTTTTTGTTTCATCGATGTCATATAGCATTTCTTGACCATCATTTGGTCTACCCTTGCCACACCAACTCCATTATCTTTGGGGAACTTCATCACAGGTGGTAGGCGGAGGGAATAGTCTAGATGGCATTTAGAGAAGATCTTCACATAATAAAATTATAGGCTGAAAGGGCCTCAACAACAAGAAACTTAACAATAGTTGTAGCTTGGTAGGGAGGTTCTCCAATTGTCAAGATGAGTTGGGTAGAGCCAAATGGGTCTACCTTCTCTTCGCAGAATCCAAAAAGATGCGTTTAGTTGGATGGAGATGTTCTCTACCAATGCCAAGCTGATCGTACGCTTTTGAAAAGATTATATTTGCAGAGTTGTTGTCAATTAGGACTCGATAAATATTTTTGTTGGCAATGATGGCTTTTATCACCAGAGGGTCATTGTAGAGTAGTTGGCATCCATCTAGGTCGGTGTTTGAAAAGATTATCATCATATCGAGGTGTGGAGGCTTTTGTACAACTTGTATCCCTAAGAGATCTTCAGATTGGATTTTTTTTTGCGTATATGCCTTCCTGGCAGAACTAGACTCCCCTTCTCCAGCAAATCCTCTTGAAATCACCCTGACCTCATTTATGGCTTGTTGGTGATGTTGCCTTGCCTGGCTCTTGGCAGTTTTAGCTCGTTCTTTGCCTTCTTGAGTCATAAATCGCCTCAAGTGTCCCCTTTGAATGAGGAACTCAATTTTTTTCTTCAGTTGGATGCATTCGTCTATGTCGTGGCCATGATCCATGTGGAAGTTTCAATACTTGGTTAGGTCCCTCTTACAAGGTTCCAACCTTACCTTTGTTATCCATTGGATGAATTTTTCATGTTGAACCTGGTGCAAGACCTGAGCCATCAAGATGTTTAGTGGCGTATATCTTTTTGGCGCGAACTTCGATTGAAACTCTAGTTTGGGAGGTCCCAACCAATCTCGAACGTTCCCTTTTCTCTTGGGAGATCGATATCAATTTTCCCTAGGACTTGTCTCCTTTCTTTTTTTCCCTCCATGATGCTCTGACATAGTTGGAGAGCTATATCTAGCTCGGAGGACTTCTTTCCCATTTATATATTTTTCTACTTTGGCCAGCACCTCAGCCATGTTGGCATGCGGGTTTTTAGAGATTGAAATGAGAAAAGAAATTCGAAGGCTAAAAGCCCAACAATTAATGATGTTAGGGCTAACTTATCATCTAGGTCATTTATATGGAGGGATTCTTTGTTGAATCATTGCACTTACTTCATTAGCGATTTGTATGGTCTTTGTTTGATGTTGAGAAGATAGGAGCTCAGTTTGATGTGGGTTCTGACACCGATGAAATGAGAAACAAATTGCATAGACAACTCTTTGAAATAGGAGATTGAAAATGGTAGCAATTTATTGTACTAGGTCAGTGTTGTGCCTTCCAGCGTGATTGTGAAGGCCCTAAACCGAATAGGATCCTAATACCAATGAAGCTCCATTTGGTTCTTTTAAGTGTTAAGGTGGTGAAATGTATATCTATTCCATCAAACGTCTCAATCTGTGGCATCTTGAATTTAGTTGGGATAAGGAAATGATGGATCTCTGGAGTGAATGGAAACTTTGTTTGCTGGACTAGGGCCTCAATGGAAATAGGACCTCGATTCTTCACAACGTTTCTCACATTGCCCAACTCATTTTAGACTTGCCTGATGCGGTCTTCCAAATGTTGATTTAGAGGGTTTTGAAGAAGAGGTGGTGGAGGGTTGTGCCTTCTCTCTCCCCTAGCGTTACTATGTGCCTCGCCCTCATGCTCTATATGAGCTTGACGGTGAACATTTTCGTCAAAAGTGGCTTCGATAGTCCTACTCATTGAGGAGGATTTGGAGGTTGTTGAGTAGTGAGAAAGGTGATGATTTCCTGATTTTTCCTGAGAAGGCGAAGCGTGGTATCCTGATAGAATCAAGTTATTTCACCAAAGGCGAATTCACCAGAGGAGCTAGTGGTGGAGAATTTCATTGTTGGTTTTCTGGGTTTTGACTCATACTTCTCGTTTAAACCATTAATCAAACTGAGATTATGTTGTTTCAAAGAAGAGTGATGATAATCATTCCCACAAACGGTGCCAACCTGATGGTGCAAAAAACTAAGAAGTGCAAGATGAAAGTGTTTAAGAGCTCCTCTGGTTGCAAGTGAGTTAGGTGTGTGCGTGTGTGTAGCAATAGAAATACAGAACATGAGAGAAATAAGTGGTTACCAAGCTGAAAAATTAGGATAGTCCACTCTAACAGAGTCTCTTGCTCCTTTAGTTTGTATTGCTTGAAGAAGAAGAAGACAGTTACAGCTTTATGGGAATACAATTGCTCAATCCCTTTTTGTGAGGCAAGAGTTTGCCTATATATATACTAGGGTAGTGTGGTCCTCAAGTAATGATGGAGTAACCTCCAGTTTGTTAGAATTTTGAAAAAAAATATTTGGCCATTAGAAGTTACATTTTCTAAGTATAACGTAGCATTCTAGAAACTAATGACGTGACGCTCTAGAAATGAGTTTTCCTTGTCTAGGGTGGAATTGCTTTCCTCTCCCTCCTTGAGATCATCAAATTGCTTGGGTGTCTAATGGGCTTTCCCTTTTAGTGGGTCGACCTAGCCTAGATGGGGATGAACCATTACTGATTGCTTGGACTGAGCTCAGCCTTGGGCCATTTATTCTTGATTGTCTTAGCATACCTAACCTTATGTGGAATGGGCTGTCTGCATTCAACTGATACATCATTATTTATGTCAAACTAGAAGTTGTACCAACTCTTGTAAACAGTAAGGTGTTGAAATAGTTGTAAAAAATAGTTGTAACATCACCGAAAAAGAATGTAATTTGTGAGCAAAGTTCTTTCTATAAAAACAGGGGAAAAAAAGTGTAACGTTAAATTGCCTTACAGCATCTCTTACTTTTATTCAAATCTTGACATAAATTTAAATTTTGTATTAATAAACAAAAAAACTAGCTTCAAATCTTGGATGATCAAATTTTACCGTCGCTTAAAACTTTAATTATCATATTTCACCCCCTTTTAAATTTGAGTTTGCCTTCTTTCAAATTTAGCTTCATTTTCTTTTAATTTTGAGTTTGTCCATTTGTGTGTCTTATATCAAATAATTTTTTTTATTTAAATATTAATTTAAATTTGAGTAAAAATTTCAGTTAAATCGCCTCATAACCATCAAGTTTGGTTTGATTCTATAAAGAACAGAATGAGATATTGTAAAAGAAAATAAGAACTTCAATTGTCATTTTAGTGGATAATTTGGGATTTGGGTTGACTTCAGGGCTGGCCCAACTTATAGTAGGCCACTAAGCCATTGCCTGGGCCCCCAAATTGGAAGAAAATTTTGGAGCCTCAAAATAAAATTTTATACAATGGTATGCATTCTAGATGTTGAGGTATAATTTAAATACTCAATACATTTTTATAATTGAATTAACAGAGAGTGATAACTTTAAATAAAATACATTATTTATCTAATGTATTTAGACCTCAAATCAAGTTAAAGTAGTATTATCGTAAACTTTTTAGACCCTCTTTCAAAAAAAATTAAGACCCTAGAGTTCAACTTAATTTTCTTATCTCACCCGATGTTTATATTATATGTATTATCCCTTTGCAGTCTTATTAGTAAAAAAAAATATTAAACATAAAGAGAGATGCAAGTCATACAACGGCGTTGCGGAACCGCATTGGCCTATTCAATGACGATAACTCGGCGATTCGGGATTGACTTTGACACAATTCAGACGACTCGATTGAGGCGTCCGAGAATTATAGTTTATACATATCATATAACCGTATCACCTCCAAAGGTGCCGAATCGAATACGATTCTGCGCATTCGTACCGAGAGAAACTTTGAACAATGCAGAAGAATGACCTTAGGGAGAAATATCAACTCCGAACCTCTAATTTTTTTAAATGAAATCGTGATCAAGTTATTTACCGTCTACTCGGCGGAAGCCAAAATTCTGTTATTAATTAGTTGCATGGTATTGCCTCTCCTATTTAATATTTAGGGACCGACTCAAACATATCAAAACAATCCATATGATTTCTTACTCCATCATAAATGAAAATTGACCCTATGAATAGAGCATATATGAAGGGTTCAGAATTTTAGATCATCATTTGACAACTGAACTTGGATACGTGGTAGTTTGTATTTGTTGAAAAGAATTATTTGGAGCGATTTTACTATAACCGAGCAGATAAATGCTAAACTGAACAAGACTATACCTTGGCCGAGCAAATTTTGGCTTCAACCGAATAGATTGAATAGAAAGATGACCAGAAAAGAAATTAATTGAAAGTGGTCTGTTTAGTAAAAAATATTCCCAAGCAGGAGGAAGTGTGTGTTGAGCAGAGTCTTAGAAAGTACGACTTCAAAGAGATACAAGAATTTGAATTAGAGGAGTCAAGCAAAGTGAGAACATGGTCTGTTCGATATAAAACATTCTCAAGTAGGGAAGTGCGTCTCAAGTAGAGTTTGATGAAGCGTGCCAAAAAAGAGTTCTTAGAAGACCAGAAATTGAATAAAGTTTGAATCTATTTTCTGAAGATTAAGCCTTATTTGAATAAGAGCAGATAATTAGGCTATCTCTAGAAAACCGAACTGGTTGATGGGATGAAGCTTAAGAGATCGAATGATAAAACCAATCATGCAGGTAACTAGGTCATCTCAAAAAATCAAAGGTAGTGTTAACCAGCCAATAAAAAAAATCTCCTAAATCTTAGGTGTACATTAAAAACACGTGGCCTACAAAATTGCCGGGTAAGAAAGAGTCTAAAAAGATTTCTACATAAAGTAAGGATAATTTGGCTAAAAAATAAGTACCACCTTGTACGGTCAATGAGAAAAATCTTTGAAGATAGTAAAGATCACTATAAAATACTAAGTAAAACTTAAATTTAAGGTAGACACTTCTTTCCCTACAAATTTGTTTACTTATTTTTGGAATTCTTACTGACTTTAGTATCAAAGTACATATGACCAATCAACCCTGCCATAAAAAAATGCAGTTTGTTCATTTTTCCTCAAAAATTGAGCACACGTAATTCATGTCCCATTCCATACCATGTGCAATATATATACAAATTGAACGTTACTGTTACAACATTAAGATACGGTCATTTCATTCTCTATCACGTGAACGTTAAAAGCTATGCATAGACATAAGGATCAACAATTGAGGTAATGACGAAGTAACAATTATAAGTGAAAGTGCAATAGGAGAAATGTAATAGTTGAGGGAAAATAAAAAAAATTAATAATTATTATTAGAGGTACAATATGAAAAATATAATAATTTCAGAAATAATGTGTACAACGTAAACATTAAACTCGTTGTCACAAGGTATATTGAATATACGTGTAATTGCCCTAAACCTTATTCATTGGGTCACTCATTGAAGTTTGTGTGAAACTCAAACTTGAAATCTCGAAATATTAACAATTGAAATTCCATCATTCGGTTTATTGCGGTGGATTCTAAATTTGAATTTTATAAGAAACAAGTCCTAAAAACGTTGATCTCCTGAAAATACATGTAATGTCATTTTTTAAAACAACGCATATTTGTGGTCCGCTCATAAACAAATTAGCCATCTTATTTACCTAAATAAAATATTGAAAAAATCATCGTGTAATTGTCACCGACACATAGGGGTAGCTTGACAGGTGTGACGTAACTGTCGGATAGTCAATTACCATTATGATCTATGCATTGACATTGTACTATGAGAGAATTTCATTGAGGTGATTTACATTCAAATTGATTTAAAGGCAGAAAAGAATGTCCGGTGTTCAATAGCCAACAAAGTCAGGCCAAGAATAAATGTTACCAGTGACTCTTTATTGAACCTATCTACCCTCCCCCTTTCCCAGTTCCACTCCCCGGGTCGGGGAGAGAGAGAGAGAGAGGAGGAGGAGGAGGAGGAGGAGGAGGGGTTTAAGATGTTGGCAGGGGGTCCAAGTAAAAACGTTAATGAGATAACTTGAGACCCAATGGAGCAAATTTTTTATTATCATATTAAAACTTACAATCTAACCAAATTAGGTAACAATTCGAAAAAACTAAACTATATAAGTCAATTGCGTCGAGGTACGATTCATCCAAAACACTTGGATCGATTCCAACTTATTAGAATCGACCCCAAACTTTTAAATCTTATTAAGTTATTATTTTGATTTTGTTAGTTCAAAACTCATCCAAAATATTTTCTTTAAGAGGTAAATGAATGAAATTCCAGCAGCATCGAGTCACATCTGTAGCTGTCAATTGAATTAAATTAGAATAACTCTCTACTTGCAAATGTTATCAAGTCTTCCCATCCATCTTTACCTATAATGCATCAACAATAAATATCTTGTATAACTCTTAGGAGCGGTCCATTGATCAAATCGGTCCTCTTACAAACAAGAGATTTTAAGTTCAATACTTCTCATACATCTTAAGGATCAGCCATCTTTGTTCCTCACGAAATATGTTCTTAAATTCGCTCTCGAGTTATGATAGTTGACTCAAGACTTGAAGGAGTAGTCCGCATAATTTTTTTTTTTTTTGAACTCTCATCTAGCCCATTGATTATATTTCAAATTTGAAAATGGTACCAAATCCTTGGCACCTCTAACACCCCCAGGATTTGTGAGTTGGTCTCTGCAAGTCCGGATAAAGAAGGATAATTGTGTTCCATAGGTGACAGTCGGCGTAAAATTTATCAGACAAAATATGAGCATGAATTCAAAAAATATATATTTGCATAATACTTGAGGGGAATATATATTCAGCTGCTGTATAGCTACAGGCAACCATGGCTGGCTTGCCTTTTGCAGCTCCATAAAATTAAGTTATTCCCCAAATAGATACAATATGCACTAGTACAACAGAATCGAAATTTCCTTTGTGTTCCAGATTAATTATAAGTAGTTGATGACATCCACTGGTGGTCCTGACCCCCCTTCAACTGATCCAGCATTCCTTCCTTAACAGAAGATTCGAAATAACCTGGATCAGGTGTTCTTGGATGCAGAAGGACGATGTGAAACAATCCTTCCTCTCCGTCTTCTAGTCGAAGTCGTCAATATCTCCAGAATATGGAATTTTGCACTCAAGCCATTTGTTTTCCTGATTTAAGGCATAGATTTTTGCAGAAAATTTCGTGTGTATTTAGAGTGCCCAGTCAACCTCTCCATTTCAGTCTCCATATCAATTGGTCACTTTTTTTGATTCCCAAATTTGGTCGGTATAGTGTTACCGATTTTAAAGGGCGGCCCAAAATACACCGGAGCCCCAAGCAAAAACTTTATAAAGGGTCCTATTAATGTTTAGGGTGTATCCGGTGCATGCCATTGTGACGTTTGACCTACTCTATAGAATGGGTAAATTATTTGGGGTTTTCTAAAATTTAAATTTAATCAAGTAGAGAGTAATTTTAAACTTAACAGATTTCAATGTGGATTAAAACTTTTAAAATTTAGGCCCTAAAAATTTAGATCATATTTAAAATACAAAAAATATAAAATAAACCTAGCATGCTAAAAAAAATTAGGAGAAAATGTGGGGCCTTAGGCAAGCTCATTTGAAATACCATTTTAAAGTTTTTTCTTAAGCAAAAATGTATTTTGATCAAAAAAACAAAATTATATTTTCTCATGCATAACAAAAATGACTTGTATGAATCTAAGAATATAAGTAACATACTCGTATATGTTCATATATATACTAGGTACACCACATCTCGCTTTTCCATGCTTGAGCAAAATCTTGATGAGCCAACTACCTCTCCTACTCCTACATTGCTCCATAAAACCTAGGCCAGTGTGTGTCACTTCCCATAGACATTTTTCTCTACAGTTTCATCCGGAATTCCATTACTCTTAACGGTCTAACCCCTATTTTGCCTTTGTTTGCTTGTATAATTTTATCCAATTGCACATGGAGAAATCAAAAATCTCCAAAAGTTGCATGTCAAATGACGCTGGAGAGCCAGGGCATGAATTTCACGAGTTGCTGGAAAGTCTTCCTAAGGAGAAAAACTTTGATGGCCTTTATCTCTATCGCTACAAGGGCTTTTGGTGTTCATCATATGCAATGCATGGCATAGTCCCCTTTCAAAATCACTTCCAAGCCCATGACATTGATATCCTTCTGGCTACAGTCCCAAAATCAGGCACTACTTGGTTAAAGGCTCTAGTTTTTAGTATAATAAATCGCACAAAATTCTCCCTCTTCCACAATCCCTTGCTCACCAGCAGCCCGCATGAGCTTGTTCGTTTCCTTGAGCATGATCTTTATTACAAAGATGAAAATCCTAGTCTTGAGGACCTTCCTTGTCCTAGAATATTCTCCACCCACATACCCTATAAGGCACTGCCTTATTCCATTGTGAATTCTAAATGTCGTATTGTGTATCTTTGTAGAACCCTTTGGACCAGTTCATCTCCTCTTGGCATTTCATAATCAAAAACCTTCATGAAAATACAGAAATTCCTTCACTAGATGAAGGTTTCGATTTGTTTTGCAGAGGCATACACCGTTCCAGACCCTTTTGGAATCATATGTTAGGGTACTGGAGGGCAAGCTTGGAGAGGCAACAAGAGGTGTTGTTTTTGAAATATGAAGATTTGAAGGACGATTTTACCTTCCAAGTGAAGAAAATAGCTGAGTTCTTGGGGTTCCCTTTTTCAGTCGAGGAAGAAAAAGAGAGGTTGGCTGAACAAATATCAAGTATGTGTAGCTTTGATAATCTGAAAAATCTACAAGTTAACCAAGAGGGCAATCTGTTTCCGTTGGCACAAAATAATTCCTTCTTTAGGAAGGGCAAGGTTGGTGATTGGAAGAATTATCTTTCTCCTTCCATGGCTGAACGTTTGGAGAATATCACAGAAGAGAAGTTGAGTGGCTCTGGCTTGACATTTAAGGCTTTTTACAAACCAAAAGCTTTTGAGGATGGATGTGTGGGTGGTTCCCATCTCCTAGGTGCAATATAATATCTCGTTCCTCGTTGTAATCAGTCAGCTTGAAGTTGTTCTCCATATTCTTCGATGTCTTCTGCTAATTCTAGGGAGTTTATTCACCACACCCTGCACGTCAAAAACTTATTTTTTTTAAAGGTATCGTTCCAAATGACATTTCCAGTTATGAAAGCGTCATTTAATTTGCTCATATCTTTTAGTGTACAAGATTTCCTCAGTTATGGATACAAGTTATAAATCTCTACTTATGGTAGTGCTTATTTATCAAAACCTTGTATCCTCTTAACCTTATTTATGAAAGCCTCTTAACGTCATATCCGGACAAAAGTAAACCACACAGATTGGCTTATGAGTCGAACAATAAGTGAGGCATAAACCCGCGTAATTTCAGTTTGATGTATATCAATGCTCATGATTAACGCATCATTAATTGTCTATGTATATTCTAGGTTTTTGCATAGTAATGATAAATCTAAAAGATGCATGACTCTTGTTATCGGGTTGAGGGGGTGTAATGCTGACTCATGTGCAAGTTGGATTTGCCACACAGATGTTGACAAAGTGTACCGTACAAAGGCTTCTAATTATATGTATGTTGATATTTTTAGTAATAAGCTAGCTAATCAGTTGGGAGGTTGGTGTAACAGAACTCCATTTTGGTAATTAAAAAAGAATTACAAGTGGAAGTCTCCTCATAATTGATATTCTTAGTTGGTAACTAGCAGTTGTGATATCTACCTATATATTCAAAAAATCTATAAAAATGTTATTTTAATGCTGATTTTACAAATGATTTACTTCAAAATTCCATTTGCTTGACCGTTTCTATTATCAATTATTATTTAAAAATTTGTAGGACTTCACCTCTTTGTTTTACTATAATTTACATGGATTATGTGTTCTTAGAAAATCATGAGTTTATGTAACAGTTTAAAAGACTTATCGTTAGAACATTTACTTATCATAAAAAAAAAAAAAGCATGCAATTTGTGATACCACCACTACTACTCGTCGTTTTGTCTTCGTTCCATTTTTTCCCCTTCTGTTTAGATTCGTAACCAAGTAGAAAAGAGCAAAGAAACCAGTATTATACTATTGATTATCTAGTTTTTTGCTTAGTTTCACTTCCATGATTTTGCATGGCATTTCCAATTCTACTTGTTTTGAAAATGATAAAGACGTGTATTTTTGTTTCTTTTCCGGTTAATTCAGGGTTCATTTACGGGAATTAAACTTGTAATCTTCAGATAGAAATCATCAAAATCTTTTTATAATGGTCATCTCATATAGATGAGTCGTCCAATTCAACCAAAACTCTGAGATCTAATGAAATGCACATTTGTTTACGAAAACAAGATGCACTCATCTATATGATAAAGTAGAACGAAGTTTGAATCCAAGACAAAGAGTGGTCCAGATCGTTTTTTAAAAAGACAAAGAGTTGTTCAAATCGCCCCAACATGATTGCTGAATTTTATTTTCCCGCCCACGGAGAAGTCTCTCTTCGTAAGACTCTACACTCCTATCTCATCTATACTAATAAGATAGAGACAATTTTAAACTTTCCAAATTGAAATCACCTCCACCAATTTAGAAAAGCAGAAGAATGGTTATGATTTGATTGAAGTTCAGATTTATGGTTCACATCTCATCTAAATTCATCTAATTAAAACTAATGGCTTACAATCCATCCCACCCAAAACCCCTATCCCGCCCATTATACCTACACACACAC
>CM042193.1:12638318-12661508 GCA_023539305.1 Ilex asprella
ATATTGTGTATGCATGCCTCATCATGTATTAAACAGAAATAAACTAAGATTCTGTAGGAATGAGTCAACAAATATATGGAACTTAAGGCCACCCACCTGAACAATCTGAGGATACCAATCACGAAGTTTACCAAATGCAGCATCAATCTTGCCACTCCTGATTAGCTTCATGTGCAAGGAAAATAGGTCAGTTAAATCAATTAGCACTAAAGTTGGAGGAATAAGTGGCAAAAAACTTGGAATAGGAAAGTTTTGAAATGAAAAATAAACACCAATCCTCTTTTCATAGTAGATTAGATATAATATAGCACTGAACAGTTCAATGGTCTGCAAAGCAAAAAATGACAAACAAAATGTTCAACTCGAAAAAGTAGAGATTAATTTTGTTCAAAGAAAATAATGTTCAGAGAAGTGTAATCCAAGACCATATTGCTAAATATCAGTGCATTGCACTGATAGAATAGTAAATTTCGCACGGAACCCGTTAGATTTGACATAGTTACACAAACACTCCCTCACGTTTCAAGAATGACACCGAGACTCCCATCGACATTAATAATTGATTTGCGTTAACAATTTTAACAAAAAGACTTTTCTACCCTTCGTTTGACGAGTAATAGGTAAATAAATCTGCATTTATTCCCAAACCCACACCAAGACCTATACCCAAACATGTATCCAACAAATTGAGATTGGATTACCCTATCCCCAACTTGCCAACATCTTTCTTTGTCTCCCCCAAGCTCCTTTCCCATACTGTATCCTCTTATATGCCTCCACAATCCTAGAGAGTTAATTGGGTCTGAGATACAACGACGGAGAACAAAAAACAAGATGGGCAGTGGAACCTTGGTGAAGGTAAATTCTTGGCAGTGATCAGCGATACTGGAGATGGAGGAGGAGCGGTAGGGGGTGGGATTCTTGGAGGACAAGAATTTGGGGCCAGGATGAATTCACCCACTACCCTTCGCCCTCTTATTTCTAATCTCTCCGTCTGCCTCTTTGGACTGAAGAAGCTTTGGTCAGACACCCACGGCCAATGAGGTAAACTATGTCACTAAAAAATACCGTTGCCATGTCGTTCCCCAAATCTAGTTCTTTTTGGATTTAAATTCATGTTTTCCTCATTCTAGAGTTCAGTTTTTAGTTCTCTGAGATTGTGGAAAAGATTGAGTGTTTAAAATTGGATATTTGTCCTTTCAATTTTGAGAAGTTAAGTAATCTAAACTTGTTTTAAAATTTTTGCAGTATTGCAAGAATAGTGGGTTTGCGAGTCACCCTCTTAGGCAGATTGAATTGAGGAACGTTTGTTCGTCACTATTTTTGATTTCATCAATAAGTTATTTTTATTGATAAAAGAATGTCAATTCTAATTCTAGTTTTAGTATTCAATGGTGGTCCTGAGAAAAGTGGCTTTAGTGATATCAATGATATAGGTGATGGATGGAGGTGTAGATAGAGACAGAATCAGTGGGGTGGTGGTCATTGTGAAAGAGAAAACATGTTGGGTGGTATTGGCTCTTGGTGGGTGCACGTAGGTGCTGGGTGGTGTAGGTAGGAGAAAAAGAGGGAGAATTTTTGTTAAGGTAATTACGAAGTGTTGGTGGGTGATGGCTGGTAGAGAGACGCGTTGGGGGTTGGTAATGTTGTGTACATTGGTGTTGGGTTATAGTAACTCTCTCACTCTCTCTCTCTTGCTCTTTTGCTCGCTCGTGTGTGTGGGTGGGTATGTGTGAGGACATATAGAGAGGGGAGGGGGGGATAGAGAAGTGTTGGATGTTGACGGTTGACTGGAAGAGGTGTTGGCACTTGGGAGGTTGGGGAAGGTGTTGGGGGTGGTGGTACTTTGTGTGTGTGTGTGTGTGAAAGATGGAGAAATACAAAGAGAGGAAAATGTTGTTGGGTAACGGTGATAAGTGCATGTGGAAGAAGATATTAAGTAATAAGTATATAATTCATGGATAAATGATAAACCTAATTCTACATTTCTGTCATTAATTATTGAATTTAGATGGGTTATTGTGTAATCAAGTACCAAAGTCATAATTCTCGAATAAATTGTATAATTAATGTTGAAACTGTCACTAATAGTAAAATTATAATTCATTCTCAAAGAGAAGAATTTGGGTAATTAGGAAATCAATAAAAAAATTATTAGAAAAAACGGTATAATTAGCTAATTAATTTCTAAAAACTATGATTTTTGTGATGATTTATTATGAAAAATACTTAATAATCTATTTATTCATTTTACGTGCAGAAATATTACTTATGCTATAGAGAGGCATTCTGGAAAATATCTCCATTTATAAAAAACTATCAAATGCCAAGGGCCCCCTGTCATTTCTCACATATGATGCGGTGTTAGTGTAGTTATGTCAAATTTCAAAGGTTTCCTATGAAATATACCCCTAAAATATACAAGCATAAATAGTTATTGATGTTTTATACAACTTCAACATGCCCCCTTTTAGCCTTTGCTCCAAATAAACCATTTGAGCCACTATGTTTGGGATAAGTTCCCATATTATAGAATATTTTGTCCCAATATTCTGAACCAGTAAGAGGTGTCCAAAAAAGAACTTTTGATAATTGCAATCAACAACCATTCACTTACATTCTTGTAGCAATTGTAACATCCTCTGTACAAGAACTTTCTTTGTGCCAATCCAGAACCTATTATATCTATCCAGAGTAAGGCAGTTCTTATTATCACAATCTACACGTCTTTCTTTGACCATAAGTTCAAAAAGAAAGCCCTCAAGTTCTCCTTTTACTGTTAGTCGTAAACTATGACACATAGAACCATCTCATTATAGTTTGGTTTTTGGGTGTCAGGCGGCAAGATTCAAATAAAATAGTTCGCTGATGTAACAATAACAATAATGGATTTTTTTCATGATAAGAAGCAAAATATAATTGAAACCGACAATAAAGTAGCACATATTCAGAGGAAAAAGTGGACAAGTCATCCAACCCGAAAACAAACAATATGAAGACAATGATGTCAGAGCAAACAGCCCAAAACCAATTGGCTCTGAGTGGAGTGGCCCGTGTATATAAACCATGGTCCTAATTATTCGATGTGGGATACAAGGTGTCTTAACACCCTCCCTCACAAGGAACCCAAACTCGCACGTGGGGGGTCAACTAACAAACAACCATACATGTAGAAAAATTCAAATGGATAAGAGACTTGGCCAATTAACCACTCTAGACCCCGCTCTAATACCATGTTAGAACATCCAACTCAAAACAAATTAGCAATGGGTGGAGTGGGCCCTCAAGTACATAAACCAACATTAGTGATCATAAATACTCGATGTGAGATACAAGCTCTCTTAGTACTCCCATCTCCTCACGTGGGATCTGAGCGTGCACATGACGTTAACAAACAAATAAACGGGTATGTATAGCGAGAAATTCAAATGGATAAGAGACTTGGTCCACTAATCACCCAAGACCCAACTCTAATGCAAAAATGAGGGATATTCTCAAAACCTTGACACCTCAGGCCCAAAAAGATGCTTAATAATAGATCTGATCCCATAATTCTTTAACTAACTCATTTTTATCCAAAAAAATTCTTGAGTTTCTCTACCACCAAATGACACCACCCTTTTCGCATTAGAACTATGGATATGTTTTCTTTTAGGTCTGACAAATTGGGAAAAAAAGAATGATGAAAAGTAAAGGAGGTAGAAAGTAAAGTTAGAGGAAAATATATTTGGTGCATTTGATTGAAATGAATTTTTCCAAAGACACTTGTGGGAAAATTTCACTATAGTTTGGATAGAATGAAAGTTACAAGGAAATTCTTATACTTTGCTAAATTGTCTCTATCTATTATGAACACAATGACATGCTTAACCAACTTCTCATAAAATTAGATTATTTTAAAATTACATCTGATGCTCAATAGTAGGGAGGGAAGATAATGCAAAAAATCAACAAGATTAAAATTTAAATAATACAAGATATGAGTTAAATATGGACATAATTGACCAATTAAAAATAGTAGGAAAAGAGTGATAAATTAGGAATTCAATTTTTATTTTTTGTGGTCAGGTAAGAATTCAAATTATAGATAACTACTTTCATAAGAAAATTCCAATGGACATGGAAAAATAAGAAATAAGAAACGGAAAGACCAATTCAGAAATTAATAACAGGATGAGAAGAGTAGGAAGCAATCATAAAAATGGATAACCAAAAATCTAGATATTTTATACAATGAAGAAGATGATTAAGTTCCTCCAGTATATGACCTTGAAGCAGTGACTGAATCTTCTGACGAGTCATTTTAAGAGGGAGAAGAACAAGTACAATACCTTCTAATAATTAAAAAAAAAGGAAGTTACTGTCAAAATAAAAAAAAATTAAAGTAATATGCTCTGGAGAAAAGGTAAGCTACTTTTTGAAAACCCATCCAATGCAAGAAAGTTTCTAGCCCAATTAATTTTTATTTCCCGCCAATTCCAGGAAAAATTCAAAATGTTCTCTTCCCAGCATTTTCTAACATTCTCCATCTAACCAAACGGATCCTTGGTGCTAATTGATTTATCTGGTTCAGGGAATATGTTTTCAGACTACAGGATGCCACAAAGGAAAGAGAACTATCATTCAAACCAAAAAAGAATAATATGACACCTTAAAAGTATCATTCTCAGACACAAGCAATGCTCAAAACTCATGTCCGTAAACTTACAGGCTCATTATCATTGAAGATACAAACGACCCTTGCAAAAAAGAGGGGGAAAAATCATTTTAACATTTCCTTACCGAAAAAAATAAAATAAGAGGAGGTCTAGCTTGTTCATTGGCATCACACCAAAATGTAGCCACTGTAATACTAGCAGAATAAAATTAGGCTTCAACTTTTCATACCTGACGAAGAGTCTTTCTCTGGTTCAGTGCATACAAGGTGTCTTGCTCATTGAAGCCATTTTCTTGGCCTAAAGAGATGGGAGGCACAGTACATTTACTAGCCATGTCAAACAACTGGAGTGTCTCTTCATATCCGTAGTGTAGCAAGTAGGAGCGTACAATTCTGCCAACCAAAACATAGATCACTTAGTTACCAAAGAAAGAAAATTCTAATATTTTAAACAGAAACCAAATATAAAACTGACAGTAGAATGACAATCAGATTCATTTCAAGGCCAAATTGAGCACTAAAATGTTGAAAGGAAGATTTTGACCTAGTCCACAATGATCGCACAAATCAAAAAGCACAAAAAGAAAACAAAAGCAAACGCTATAAAAATCATGCTACATCAGCTTTGGAACTTAGGCCTGCCAACTTATGTCACCTGAAGCTTTAAACCCTATCCAATTTTCAAAGCCAGGCCAGCCAAATTGAGCACTAAAATGTTGAAAGGAAGATTTTGACATAGTCCCCCATGATCGCACAAATCAAAAAGCACAAAAAGTAAACAAAAGCAAACGCTATAACAATCATGCTACATCAGCTTCGGAACTTAGGCCTGCCGACTTGTGTCACCTGAAGTTTTAAACCCTATTCAACTTTCAAAGCCTACAGCAATTCTTTAACATTTACTCAAAAAAAGTATTATACCCAAACTGAATGAAACACATTCATGAGGTGAAAACAACGTAGCAAAAACAGAACTCTAAAGGAAGTAAATATAGTCTTCAGTATCTTTACATAATTCTGTTACAATCGGTGGCTACTCATACACAAGAAACTTCACTCACATAAACTATGAACTCAATACTTCCGGCTTTCCGATTGAATTTCATTATTGCACGGACAGAAACAGCTTCCAAAATTAAATATTGATGGTCATGGAGGTAAATTTTCAGGAAAAAAACTGTTACTCAGTTTACACAAAAATTGATAAACAAGTCGTACTTCTATCATTTCTCCAACTAACTTATCATAGGTTAATTATAAATCTCTGTATATAAGTATCTACTATACAACTTGATGCATATCTCGAATTAAATGCGGCAATGACGAATAAAGGTAACCAAAAATAATCGCTTATACATGTGAACCTAGCATATATTCTACCATATCAGTAAATCCAATAGATTCAAATGTCAAGGATGAAAAGAAAATATGCCCAAAAAAAGAACGAAATTTCTCCATTTCACATCAAAACAGAACTAATTTTCTAAGTAGCAGTTGCTCATTTCCTGGGAAGGATGAGATAGTGAGGCAGCCGCAGCTCTTCAGAGGAAAGTTATGGGTGCAACAGCTGCTTAAAAGGAATCCCTCTTTGCGAATGTGCAATGTTTGCTACTACGTGGGACATTTGGATGCAAAGAAACACAAGAATTTTTTTAGGATAAATGTGAGGTGGTTGAATATTTATGGAGTCAAATCCATTTATTAGCATTATTTTGGACGTCGGACTCTAAGGAGTCTGGAAATATGCCCCCTTTTTGGCAACTTGGCGAGTATGACTGCTGTTTGCGACTGTTAGAATGCCCATAATTTCTTGGTTTTGTGTCTTTATGTACTGCTTTTTGGTTGTTCTACATTGGGGTTGGGCTACTTGTCCACCTTTGATATCCTATCACACTACATCCTTTTATTATTAAAAATAACATTTTTGTTACCTATAAACATTGATAAGACAGTGATGCTACCATTGCCTAGTTTTCTCTACTAGTTTCTTCTCCTTTCTCCATCTTATTAGTTTTTCTGCACGTTTTCCCCAACAATTCCTCATTCACAGCCACCATTGACACTCTAAAAGACAAAAAACCACCACAAAAGTAATGTTTTTTAAGCTACCCACATGTACTTGTACATCATACAACAGACTCATCAAGCTTTCCAAGAATCGCATATTCTCCCTTTCAACATCTCATGGAAGCCAACAAATAATGACTCCTACTTAAGGTCATTTTAAAAGATGCTGTCGCCCGCACAATATGTCATATTATGTATTAAGAGGTTGTTTCTTTAAGAATGATGCTAGCTGTGGTGTACTTCATTTTAAAGGGATCGGTTTTGATAATCTGTATGATCATTTTGACATGCATTGTCTTCCCAACATACCACATCTGGGTTATGGATCTGCTACCATTTTACTTATATGTTAAATTATACATATTGACAACTACGAAAAGATCTTCATTATACTTGCCATATGTTTACACACCGAGGTTCTAACTTTCTTTGTAAGAAGCGAAGAGCCATCATATTGTTTTTGAATGAATGAATTTCTCATAGAGTTACTAGATTTATTAGGTAAAAATCTCCTGTGCCCCCCCCCATATATAATCTGCTTGAATCTCACCCTTTTTTCCGTTCTCTTTGTTATCCATCATTCCCACCATAAGCCTAAAAAGATATGTCACATCCTTATAACTCTAATTATTTCTCCTGCATTACATTCTTGCCGCTGCTACAGAAAATAGAGCTGAATTCGAAGAAGATCCAGCATCTGATCACTCTTACCACATTCTTAAAATTTCACCAATACCCCCTGAGCCCTTCCTTTCTTTCGCCATAGACTCAAATCTTCATTTTTCTAACGGCAAAAGAAGCCACATCATGCTAGTATATGTTCCATAATGAGAAGGCGAGAACTCAGATAAGTACTATGTCCTCTTACCCTTCCAAATCTTAATCGTTAAAAGTTATATAGACAAACATTATAGATCATTTTCATCTTCCCATTGCATGGATCCTTCCTTACTTTCCATTTCCATATGGATAACACATCAGAAAATATATGATCCGCCCCTTGAACTTCCTTAACTCTGACCCATTACACCAACGAGAGCCCAAGAAAAAGTGACCGAAATTCCAGTGACATAACATTCAAAAACAGCATATACTAATGAAGAAATAATATTTTGTGAAAGATAAGATAGTAAAAAATCATATGATAAGAGGATTTGATAGGATCAATCCAACTGATATTCCAATCGTTACTTATCTATTGGGTACTTGTTTATCTCAATGAGATGTGATTGTATGTTCACGCTTCAACTATATATAGAGTGTAACTTATTTGTTCTAAGTACCAATAGCAAATAAGAAGATATAGCCTACGAGGATCAAAATATCATTTCGTAACAGCCGAAACGTTTTTGTTTCCGAGGATACCAAAACAAATCAGTGATTGAATCCAAATTCTAATGCTTCAAGGTGTTTCAAGATGTTTCAACATGTTTCCACCAATGTTTCGAGGTGTTTCAAGATATTTAGATATATTTAGACCAACGCTTTGAAATATTTTGAAAATAAATTCCTAAACTTTTTATATGTTTCCATTATGATTCTGATTTGTTATCATTTCTTAGGAGGCTAAAACAATGCGTCAAACAATTTTTTGATCCTTGATAACCTATTAGGCTTTTGTCCAAGGATATAAGCCATATAACATTGCCTCGGAGCAAATAGATCCTTTGCTCCTAAATCTTTCCACTTCCGCTGACTTGATGTTCCATTCAATGTTTGGAGTTAGTTTTCATCATCTGTCTTGTCAACTCTGTTCATTGTCTATGCATCTTTGTCACTTTCAGTTTCAATATTTTGATCAAAGAGTCCTTGCTCCATAATCATGTAACAAAACATATTTCTTCAAAGCTGCTATGTACCTGGATAACATCTCATCTTTCACTTGGGCTAACAAAGTTTGGAAATTTGCCTTCTACTCCATTGCTAGATCCCGTATATAATCTTATCTGGATCAAATCCAAAGATCCAGTATCTGCTCATGTTCAAATCCACTGCGTATGTATCAATCTGACAATTTCCTTATGGCCCAGAGTATTCCAAGTCTAATTTGCAAAGAGCCCCATCCCTTGCATTTATCAGTCTCGTGTGTGCATGATGTTCATACATGCACAAGTTTCAATTTCTTCATATCTGCACTATAAATCTATAATTATTTTGTGCATATTTTCACCCTATTTGTCATTCTAGGGAGCAAGAGAATCTAAATTTCGACAAGTATTGCACGAAACTTCATTTCGTACAATTTCAATTGCCATTTTTTTGACAATTCTACGAAGCCGCAATTCCAGCAACCAGTGCATATTCGGTTCAAGTTGGGCACTTCAATTCGACATTTTCACGTCCAATTTGAGGGAGTGTAGAAGATAAGAGGATTTGATGGGATCAATCCAACTGATTTTCCAATTGTGGTTCATCTATGGGATTCTTGTTTATCTCAATGAGATTTCATTGTATGTTCAACCTCTATATATGGTGTAGTCTATTTGTTCCAAGTACCAAGAATTAATAAGACATAGCGTACTAGACTCTAAGGCCTTATAGGCCGAACCACATTACTTGTTTAGTTTGATCAATTTCTTTTATTTTTATAATTTACCATTTGGTGTGTCTAAGTTACAATCTTGCAAAAACAAACGGTATTACCCGAGAATTCAGGTTTCTCGTTCTCTGCCATATTTTTTAATCTACCGAGCATGTTGTTTGTAGCATAAAAAATCTCTAAAGCCCAAGAAGAAAGTAGGCCAATTGTTCAATTTTTCTGACCTTGGTTTGAGCTCGCAAACTTATTACTGCAAAAGATAAAAATTTCATTTCGGTGCATTATTTTAATCATGCAAGAAACAAAAATATTTTGAACAAGGACCAAATTTTGGTTTTAAAATGGTCAAAACAGTCAAAACAATTTTGTTTACAATGAGATCAAAACAAATCAATCATTGAATCGAAATTAAAATGCTTTAACATGTTTCAAGATCTTTGAACATATTTCTACCAATATTTTGAGGTGTCTCAATATGTTTAGAACCACATATTTCAGAATGCTTTGGAAATAAATTTTTCATGTTTTATCCATTTTAATTTCGTTTCCAAAATGCATTGAAAACAGAATGGAAAACGATAGAAATTTGGAGAATTTATATCCAAAACATTAGTCAAAACATATCAAATATTATGGGTAACCTGTGTCTAAACGCATAATACAACGTAAGTGAGAAGTGATGAATTTTTTTTTAAAGAAGGGAAATTCAATATGAATTGTTTTGAGTCAAATATTGGTGGTCATTGGATGAGTTTATTTGAGACTGTCGTATAGGCTTATTGAAGCATGTCCTATTTTATGTTACAGATTGGTCTAAACAGTACAAAACATCTTGATGTACCATGAAATGTTCTGAATCACCCTAAAACATTGAAATTTTGATTCTTGATCATAAATAGGACAAGTAGCACAAATATTGGTGGTGTTTGGGTAGTGGGTTAAAGGTGGTTATACACTAGTTAGATGGGATAAAAATGGTATGGGGCCCCCAAATAACTTTGTTTGGGAATGAAAAAAGGAGGTGGGATATAATTTTCGGATTATCCCATGACCCGAATGAACAGTCACCTTTTGTCAACCTACATGGGTTAATTTTAACCCATCTATTCAGTGGGTTACACAAGTAAATCAATAGGATTCAAATTTGCCCTTGTTTTTCCAATTGCCGAGGAATGTTGGTGGCATAGCTTTCTCCTCCACTCGTCGGTATGCTCTATAAAGAATAAAAGACTCATCCCTCCATTCAAGGGGAAAACATGAAGAAGGTAGAGAAGAGAGGAGGGGAGAGCTGGATTTTTAGGTATGTGAGTTCTTCTCTCCTCCATAACAATGGGGAGTATAAAAAAAATTTTCCCAATTTGTTCGATCTATTGAACCACAAACCCTAACCTATCTCCATTTTTTTTTTTAGAATTTCTTACAAGAAAAAGAAGGCAGAGAGGCAAGGGTTTCTTGGTAGGTGTTGAGGTATGTTTTTCTGGCATTTTTTTTACTATTTTGTTAGATTTGTTTCTTGGTGGGTGTTGGCGCTCTCATTTATAAGTGGGTTTTGAAATTCGGTAACACGATTTAATCAACTTACAATGGCATGAAAGGGGTATGTGTTTGTGGATGCTTAAGCATGTTGGTGGTTATGTAAGGACGAGTACATTGTTTTGTCTCTTTTTCATTCAATTTTGAGTTCAAAAATTTAACATTAGTCATGTGCGCTATTTACGATACTTATATATTTTTCAAATTGAATAATACAAGAAAATAATTTTGTTAACTATTGTTTGGATACAGGCCCTAACTTCCATTATTATGAGGTGATTTTCAAAAAATATGCACCGAGTTCAAGCAACTGCCAGGGGAAAGTGTGGGCTCCTCAACATTTGTGAATACAAGGTAAAAGGTGGAGGACATTGTCATTGACAATTGACCTGCTCGGACCTCATATTGAAATTGTATCTTATGGACATTTTAAGTATGTGTTATTAGTGCAATGACCAAAAGCCATTTTGGTTATTAACATACTAAGCTTGTGGAGTTGTATGTGTATAGTACATGCAAGTAATTTACCAATTGTGTTGCCAATTTTTGTATGTATTGTATGAGGGAACATTCAATTGGTTTTATATCATGGTAGTGAACATTCTCTTTATAATTACGTAATTGCAGCTATTGTAAATTATTATGTTGTCTTCATATATTAGGTAACTAGGATTTGTGATGATGACAATTTGTTTTTATTTTTGAAACATAACAAGTTAGGATTGACTATTTTGTCATTATTAGTGTGTTGTATTTGACCACAGTTGATTGAACATTTATTGTTGTTTATTACTTTTATGATTGTGTTGGTAAGTTAATTAAAAAGATTAAAGTGTATTTCTTTTATGTAAAAATATGATGTGGTGAATTGTAGATGTGTGGAGGTTAAGTGGGAAATCCAAAGAAAGGATTGGATTGGATATGTAAATGGGTAGAATGGTAAACATCTACAAAAGCAACGGTTAGAGTCAGTGAGGCCCATGAAATTGAATTGTTCCTTGCTAAACAAAGGTTTGGATTGGATAGCAAACATAACTCATCCAATTAAGTGGTTGAGTGGGTTTGGGTGGGATGGGTTATGGTTACCACAATTCACTAAACTCTTAACGACCCACGATCTGAGTACATTGATCCCAAACGAGGTGGGTTCACGATCTGGATCACCAAAATGGACGACCCCAAATTGTAATACTAACCATAACTCAATTCGTTTTAGAACTTGTAGCACAAATATAAAATACATATTAATTCACTACATATATATAGATTTATAATTATATATTATTTTAGATATTAAAAAATAAGCATAATTATAAAATAAATGGTAACTAAATTAGTGTTTATGAATGTTTTGTAATATATAATGTTGTATAGTAGTGAAAACGATCTATATAAGAGTTCCCAAATGGATTACGACCTAAAATATCGTACCAACTAAACCTAGTCTCATCGTATTGTGTACCTAAGAATTGTCGTACCATGTACCTGTACCACGTACCAAAACGACCCACGATCTAGGTAACATTTAGGATACAAAAATTCCAATCTTATCCTATCCTTGACAGTTATCCAAACAACCCCATTGCCTCTAAAGCAACTATTGAGCGATTGAACATGTGAATGAAACCAACTCATCAGCCATAGAATGATGCATGACATTGTCTAGTTCAATTGTGAATAATAGGTGGTCCTTGATTTGAACTTCCATCCTAGAAACAAGAGGAATTCAATCCCTAAATAAACAATTAGCACAAGTTAAGAGGCCAAGCTACATGATTACATGGATGCATGGTTCAAGATCACAATATCTTGACTCGAAGGACACTAATACACATCAGTCGCAACATTGCGACTCAGTTAGGACGACACAGACAAAAACTTGATAAAAAGTCCCAAAAAAAATTAAAAACCATGAAAAATGTTAGAAAATGTCAATTATATCATTCATGTATCATACGTTCCAAATACATCATTTAACACATTAAACAATGAAAATGAAAGATAAGGCATGCTACCGAAATTTATTTAATAACATACTTAGTTGAGATGAGTGGCTAGAGAGTCAATAAATTATAAATAATTCCAACATTTTATTTTGATATTCAATAAAATACAAAATATAAAAAATTATTTGATTTAGGAATGGGAACAGATATTATAGTCATACAATTGATGAAATAACATTATATATACCAGTTTAGTGGAAGTTTGCTACTATAGAATATTAGAATAGTAGTAGATAGAAATCCTAAGACTCTTAGTAGACAAGATACAAGGTGTCGGAGAGAACGAGAAAGTGAGAGGGACAGGGCAAGGCTGCAAATCAAAGATCGAGTCTACTTTGCACCTACGCGAATGCTTTGCAAATAAGATGAAGAAGAAAAGGAAAAAGATCTCTCTGATTCGCAATTTGTAGGTTTGTTTTCAATTTTTTTCTATTCCTTCGTCCCTATCAGAATCTCGCACAATTTTATGAATACTTGGATGAATATGCAATTTTTTACGGATTTGGGTCGTTTCTTTTCTTCCCTTTTCGTTTTTCTCTGTGTATGTGTCGTTTGAGATCTGGTAGACAATAATCACAAAATTGATTGGACTTGGTTTCGAATCATCCAATTTGATCTGAGTTGGGCCAATACAGCCAAAACGTAACCAAGTCAACCCCGATTCTATTGAGCCTCGTGATGTTTGCATATTGTGTATCGTTGTCAGATCAGATGAGGCCAAGTTCGATACTCGACCGATATTTTGAACCTTGCATAAATGTAATCCCTAGGGATGATAATCAAGCCAAGTCTCTCCAACCTGGCTCTGCTTGGACTCTTCAAAGGATGTTTAAGCTTGGTTACTAAGCTCATGTTATTGCTCAAGCTCAAACTAAAAAAGAGCCACTCACAAAAACTTCCAAATACACAATCTTCAAATGCCTAATCCAAAATTTTCACAAAAAACACTTAGAACTTCAATTCTAAACAAACATTTTAACACCAAAAGCCTCTAAATCACAGTTGAGCAATATACCATAGCCATAGGATGCAAAATGATGGAAGCATTCTTTATGGATGCAAAATAATGGAAGGAGTGAGAGAGAGGAGGGGATACTCGTGTGAATGAAAGAGGAGAGGAAACGGAGAGAGAGAGAGAGTGAACTGAGCAATGAGAATGAAGAAATGGATAGTTGTGGCTCATGAATAGCTCAGGCTCATCTCGGATATACAAAAAGAGATTAAAAAATTATTCAAATTTGCCCCTTTTAAAAATATGAACAAACTTGAGCAAGCAAAAATAAGTCTGGTCCAAGCTAACAGGCTCATTTTAATAGTCGTAGAAGCAACTATTGGGTTGTTGAAGTTAACGATGAAACCATCGCATTAATGACATAATGTATCCCATGAATCAATACAACTGAGTTGTCGAAGTTGATGATGAAACCACCAAATCAATGACACTATAGGTCACATGAATCAATACAACTTCTATCCTTGCCATAAGCCGATGTTTTGTGTCTTTTTCCTACATTAGAGAAATTAAAGACTAATGTTAATATTGTCCTATCCCATCATCTTAGTTTTCGTCCATGGTTATAATCATGATGGGCATCAAAGTGCGTAGTTAACGCATCCCATTTTCACATTTAGAAGCTTGACAATTGCATAGGAGCATATAATGGAGAAACTAGGAAAAATTATTCGAATGAAAAGCCTTGAAATTTTCATGAGAGACTCGAAATCTTCTTCTAAGGTTTTTATGACAATTTTTGGGAATTTTTTTAAAGCTGTTGAATTTTTTGAAGGATTTTCGATTTTTTGGGGCTTCAGAGTGCGATTTGTGATTTCTGTGCCAATCTAGTGTTTTTTTTTTGTTCGAATCTCCACAGAAGGGTGCGAATCAACATATTATACCATGCCCAGACTGATTTGTTGAGTGTTGCTTGGATTTGTGAGGTTTCTTGCTACTCTGGGACTGTCAGGCACCCCTATTTGACACTGTTCAAGTGTCGGATGCACTGTTACACAATCAGGGAACCTTGTTTCGCCTCTGGTTTGTGTGTCTGCAATCTTCTTACTCCATTCTGGTATAATTTATGATATTTTCCAGTAGTAGGCTGCTTCTTTGGTAGAGTTTTTCAGTGAGTATTTGTTATTTTGTGTTGCTTCTCTCGGGAAAACATGTCTGATAGGAGTGCGACGTCCACTAGTGTTGGGTGTAAGTATTGAAGGAAGTGGGGTGAGCCATTTGGGTGCTTTGGCAAATAAGCCTTCTCCCCAAATTAGCCCAGAAAAATTAGATAGGAGCAACTACTTGGCATGGACAAGGGCATGTTTATTATCGGTCCAAGCGATATCTTTAGATGGGTACTTGACCGGAGAGATTAAGAAACCGAATGAGTCTGATCCTTCCTTAAAGCAGTAAACGTCTGAGAATGCTTTGATTATGTCTTGGTTGCTCAATTCAATGCAACCATCTATTAGTTGTGGCTTTCTGCTATTTGATACGGCACATAAGATTTAGACTGCTGCTTCTCATACGTATTCTCAGCACGACAATGATGCTAAGACATATAATCTGCAAAAGAAAGTTCGGGAGACTAATCAGAAGGATAAGACACTAGCAATTTATTATGCTGAGTTGACCACTTTATGGCAGGAGTTTAATTACTATCAAAGTTTTAGGCAGACTACACTAATGTTGCAATCAAATTTCAGCCGATGGTGGAAAAAGAACAAGTCTATGACTTTCTTACGGGCCTCAATATTGACTATGATCAGATTCAGATTTAGATTTTGGATCGTATTCCATTTCCCACTCTACGGGAAGCTTATGCCAATGTTCAGCAAGAGGAGAGTCAAAAGGATTGCTATGGTTTATGTTCCTCGTCAGGAACAGTCTGCCTTAGCTGTTATCACTCAGCATGACTTGGGTTCTATCTTAACCAAGTCTACAAAAATGAGGGGTACTAGTTCTAAGGATACCTTAAAGTGTGATTATTGTGGGAAGACCAGGTATACTAGAGACACGTGATTGAGGTGGTGACAAAAGGGGAATTGTGCAATCCCATGCACACATGACTAACTCGTCAGATGCTTCATCTCAATCTGTTCCTTCTAATTTTTCTCAAGATGAGATGTAGACTCTTAGACGTCTGATGGCTCGACTCGATGTCTCTACTACAACTTCTACCGCTGCCTCTTCTTCCAATTTTGCCCACACAGGTATATCTGCTAATGCATTTACTACATCATCTTCATGTTCTACTTGGATAATGGATTCTGGAGCTACAGATCATATAACAGGTTCTTCTAGCCTTTTTTCTTCATATTCTACATGTTCTGGTAAGGATAAAGTTAAAGTAGCTGATAGATCCTTATCTTTTATTTTTGGGAGCTATGTTACTCGGACTTGCCTGTTTTGTGGGAGTACGCGTGTCAACACGAACCGACACAGGAACGGGTGCAGGTGCGGGATTTGTGTCTAGTACAATAACTTTATTTCGGACACGGCTGGTATACAGGTCCAGATCTTCCAAACAAAAAAAAAAGCAGAGAGAATATTAAGAGAAATTTGAGCAAATCTAGCCGTTATCCACGCAGATCTAGGGCTTGAGACTTAAGTCTTCATCGCTGCGATCTGCAACCCACGAGCTCTCAGGTATCTTCTTCTTCTCTCTCTCTCTTCGGCACCGGCATTGCATTGCCTTGCCCCGCCCATCGCCTCTCTTCTCTCTGTCTCTGTTTGTGTTCGTGTGTGACTGAGGAAGCCGATCGATCTTTAGCTTTTGTATTTTTTTTTGTTGTAACTATGAAAAATTACATTTAATACCCTACTTCTTTATAACTTGTAATTTTTAAGCATATATAAGTACCATTAATTTCATTTAATACCCTTCATTATTTTTTTATTTTTGTAATTATTCTTTTATGTTATTATTATTTGTTAAATTGGTATATTAAATAACTGCAAGTCATTTTATTAATAATACCATATTTGTTAAATATTTAGAATTAAATATTTGTGTATAAATTGTGTATACAATAATTTTAATATTAATAAAATCAGACCGTATCCCCGCACCCGTATCCAAATCTGGATCCACACCCTTGTATCCACTATTTTTTGATTTGAGATGTTAGACACCTAAATTCACACCCGCACCCGCGTCCGAGTAACATAGTCTGGGAGAGGTTTAATTAATTACTCACCGACTTTATCTCTTTCTTCTGTTCTTCTGTTCTTCATGTCCCCAATTTCTTTACTAACTTATTGTCTGTTAGTAGTATTACAAAATCTTTGAATTATTCAGTGACTTTTTTTCCTACTCGTTGTCTCTGTCAGGAACTGGAGTCGGGGAAAACGATTGGCAGTGGTAAAGCGCATGGTGGTATGTATCTCCTAGATGTTGAAGCTCCTTCCTAACCTACCTATCACGTACTCGAGGCAGATGATGTTTTGGCCCTTCAGTCCTTACATCAGTGGCACAGACATTTAAGGCATCCCTCATTTGGTGTTTTAGAACATCTTTTTCCTAGTATAATTAAGCAGTGTAGTACACAATTTTTTATTTGTGATGCTTGTGAATTTGTCAAGCATAAACATTCATCTTATCCTAGTACTAATAACATAAGCATTGCTTCTTTTGTTATTCATTCTGATGTGTGGGGACCTTCCCGTATTATGTCTATTTTTTATTATCGTTGGTTTGTTACCTTTATTGATTGTTATTCTCGTCTTACATGGGTTTACCTACAACGTAGTAAAGGTGAAGACTTCTCATGCTTTAGATCTTTTCATAAAATGGTGCATATCCAATTTGATGCCAAAGTAAAAATTCTTCGTAGTGATAATGGCACAAAGTATATTGATGGCAACTTTCGTTCTTACCTCAATGAGAATGGAATTCTATATCAGACCACATGTGTGCGTACCCCAAAACAAAATGGTGTTACTAAAAGAAAAAATCGTCATCTTCTTGAGGTTGCTCGTTCTTTATTGTTCACTATAAGTGTTTCTCAATCTTTCTAGGGGAGGCGATTCTCGTTGCTGCTTATCTTATTAATCGTCTACCCTCGAGTGTCCTTCAGTTTAAGTCCCCCATTGAGTGTCTATCTGAGTCTTCTTTCATTCCTTCTATTTCTTCCCTCCCTCCTAAAGTTTTTGGATATTTTTGTTTCTAAAGTTTTTGGATATGTTTGTTTTGTACATAATTACAGACCATCCTAAGGAAAACTTAATCCTAGGGCTTTACAGTATGTCTTTGTTGGTTATTCTGCCACCCAAAAAATGTTATAAATGTTGTCATCTACAGTCTCAAAGAATGTATGTTAGCATGGATGTCACCTTTCGTGAATTTGAGCCTTTTTATTCTACATCTCTTCATGGGGAGAATGTCACTACAAATGAAGAGATGTTTTGTCAAGAACCCCTTATTCAATTACATGTTCAGTAGGATATTAGTCAGGGGGAGCAACAACTAATGGAGAAACAAGGTGATATCAGTGATTCACTTTGTGATCACCTTCACAAGGATAATCTGAAGACTTATGATCGGCGCAAAAAGGTACAGATTACCCATGTGCCACCGAACTAGTTGACTTACACTACTTCAGTTCCATCTTCCACCGATTTATCAAGTAATGAATCTCAAGATGTTGCTCCTATTTTGGGTAATCCAGTTGTTGATGACTCTGACCTTCCTATTGCAGTTGGAAAGGGTGTCCATACTTATACTCAGCATCCTATCTCTTAACTTTTTTTCTTATGATTTTTTGTCTCTGTCCTATCGTAAATTTGTTTCTTACTTGTCTTCTGTATCTATACCTCAAGGTTAGAAAAAGACTCTTGATGATCCTAAGTGGAGAAAAGCTATGATAGAGGAAATGCAAGTCTTAAAAAAGAATGACACATGAGAACTTATTTCTATCCCTCTAGGAGCACAGACTAGGGTGTAGATGGGTGTTTACTATAAAACAAGTTGATGGGACTGTCGAGAGGTACAAAGCTAGGTTGGTTTCTAAATGATTTACACAGACATATAGCATTAATTATCAAGAGACTTTTACTCCCGTGGCAAGGATGAACTCCATAAGTGCACTTATCTCCTATGCAGCTAATTGGGGTGGACTTTGCAATAATTAGATGTGAAAAATATTTTTCTTCTCAGATATTTGGAGGAGGATGTGTACATGGAGATTCCTCTAGGTTTTTCATATCAAACGACTAAAGGAAAGGTGTGTAAAGTGAAGAAATCCCCTTATGGATTGAAGCAATCCCCCCGGGCCTGGTTTGATAGGTTTCTTAAAGCTATGCTGAAGTTTGTATATAAACAAAGTCAAGTTGATCATACCATGTGTGTCAGACAGATAGGTGGATGGCAAGATCAATGTTCTCATTGTGTATGTGGATGACATAGTGATAATTGAAAATGATGAGAATGAGGCCACCAAACTGAAGGCTCAGTTAGCTAAGGAATTTGAAATCAAAGACTTGGGTCCATTGAGATACTTCCTTGGGATTGAGGTTACCCGGTCGAACGACATTTTTATCTCCCAAAGAAAGTATGTTCTTGACCTTCTAGAAGAAACTGGGATGTTAGGATAAAGACCTACCGATTCTCCTATTGAAGTTAGCCATCTACTAAGTAGTGGTATTGGTGAGGTAGTAGAAAAGGAGAGATACTAGAGATTTGTGGGGAGATTGAACTATCACATACCCGACCAGATATTGCTTATGCAGTGAGTGTTATCAGTCAATTCATGCATGATCCTCAAGTCTCCTATCTTAAAGTTGTTTATCGCATTTTGAGATACCTTAAGTCAACTCCAGAAAAAATGATCTTATTCTCCAATAAAGACCATTTGAAACTCGAAGCATTTGGTGGTGCAAACTAGACAGGATCAGTGGATGATAGAAGATCAACTTCGTGCTATTGTATTTTGATCGGAGATAATCTAGTCACATGGCGCAACAAGAAATAGCCCGTGGTTGCCAAATCTAGTGCAGAAGCTAAATATAAAGCTATGGCTCATGGGGTTTGTGAGCTTTTGTGGCACCAAACATTACAGGGAAAGCTGGGTTTTTCTAATGATGGACCTATGAAGTTATCCTGTGACAACAAAGTTGTTATCGACATTGTCCACAATCCATTTCAACACGATAGAACAAAACATGTTGAAGTTGACCGGTATTTTATTAAGGAGAAGTTAAATAGCAGTTTGATTTGTATGTCTTTTGTGAAATCAGAGAATCAGTTGGCTGATATCTTCACAAAGGAGCTTAGTAGCAAGGTTTTTTACTCCATCGTTTGCAAGTTGGGCATGAGAGATATCTATGCATCAACTTGAGGGGGAGTGTTGCGTTATGCATTAATATTAGAAGAAGGGTAGTTTTGTATTTTGCACTATATGACTATATATATGTTGGTGTAGTTGTATAACCTAATATAAGATACACTTTTTCTAATCTCTTTCTCTCTTCTTCCCTCTTATTCTCTAAAACCTTAACTCCATAATAATTCAGATTAATTCAACTACCATACCCTCAATGTTGTTGTTTTTTTGTCTTAAGCACAATTACTACAATTCTACTTAAAAGCAGAACTGCAGTAACGGCATATAAACACACACACCCCCCCAGAGGCTCACACCATACCCTCAATGTTGTTAGCTGAACAAGTGTTCCAGGCAACAGCCTCCTAGATAAATCCAAAGAATGTTCCTAAAAATTAAAATTGCATGCCCTTCGGTTTCACAAGTAAGGGAGATTC
Source organism: Ilex asprella (assembly GCA_023539305.1). Classification (NCBI taxonomy): domain Eukaryota; kingdom Viridiplantae; phylum Streptophyta; class Magnoliopsida; order Aquifoliales; family Aquifoliaceae; genus Ilex; species Ilex asprella. The sequence continues at coordinate 12,658,875 of CM042193.1, forward strand.
CTCCAAATGTGCTTGAAGCAACAAGTCATCAGATTAGCAAGGATAAAGTGATCAAGTCCATTAGCCTAAAAAACCTTAACCACTCGATGATTATCCATGAAGAGGTAGAAATACAAGCAAAAGGAAATATAGTGCTAAACGTTAAGATCAAGATGCAATCTCCATAATTGTAGTTGTCAGGGGATGTTCGAAATAGCATGGGGATGCTTTGTGATGCTAAAGGAGATAAATCTAGTGGGCATCTCATAATTCAAATTCCGAAACATTAAGGAAGTTGCTTTTCTCTAATGATCATTTTGGACATTTTGAAACAAATTCAATGATAAAAGGAAGGCTAATTTCCTTGTATCATCTCAAATATCACACAAGGAGGGAAAAATGGCATCAATTTAGACTTCTCATACTAAGCCATGAATTCGAGTTCAAAGCCCTTGGACTCCAGTATTTCAACAGTTCAGTTCAATTCTCATGCCTGACTTTTCATATTAAACATATCCATGTTTAGATGTTTCTTTAAACCACGGATACTAAATATGCCTCGCACAAGAGAAGTTTAAATCATATAAAACATACCCATAGCTGGCATTCTGTGGCACAGATATTTTTTCAATCATCATCTGTTGCTTTGCTCTTTCCTGCTCTTCATATGCCTAATCAAAACATGAAAGTCATCAATATACAATAGATGCATGTTAGGAGTCCTACCTACAAAAAGAAAAAGCGCCAAAATAATATTATGCAAAACATATGCAGCAGCAATAAAAATAGCTGTAGCAACCAGGCTTAACAAATTTTAAAAAGTAGATTAAGACGACAAAGAAAGTATTCCTTACCTTAAGATCAAAAACAAATGGTTCTTTCCCAAAGTTGACACTCACCCTGGCACATTGAATCAAACATGCAATTGCAAACATCAGAAACTCCACAATTTGGATACTTAATATGTATATGGGGTCCTCCCTCTTTGAAGCAAATAAGTGAGAGGAGAAATCCAAGACAACAGATTTCCATTCTCTGCACATAAGTATTAGTACAGCAGAATAAGTGCTGCAAGGAGAAATACAACAAGGTAACAATCATAAAGGTTTGTTCACTGACTTATTCGAATATGCTCTTAAATTTGAGCCATTGCTGCCAAAAACTACCAAAATAAATCTGTGTGAGCGTGCATATCTAATTCTGCAAAACTTTATTAGAAATAAAAAGAACAAAACTGGAAAAAAAAAAAAAGGAATCCTTTTGAGGTTTAAAGGAAATATCGTTTTTCGGGGGTTTAATCTTATTACGTGCAGAATGCAGACTTTAGAGTCGAATCATAATTTTGAGTACAAGTACCTCTTCGATTTTCTCATAGTTCCATTCATGTATTTGATATTGTAAGATCACTTCATAAATAAAATAAGCCATTGCGAAATGCAGTCATGTACCCTTTTCTTTCATTTCCTTTTCATCTTTTTGTTTGCAGACAACAAGGGTTGAACCCATAACCCCACCACCCGTCCCTTTAGATGTCATGAAAACGTTTCTACAGCCGTGCTAAAATGGCTTTGGCAGTGCAACCATGTAACAGTTGTGTTTTAAAAAGTCAATACATACTAGCAATGAAACATTAAACAACAAGAAGACTAATGATGTGGGGAAGTGTGTAAAAACACGGACCTAATGAATAAGAAAGGGGTTGAGAAACAAAATGAAACTAAACCATGGATGAAAATTTCCAGGATTCCACAGTAAATACCACATTTAAAGAGGATAGCTCCCAAAATTTTATGTTGGTAATGCGATGAATTTCATCACTGATTTTGGCAGTCAATTTCATCACTGATTTAAGCGTTGTTCTGAGATGACTATTGATTTTGTTTTTACCCAAAAGATGAAAGTTGTAAAACAGCATCCTTGGGAATACAACGGTGTTCATGGAGTAAGTTCCTCCACATGGGGAATGAATGCCCATCAAAATCTTTTCTAGCTCAACTGGTCAACATACGTGGTGTCTAATAGTGAACCAAAAGGTGTTATACTACCACCAAGGATTAAAATTTTGTTTTGAAACGGTTGAAACAGCCAAAACGTTTTCGTTTCTAAGGAGACTAAAACGAATCGATAATGGAATTAATATTCTATTACTTCGAAGTATTTCATAATATTTCGATGCATTTACACAATTGTTCCAGAATATTTCAAGGTGTTCGAAGATGCTTTAGTAAATTTTGATCAATATTCAAAAAAATAATTCTCAATTTTTTTTTTGTTTTATTCTATTTTTGAAATTGAAACAGGTCGAAACATTTTCGTTTTCCATCAAAACAATGCACCGAAATAAAATTTTGATCCTTAACTATCACACGACCTGAGAGGTGTTGATCACTTCATCGCCGAATTTTAAGACAAAATATAAGTGGATGATCTCTATGTATTGTTCCACCCTCTTGTTCCTCCTTTTGATTTAATCTAATACCAGAAGAATTGTATTTCTGTGAAGGTGTTTACGGTGGGTATTATCATAGGAATTTAAATGAAATAAGGGATGGCTTGATTTGATGGAGTTGAAGGCAACTTTTTGGGTGCAAAAATTTTGGGATGGTAGCAATTAGCGCAGGAAAGTGCGTAAAAATACGGTATAAGGGACAAGAA
>CM042193.1:12661908-12672223 GCA_023539305.1 Ilex asprella
ATGTACTGGTGCATATGCACATATTCTTATTTTACCCAATTCTTACTGACAAAATTTCTCTCAATTGTAACACACTAAGTGGTAAAAAAGTCAGTTGAAGTTATATTTGCTAGAGGCAAGGATCAAAATGTCGTGTTGACACGTCCGAAATGTCCGAAACGTTTCGGAATTTCAACACACCGACCCGAAATATGGGTTGAATCCCAAAATTCCAAAATTTCGGTCTAAACGTCACTATGTCGGATTGTTTCGGTCGAAACAGTACCGTTTCGGTCGAAACATATCGAAACACGTCGAAACACCTGTGCTACCTTATATATATATTTTTATATATAAATAATAAACAATTACATTTAATACCCCACTATATTATAATTTTTAACTTTTAACTATACATAACTACCATTAATTTAATTTGATAAATTTCATTATTTTTTTCTTTTTTATAATTATTCTTTATGTTATTATTATTTGTTAAATTTATATGTTAAATAACTGCAAGTAATTTTATTAATTATAGCTTATTTGTTAAATATCTAGAATTAAGTATTTATGTGTTTTGGTCATTGTGTACACAATGATTTTAATATTAATGAAATAATATTATTTATTAATTTGAAGACAATTTAAATTAATAAATTAGTATTATAATAATATGTTGCACTTAGTATTATTAATTAGATAATATTCTAATTTAAATGATTTCTACTCCATGTCAAACCTTTTTTTCCTCCAATTTAAATTTATTCTTATATAAATGGATATTAACCGAATAAATATGTTAAATTAATCAATTATTAAGCTTATCTTTATAATAAATTGATTGTATTTGTATTTCTATATGTTTCCACGTGTTTTCATATTTTTTCTGCGTTTCCAATGCGTTTCAGAAACGTATTCGTTTTTGAGCTGACTGAAACGGTACTTAGAAACGATATTTCGATCCTTGGCTAGAGGAAATACAAATAATTTCTATAGGGGCAAAAGAAAAAATCAAAAGCCGCAGTTTGGTTTAATATACAATAAAATTGAGGGGATAAGAGTACACTATGAAGTGTTATTCCGACAATTTTGTCCCAACGGGAATGTAGAATCATGGTTAACATCCCTCAAAATAAATTGTTACAAACTTTCAAAATTAGTCAACTAATAAACAATATAAATATATTATTTAAATCAGCTAATTCTAATGAGTCATAGCCCACATAATATTTTTTTTCCTGATTATTGCCACATGGGCTGGTTCCCTAGAGCTATGAAAGTGTCATGCATCCCACTAGAGTGTTATAAGACCCATTACCAAAAAGGAAATCTATTCCTAGATGAGAGTAAATCTTACTTGCCAGACCTCACCACAACCTTTTGTCATCCTTCCTATCCAAAAGGAAAGAATGTGCTACACGACAAAGAAAAGGACCCTCCACACTTACTAATAAATCTCCAAAACATATGGGATCAAATCTTAAGTTTTTGGTACATCCAATTAGAGCAGTTAAATGCACCAGGTGCCACCTTCAGAAGTACATAAAACTCCAATTTCCTAGAGGACAAACCAACCGATTGAGGACCCATGCCAATTCATTGTACTATGCATCCAACCAAACTGCACAAACAGCATATGAGCAATCTGGGGTAAAATGTATTTTTAGGCAAACATTTGTAGAGGGAAAACACATTGCATCAGCAAAAAACTAGATTCTCCAAACTAATTCAACTATTTATTTTTTATTCTGAGAAGTAATTCCGCAAACTAAGTTAACTAAATAACAGGAAACAAAACGATTAAGAGTAACTAGGAAAGAACAAGCAACTTGCGTCAATAAAACAATTATGAGATTTAGCAATTAAATAGATATTTCCATTACATAACAATAGCATATACGTCCATTCATAAATCTTAAAGCATTTATTTTATACATCATTGAAACCTCAGCTCTCACCTTCGTGCCCTAAGTCACTAGAACCAACAACTTCTAGATTTGCTTGAATGATAAATGACAGAAATTAAAAAATATACATATATGAAGGGGGTAACAAAAGAAGGCGGTGCAACATACTCCTCATTTTGGCTGTGAACAGCAATTGTTGGGAATAAGGGACCCTTCACATCCTTGTATACCGTTCCTACAACCGCCCCATTTTTTCTGGCATAAAAAACAATAGGACAAAAATTTATGAAATTTAGAGAAAGAATAAAGACAGATAAATAAAGAAGCTAATGACAGCTTCACAATATTCAATTTTATGGAAACCATAAAGCTGGTTGCCACAATCCTCTACAGTCGTCAATGAACCCAAGGGCAAATGGAACATTACCTATCTTCCACTCTATACAAGTATACAACGAGTAACTATCTTACGTGAAAAAAAGTTCCTGTGAAGCATAGTTGATTCCACCACCAACTGTATCATCAGCTGTATAAGTTGGGCCAAATGTCTCTCCCTTTCCTTGTCCACGATAAAGCAGTCCATCATCCCCGTGATACCCATAACTGTTTGCTTCCCAGCTATGACAACAAAAAGGGCCAAGATAAATCTCAAGTAAACTAAATGGAACAAACAAAGCATGCAAAATACACAATGAAATTTTCAACATTCATCTGGTATGAGAGACGAAACAGGAGGATGCAAAGCGCAAACCAAATTCCTGAATGAAACTGCCAATTCAAAACTTAGTGGTGTAACTTGGGAGAGACCAACCAAATTCAACCCGAACCCAATGCGAAGTAATTAGTACCAAGGCAAAGATTCCTAACCCCATTTAAGGTGTCCGGTTTTTCAGGGTTGGTTGAACCTGAATTCAAGCCAGCATATAAGATGGAACATAATATTTATGAAAAAAAAAGGGCATACGTGCCACTCAGGCTCTCCGTTCACACCACGTCCTCTTTTCTCACTTCTCATCTCCACCTAGATTTTTCATGTTCTCCATTTCGTTGGTGGTGCTGTGATGCAAAATGTAAGATCTTTAAACCTGGATATAGAAATACGATTGAGAACCATAGGACATACATCTGAGGGAGAAACTGCAGATTCCATTATAAACTGATGCACATGAGAGCACTACATTTGTAATCTGTTGACTGTCCAACTAAAAGATTACAATTTCTGGGCACTTCTCCCATGCACAGGAAAACAATTTGTCTTAGGACTATTACATATGCAGATCTGCAAGTTGAGTGAACTAGGAAGCTTCATGGTTTTTCAACCCGAAAATGAACACCCCAAGTTTAACCCAAATACAAAAATCCAGACGCAGGCAATATTCCGGTTGAAGTGTTCAGGTTGAAAGTTAGATTTGGGTTGAGCTCGGGATGGGTTTTTATGACTCGGATTGAGCCTAGGTTGAACTCTCAATCTGCCAAACCTACTCAAGTTGCACCCTTATCAAAACCATATCCACCTTTTAAAGGTAGGAAAGCATTAGTGCTTCACCAAGAGGGAATTCATAGACTATTGGAACAAGGTATTCATCCATTCTCTCATAAAATGCATCACAAGTATTTATAACCTAGCAACTCGAACAATCAAATGCAACCAAAAGAAAAGCAAAACCATCAGAATCTCTCTCAATTGCCCATGGTTTCCTGGTCATTTCTATCCTCAGTAGAAGTCAACAAACCAAAAATTCAAGACCACCGAGTCCCTTTGTACCTTAACCTTAAACAGTTCTTCAACTATAGAACGACCTAAATCACTTTGCAAAAAGCAGATCATTATTCCCTAAATCATAGTTATCAAATCGAGATTCGTATCAGAAATCGAAATCCTACGGATCGAATTGGGAATCATATAAGATTCAACACAAAATTCGAACTATGATAAAAAAAAATAGCATGCATATATTTAAAATAGACAAGATATGAAATATTGAACATCATTGTATTTTAAAAATAATCAATTAATGGTATTGACATGATTGCGTCAGCTAAATGAAAAAATGCTAGCCTTTATAAATCTTTATAAAGATAGACTTGAGTTTGAACCTCTAATACTTCTTTCTTAATGCATAATAAATCATTCCCTTAAAATGGCCATGATGAAAGATTCATGATTTTTAACCAACAAATAGTCATTGTCTTCCTAACAATGAAGCTAAACTAAAATAGGAAAAGTTCATATTGATTCGAACATATAACCTTAAAAAATCGCTTCCCACATTCAATTGAAAAATAACTTTTTGATGAAAAATAAAAAAACAGAACATTTATTGAAGAAGAAGAAGAAGAAGAAGAAGTAGGGTATGTTAGGGTTTGGTAACCGTTTTTGAAGAAGAAAAAGCATATCTGGAGTGAAGGGGACGTCGTAGAGTGAAGGGAGCGTCGTATATGTGTGATGTGATGTTCACAGACGTTTGACAGTCGATTGAGAGGGCAGGACGAGAACATGACATACAGAGACAAACGCGAGTTTTATATTTGAGAATGGGCCTCTTCTATCAAAACAATGTCTTTTTACTAGAAATAGTGTTTAAAAAATAAAAAAAAAAAACTTGCAATTCCTTCGATTCAAGTGCAATTTCAGTTAAAAACAATTTTATAATAAGATATGAATCAAATGTAAACTAAATCGAATTAAATCGCAAATTAAATCATACGAATCGAATCGCAAATCGTACAATTTTGATAACAATGCCCTAAATCCACATAGATAATGAAGCCGTTTCAAATGCCCTCTACCTAGATGAGACCCAATGAAAATTCACAATATACTGTAAATCAATTTGCATGTACTCAAAACTTGTTTTTTTAAGCTTTCAAGATAATGGGAGAAGCTTCATTTTATCGCATGTGATTAGACCCCCTTGCCCATGAGGGATAGAGTGAAATGACTTAAATATCCATCAATAAATTTTCTATTACAAAACAAAATTAGTCGGTCACTGTGACACCTATACCCAAAAAAAAAAAGAAAAATTGTTACACCTCCAACCACATATTATCCATCCACATTTGAACCTCCACCCTTGTATAGTCGTATAGTCGATCTACTGCCAAACTTGCACCCACACATCACCCATCCCTTGGTGCACCAACCCACCACCGTTGTCCCTTCACCATATATAGTCTATCCCTCAAGACGCCACCCAAGGAAAACCTCCACCAATACAATATCTTCAAAAACTACGTAAAGAAATCACCACTTCCAATTCAAATAAAATCCACCCATTCACCACACTCGATTCAAAACAATCCACCCACCCACCCACCATGCATCACCCCATTTATACACAACCTCCACCCACACATCACTATTACATTGTCCATTCACCATTGCATCCTATGAGAATTTAGAAATTCAACGCTTTGATAGAGTAAAGGATCTCAAATGGAACGATCTAACTATTGATTCATTAGTAAGAAACTTGCTTCAACTTTAGAATTGTCAAAGCAAAAACTTAATGAAAAAGTCACACTCCCCCCCCCCAAAAAAAAAGCCCCCTCAAATAAAAAATCTCAATTGCATCTCAACCATGAATCACCCAAAAATAAGACATCACCACAAATCAGCCTCCACGCTCAACAATACAAATACACAGACTACGCCAACACCCAAATCCACCCTACCAAATCCTCTCAGCCAAATCCACTAGTCAGGACCTTCAATTGTTATTTTAATAGATAAAACAAACTCATCTCACATTAAAATCAATTAAAAAAACATGTGGCACAAAGACTGAACAAGAGGGGGAGAGAGAGAGAGAAACTTGTTGGTTAAAATTGGTTATGGTCGTGGAAGTGTTAATAATCATTTGCATATGGTTTGTGGAATATTTTATTCAATCTGAATAGTGAGGATTTAGTTTATTCTTATATAATGGAGACGTTATTGCAAACTAAATTGTGGTTTTGGGAAGGACAAGAAAGCAAAGATACTCTAGAATTGCACATTGATGACACTTCTTTTTTGTTCTTGGATAAAGAGAAATGCTAAATTTTTCAAAATTGTTATTTACCTTCAAAATCTGTATGGGAAAGAATTTTGTGTTCATAGCTTCACTTTGGACTAAATCCATGGAAAATTTTAGAGTGTTTCCTTTGTTGGATCTTCAACGAAATTGAAAAATAGTTATCCTTCAATTTTTTTCATTTTTTGTGGTGTCTTCCCTACGAATTATATACTTTGTTTTTGCTTTTTTGGGGATATCTTATCCTTAACATGATATTTTGTTCTTCTTTTTGAAATAAAATTCTTCTTTTTATCAAAAAAAATAGTAACCAATCTATCTCGCTAAAGGCCTTGATTAGGTCTTCTATGGTTCCCCTTCCCCTTCCCCTTCCCCAAAAAATAAAAATAAAAAATAAGAAAAGGTCTTCCATGGTTGAGTTGTCTCAACCCACGCTAAAAGATTTCACAAAGAAATTTGTTGTTGTGCAAAGAGTTCACTATTGGCTTTGGCTAGAGGGTTGTCAATGGGTGGGGCGGGGGTTGGCTTTCGATAATTATTAACAGGCAGCTATTATCGACAAAAAGAAAGAAGAATTAGTGAAGGGAGAAAACATTGGTTGAGCCTAGCTATGAAAGGAGAGAGAGAGGGGGGAAGAGCAATTTAACTCAGCTCAACAAAACCTAATCCCAACTATTTGGGGTTAGCTAATGAATTATGTTTCTTCGTTGCACTCTATTAAGGGTCATCTTTTTCTCTATCATAAGCTTTTTTTACTATTTCGTTCAAAATTATTTTAGGCCTACATCTCTCTCGCACTACCAGTAATATGTATCAAATCATTGTACTGGTGCATTACTAGATCTTTTGTAAATATGTTCAAACCCTCTAAGTTGATTCTATCATTATTTATCTCTTATTAGTGCTTCTTTTATATGTTCATGAATGTACTCATTTATAATTATATATTTACATCATTTCTTATCTTAGAGAAAGAGAGAACATAGAAGAGGATGTATAGGGGTTTGATCAATGGCATTTTGTAATTCTATGATGCTGTAAATGTATTTTTTTCTTTAGGCAATGGTCTAGTTAATGCCCAATCGCAAAATAGGTGAATGGGTTATAAGTCGTTAATTTGAAAGAAATGGTTATTTGTGCATTTTAGTCCATAAATCAAATAGTGGCTATGTATCTATTTTTTAAAATGAGGGTTGATATACCAAAAAGGGTCAACATAAAGGAGATAAAGTGAAGTTTTCCCTTAATACTTTAGTTGGTCATTTTCATGCTCAACAATGTTTAGTAAACACGAGTAGATATTTTAGGGCTAAGAGATTGCAAAGCCAGCAGATCACAAGCCTCACCCCACTCCTCCATAGCATTTTCGACTTGAAGGTTAAAGCTGATGTTTGCACGAAATAGAAGCAAGGAATTCCAATTTTGTTTCCCTAAGTTGGCATGGAGGGCATGGAGGATGGATGAAGTTCAATTATCAAGGCTTGTACATTGTGACGATTCGGTTCATGAAGTTTGACATATTTGGCTATGCAAGGTCTATGATGAGAAAAAAAAATCCAACTTTGCTAGTGAGTTTATCTTGACCAAAAACTTGGTAAGCACCTTAAAAACTTTAGAGGCCGAGTTTTCCAACATAAAATGTTTTGAGGTCAACTTTACCCTCCACACCTACAAGAGAAAGTCTTCCCTTTTTCCCCCTTTTCCACCATCTCTTAGAGGATTTATCATTCCTTACGGTGTTGTAAGACCCTATCTATTTATTTAAAATGTTAAAATAGAATATCAATAGTTAAATGGGTGCTAGGAAGTCTAACTCTAGGTAGGAAATTAACCGCGGAATTTGGTGTTGCGCGAGTGATTTGCCTTTTGGGGGAAATTGAGATGTTTGAAGTAACTATGCCTAGGAAAGGTGATTATGTAATTATCTCATGCATAAAATATTTGAGATCATCGTTACTCACATGTTTTGCTCAAAGTTGTACATATATTTTTGAACTGTGACTTAACCTGTTTTCATATGTATTTAAAATCTTATTTAGGTTTGGAAAAGATTTGTCTACTGAGCTAGTTGTGCACACCCCTTACTTACACCCCTTACTTTAATAATTTCCTGATGTTAGTTTGAATACCAACACATTAAATCAAGAGGCCAAGGCTTGAGGATTAGATGCTTAGTTAGTTAATTGATTGTTTTGTCATTTGAGTTACATACGAACTTCACAATTGTGACTATTTTGAGTCAGAAATTATGGGTCATTCTTGTACTCGAGTTTTAGATTTTAGAGATATTTAATGCGTTGGAGAGTTGGTTTTTTGTTGGATGATATATAACTTTGATATTGCGATGAATGGATAATGATAATATTTGGTTAGTTTGTGGCATAGGATGCTCACACAAGTTGCTCTTGCCATTCAAGTGAATGTCCAATTTTCAACTCAAAATCCACTGTATTTTCAATATATAAGTTTTATTATAGCAAACGTTTCTTTTTCTGCAAAATTACTTTCAAACCAGTGAGAATTTCTTGATTTAATGGTTTTCCTATTAATTGAAGCCTTTTTCAAAATTTGGTGCGTTACAATTGTACCTTTCCTTTCAAGTCAAAAAGTATGTTTCTACTTTCTATTTACAACTGATATTAATAAGTAATGCTTGATGGGTTATCTCCCATCCTATGAATGAGTAAATCAAGGCAAAACCTTCATCCTAATTCAAAGCATGTCAGTAAGTGCCTAACTGGCCAATATATTCAAGAATCACTCAATCATAATAGTGAGACAAATGGCAAAACCATCTGTGCACAAATAGCTGACGCCTTGTATGCATTTACCCAGGTTGTACGTGCATCTCCAGTTGCACTCAACTCAACTCAAAAGCAAAGTAAACATTTAATCACCTTCTTGGCATCCTAACATCCTACTTTGCCACAGAATTTAGAAGGGGTAACTAAAAGATCCTCACCTATCCTCTAATTCAATCCTGAGGAAAAACATAAGGAAAATTATGACAGCCACTCACCAAGCACAATAGAAATATCTTTCTTATTGTTATTGAGTGTTCAATTTTTCTGCTCTTCAGTTAAAACAGCATGAAGTTAATATTTACCTAGTTATTTCACTTTTTCCATCTACTGTCTTGTGGCAAACACACGGCAAGTGAAAGCATATAATATATAACTAAATATACAAAAATTTCAATACAACTTAGCACTGTGATTAAATAATGTACTAATCTAATTCATAGCACTAAAAATTCAAACCACCACATAACCAATAAGACGCATAAAACCACTCTATTTTCACCGCAGGCTTCCAAACTCAGCATATGCAATTTCCGAGGACTCAAATGGATGATAAAACTCAAAATTCAGGAAAACCCAGAACAGCAGAAGTAACACGGAGAACACAACCACTCTATACAAGTAAATTACGCACGCACATGAATGTAGATATACAAGCGTAAAGAACTACTTAAATGCATTATACGACTCGAAAATTCATTAAAATGCACAAGACCCATAATCAAGAAACCAACAAAACATACAAAATAGGTCATATTACTGACCCTGGTTGTCGGTGCCTCTTGAAACCCTCAGCGGTGAACCCAATCGCAATTTGACCTTTAGCCCCAGCATTCTTAACAAAAATCTCGAAATAATACACCAGCCTCTTCACCGGGGCCGGCCGATTGGCCTGAACCACACCAACATCGTGGCCGTGAAGATTGACGTTGGGGTATTGAACCGAGAGCTTGTCGGTGCCCACCACCGAGTACCCACCGGAGCTGGTGAAGGTGTCGAGCTCAGTGGGACCCAGTTCGTCTTCTTCGTCGTCCATCATTTCTGGGTTTGGGGTTGTGGAGGCTGTCTTGGAGTTGAGTCGCCAGAAATCGAGGAAGTATGAGCCTATGAGCTCTTGTGGGCTCTGACTATTCACCATTTTGTGCCGTGACTCAAGAGAGCATCTGCTTCTGAACAACTTTAAAGACCAGTTGGAAACCCTAGAAAAAAGATCAATTGGAACCCGTAGAAGGAAGAGATCAAGAAAATCCAAGAAAGCAGAGAATTGAAACAGCTCAACTAAATAAGGTTTTCTTGGAACAGACGGTAAAGTGAGGGGTGTTTTATATTCTCTACTGCACACAAGGTATCGATATAGTGCCTAGATTTGCATTAATGGTCATTGGTAAAAGTTTATGTGACCTTATTTCATAATTTACATTAATTTAGGAGTAATGCGTTGTATATTAAATTTGTATCCTAAATTAACGAGAACCATTATATGAGTGGGTGAAAAAAATTAATGGAACTCACTCAACTAATTATTCCCATTGATTTGGAATACTTATTTGGAATTTATAACATTGCTCTTAATTTAGAATTTAAAATTTCATTTTTTAAATAAATT